>BQMF02000124.1:0-600000 GCA_027922465.2 Turritopsis dohrnii | reverse complement strand
TCAAAAGAAACAAGAACAAACACAAACACATTACAGTTTGTGGAATTTTCTATTAGATCATGAAGCTAAAAATAACCTACAAAAACATCTCATAAACAAAACATCGAATAGAGTCAGTTCTATTTCTGGAAATCATTCATATAAAACCTCATGTTGTGTGTCGAAACCTACAAGCCTTCGTATTAATCTTTTTATTTTCATTCTAGTCAGAAAAACAATGAAACGAACGATTCTCTTTCAGCATGATCTATCCAGCCTCGATCCCATGGTCCCTTGCCTTTTCGATATACGGATAGTGCTATCGGTATATCCAAGAGACCCTGGGTTCGAGGTTGTGATCGTTCATGCTGTCAACAAGCTTTGAACGTCATTCAACATCGTTTAGATCCAGTCCAAAATTTTAAACAACACAAATATTTTCAAACTGTGGATAAATAGAAAAACGACGTATTGCAAGACATATCAACCTTGTCACCAATGCACTTTCGTACCAGAATAATATAAGAGTAAATGAAAGCACCGGTTACCAAGATGGTAAAATTATATTAGAATTTCGGTTTTCGCTGATAAAAAGAATTAAATTCTGCAGTAAATAACAATGTCTCATATTTACATTCGAGAGGAAACACCAGCAACCCAGTTGGCAAAGTCCTCTAAAAGTCACTGCGATGAAGAGCATTTATATTGAAATAGTTTGCATATTTCTATAGAAAAGCACTCCTTGACAGTGATTTTTCAACAAATTTACCCACTGGCTTTCTCACTAACAAACGACGAATGAAAACACGGTCTACTCTTTAATAACGGCCAGGTTTCAAACTTGCCTTTTTTTTTAGCCAAGACACATCTGACAATTTCCTCTTTAACGAAAGAACAGAAAGAGATTCAACCAACAGTCTAGTTACCAGTCCTTCTCGTAAGCAACAAAACAAAAGTTACAAAAAGACATAAATCAAGACGAAACAAATTCATGAACTACTTTGTTGTAAGGCGTTTCACAAGTCATTCTTTTCCTAAGCTTCCAACAAAATATCTTATCTTCATAATTTCAGAAACCAATTATATACACATACATAATGATGTTAACACTGTTCCAAAATTTAAACGCGAAAATTTTTTTTATCAAAATAATGTACAATAATAACTCTAGCATCATGATCAACAGAACTTAAAAAAGTGACTTGAAAACGAAATTTTTGGTGTTGTGTATGTGAATAATATAAAAACGAACAAAATTAAGACTAGACCGATCGACTACTGTATCAACGTCTCCTTTCCATTCATCTTGGTTGATATCATATCGACCAGAACGTTGGAATACTTATCGAGTAACGTGAAAATTTCCGCAGATACTCCTTCACGTCCAGGCAACGTGGTTACAGTTAATGTCTTTTGGAGTTCTTTAAACAAGTCTGACTGAATGTAAAGGGAATTAGTTTCGTCCGAACGCATTTGTATGATCTGGTCTAGTTTTTTTCTTTGTTCATGCATGCTGTTCTCTATGGCAGCATATGTTCGAGATAAGGTGGAGAGTAACTTCTTGTGCTCTTCCGTTGGTGTTTCGTTCAAAATCTAAAAATACAGAAATCAGTGTTCTTCCGCGAGATTTGAGGTTCTCTTCTCTTAATCTTACGTAGTGGACAGAATCTTCAAAAAATCCTAAATTTTCTCGCGACATTTCATCGTAATAAAAGAGCGATTTTCCAGGGAGTTACGAAGGAAGGAAAACCTTTTTATTTTTAAAGGCATTATTTCATGGGTCATGAGATTTCTGTTTTTGTTCACATTTTCTCGTGCTTAAACCAAAAATCAAATAAAAATTAAATGACCCACGTCGCATCACCTTTAAATAACGACATCCGTTAATTTACCTGATTTTGCAGATGGGCAGCTGCATCGTAAGACTGTACCAAATTCCGCATCACATCCTGACACCTCTCCCACGTAACTAATAAAAAACAGGAAACGATAAATAACAAAACTCCCTAACCTGATTGAGAGAGAATCGGTAAAATACACACCGCAAATAATTACATCATAGAACATATGGTAAAAATTAAAAATTAAAATTCACGGAACTACGCGAGCTCTTAATTATTCATGTTAGAGAGTATATGTCTTGAAAGAATATTTCAACTCGTAAATTATCTATGTAATTGTGGTTGAAAAGATCACCTGGACTGTTGCTAATGTTGACAGGCGTTTCATCGGCCTCCTCATCTTCTTCGTTGTCTTTTCCTTCCGACAGCTTCTCGAGATTTTGCTGAAACCGGAAAACAAAAACAAATTTACCACAGAACACATGCTATCTTCCCTGAGCTTTGCGTCAAAGCCACCATATTGTTATTACAAAGGCACGTTTACACTATAATCAGTGGGCAAAGATCGTCAACAAGTGTGAGAATGATTTAATCTTAAGGTAAATGTCATTTCTTTAAACCACAGAACAAATGCTATTTTCCCTGAGCTTTACGTCAAAGCCACCATATTATTATTACAAAGGCATGTTTACACTATAATCAGTGGGCAAAGATCATCAACAAGTGTGAGAATGATTTAATCTTAAGGTAAATGTCATTTCTTTAAACCACAGAACAAATGCTATTTTCCCTGAGTTTTGCGTTATTATCTCGAAGGCACGTCACGTTCATCAAGTTGGAAAGTCCAAAGGTAAACGCAAAATCATCAATAAAAAACTTACAACATCGTCGCCGTCATTCGACGTCGGTTCATTCGTCGCCAAACCATTTTCATACAAACGTATCAATCGCTGACTGCTACCAGCCTCGATTTCAACTTGTTCCGATATAGGTCCGTTATGATTCTCAACGTTTGGATGCAAAACTTGCATCGTCATATTTGTAAGACTGTTGTTAATTTCCGATGCAACTTCACTCACTCTCTCCCTTTCTTGATATTCCCATTGGTTGTCATGACTACTAGAATATTCTCCAGTCGAAAAACATTCGCCGATATCGATGTCACGTGCTAATGGTCGAATAGGTGACGTATTTGTTTGGTTGTCGTTAAAATCACGTGACTGACTCCCAACATTGCAATCAGTATCTGAATGATTTTCAGGAGGTTGGAAAGGAGGTTGGAAAGGTTCAAAGTTCAACAAGTGTTGACTGATTTCTTTAGTATCGATTATCATCGAACGGGGCCGTCGATTACGATTTTTAGTAGTGGTCGATTTGCGAGTGATGACGTCATTATTCAATGTCTGTTTTGACTCGCCATCATCGAGTCGGTTAAATACTGGCGAGGAAGCCTTGTTGCCGATCTTTCGTTGAAATTCGTTCACAGGAGATCCAACCGGACTAACGACGGGCGCACGAGACGTCCACGCACTGGAAGTCGAACGCCTCGCATATTTAGATTCTTTAGATGGCGGATGTTTTTGTAAGGGAGTGCTACTCCGTCTAGGATCATAAAGAACGTCACGTGACGACGGACTCGTCAAGATTTGGTTGTTAAGTTGAAACGTCTGCCAGTCATCAAACACTCCGTCTGTTTGGACGGCAGATAAGTTTTGACAGCTTTTACTGATCAACTTTTTCTTCTTCAAGTTCGTTGTGATGAATTCCTTAGCCTAAAATCATAAATACATCGAATAAAAAGTACCGTGCTATTTCGACTGAGATCCAAGAAAAGACTTTCTAGGATGAACAAATAGCCGTGATAGAACTCGCACGTGGGGAATGTTGGTTTTATTTTATAGTGCGTGAATGAGCTAATGAATGGATGAAATAGTGATTGGGTGCACGTGCAGAATGCATGAAGAATACCTGTACCCTGGATGAAGGTGGTGTAAAGCTATCAACAGATTTTTGATGTTGTAGGGCGGATGCAGTGTGGCGTGTGGCGATGGGGCGTGTGGCGTTAGTCTTATTAGTTGTGTGGTTAGAAGAGGTACTGTTGATTCTGGCTTTAAGCTAAAATGGAAAACATCACAAAAAGCTAAACCATCATTCCTTTCTTTATTCTACGCTAAACTTCAGAAAAACAGAAAGTTCTCCGATATATACCGCTTCAATTCTCCTCCTCTGCTCTTCAGCAGTAACTGTGGATGCAGAAGACCTAAAAAAAAAACAACACGATGGAGAACATATCAGAATATTGTGCAATACTGTATAGTTAAGTAAATTTCTGTTTGAAGCTTGTTTGAACACATAATGAAAGGTCACCTAGTCCTCTGTGATCGAGACAAAAACTTGGCCGATATGCTCGCTCGATGAGTTGGAATCGTTGCGGTTCCTTCATTTTCATTCCGATGTTCCGATTTTGAATCGGATAACATTCCATCAGCCACAGGTGTTGCTAGCTTTTCAAAGTGTTCCATCAGCGGTGAGAATGTATCGACGTCATCACTATCCGAACTGGACGGCAAACCTTCTGTTTGAGTTTCCGACTCGAAATCACTGTCGACGTCAAACGGAGATCCGGCTGAAAACAAAACAGAGAAGCAAAACAAAAACATGATGGCTTCCATCAAAAACAAAATGCACATTGTAAAAAAATGTTTACTAACCTCCATTCGACCTTCGAGAAGCCAATTCATTCTAAAGAAAAATTAAAACGCAATCCCAATCAGCGAAATCGTCAAAAGTCCAGTTTTATTGAAATCGTGTGTATGTTTCTTAAGAAATGCACTCCTTCGCAGAGATTTTTCAATAAACCTTCCCACTGCGATTAAAAACAAAAGCACAAAAGTAATGATGAACTATTGGAATATTACAATGTGAATTTATTCTTGTACACTTTTCCTGCTTGCAAGAAACAGAAAAAGGGAACAGATATTCTCATACGCTTTATGGAAATAATCAAAAATTTTTAATTCGCCAAGAATAGAAATAAAACCTGATCAACGTCACCACATGATGACGGTTGCAGAGGACGCGTCGTTTTGTGACGATTTGCCATGATCGATGATTCTGTGACTTGAAATGTTCTGAAATTAAACAGACGATGCTCGAAAATCTTAGAATATCCATTTTCCCTTAGCATGGAATACTTTTTAGCGATAATGAAAGATTCATAATAACAGATCTACAATAGCCGGAAAATGTCGTCGCGGAAAATGCAACCCAGTGGGCAAAATCGTCAAAACGTCACTGCGACGAAGAGCATTTCTTATTAAAATGTCTATATTTCTATAGAAATGCACTCCTACGCAGAGATTTCAACAAATTTTCTCACTGAGAAAGTCAACACTGACGTATAGAGAAGAAACATTTTAGAACTTCGTACAATCCGATTCGGCTTTAAGAAATCCCCCAACACCCTGGAAAATTGCCCCCAATGTAACCCTAGCCCTAACCGTAACCCTACATGGGGGCAACTTTCCGGGGGAGTGGCGAGGGTATTATCCGAGGAGAATGCTCCAGAAATGGGGGCGCAAATATACTGGGTGGCAATCATCCAGGTCGATTACGTGAAAAATATATATTTCCTTTAAATGAAATCTTTAAATAAAATATTTATATTATATCTTTTATTATTATATGTTATAATATTTACCAGAATACTTATTTATTTATTTACCTATTTATTTCTGAAGGCTTTACGCTCAAGTTACATATTTAATATATGAAAACATTAAAGCAATGCTGGTCACACATAAACAAATAAACAAAAAGTGTTTAGGCATCACATTTCTGTGAGAATGTCTGTCCACTATAAAATTTAGTGGCCTACCATCGCCATGCACAGAAATCTTTAGGGGGTTATAACGCGAACCTGTAGTTTGTTTACAAGGTGATTTCGGCATCATTAAACGTTTAGCTAATTGATGAATTATGCTAGTGTTACGTTTAGTCCGATTAACAGTTAAATCTGGTCTGTCGATTAGTACCTCATTTTTATCCAATAAATGGGAACCATTTAATTTAACAGATGTTATGGTTAACGCGCGTGTGGAAGCTTGATCAGTGATAGAATCCATTCTAGTAAACGGGATAGAAGCCAGTTTGCCGTGTTCGTTCCGAACTTCAGAATCAAAGAAACAATCCGGAATGTTCTCGAAAGTTGAAAGTCCATCGTAAGATAAGTCAGACCTTTCTAAATCATCGATGATATTGTCATCGGCAGCAGCAGGGTAAATTACATTCGCTTCAACGGAATTCTAAAAACAACAACAACATCTCCACAACAACCAATTCGAGAGAGGCATGACGGGAACGAGAAAATACCCACAAACCTGTTCTTCAAAAACTGTACTTTTTTCACTTGACTAAAAAAAAAAAGAAAAAATGTTTCTAAAAATAAACAAATTGGTGCTTTATGTACATGGTGGACACACATACCAAGGAGCTGGAAGAATCTTGAGAATTCGAATAACGTCTGATATCTACCAAACAAACAGGACGTAGTTAGGATAGTCTACTAAGTTATTCGAAAGTCAAAGAAGTTTGGTAGAGTAATACCTTGTGAAATCTCCGGAACGGTACAAAGTCCTGACTCCGAACGCTTTGAAATAGAAACATGAAATATTCAACGAAGATTAAGAAATTGATTGATTGAGAATGTATCCAAGAAATGATGGTATGTATACCTCTCCCCATTTCCCTAAAGGTTGTGCTGTTCCCTTGTTGCCAGCATTGTTATCACCGACTCCTATCTGTAGGAAGAAAAAACACAAAGTTATCAAAACAACTAATCCGTATTACTCCAAACCACGGAATAGAATGTTCAGGTTTATGACCTGTTTTTGCGCCCATAGTGGTAACTGACCCACACTGAATCTGTAACCAAATGGGGATTTCCCAGGAGCTGAAACGAAATTTAGCAAATTTGAAGAATGAACCGAACAAAGTTTCATTCGAAATATGTCATGAAAACAAGATTTTAAGGACCGACCATTTTCAAGAACTTGTTTTGCGTCACGAAACTCATTTATTGAATTTGAGATAGGCGATTGGCTGGTAGATTTCACCACAAATGTCTTTCGTCGAGTTTCGCTTCAAAAAAAATAAGAACAACCGATATTATCCACCAGGAAAACTTGTTGAAAAATCACTGCGGTGGAGCACTTTTCTATAGAAAAGTCCGTACATGTACACACCATTTCAATGAAAATGCACTTCGTCGCAGTGACTCAAAACAATAACTAAAAGAAGTTTAAGAAGCGCTAATACCTTGCGTCATCAGCAGCGGTGGTGTCATTTGGAAGGGGTAAGTTCAAATCATTCATTCGATTCAGAATGTTCTGGAAGTAATCATAAAGCGATGTAAATTTCCATCATCAAAGAAAACAACAAGTGGAGAGTTGGGTTGTACTTACCTCCGTGAATGAGGTTGGTAATTTCCATACAAATATACATCTAAAGAACAGGAGGAAACAGGAATGGATAATTCTCAATTGGTGCATCAGGAAAGCTGAACGCAACATCAAAATACTTTCAAAGTCTTATCACAAAATACCCAGTGGGCAAATTTGTCAAAATCACTGCCAAGGAGTACAATTCTATAGAAATATAACACTATTTGAATAAAAATGCTCTTCATCGCAGTGGTTAACTTTCAGTTCAAGCGGTTTCCTTGCCGATTCCCTTGAACCAACACTCTCTCACGAAAGACTCATGATAACTCGAGCATTAAGACTCACGATAACTCGAACATTCTGTTACTCGAACAATATTCGTCGGTCACTTGCAGATTCGAGTTATCGAAAGTTTTAGTGGAGTTAAAAATATGATGAATCAAGTAATACTATTCCATCTAATCGGTGAGACACCGACCAACATGTAGAACTAAGCATGAATAATTTATACATGAAGTAGATATTCTCACAAAGGTTTTGATAAACGAAAAAGGAAATCGGAATTTTTCATTTGCAAAATATAAATCAGTAATACCTAAAGATTTAAATCAAAGATTAGATTCAAAAAGTGTTGTTTCATTAATGCATGATTTATGAGTAAGGTGAAACTAATGGAGACAGGAAAGTTTTGTTTCGAAAAAGAAAACGATTGAGGTACACATCAAAGATCGATGTCAGAGAAATCGAAGAAGAAGAAGGATACCTCGAGAAAGCGGACAAAATTATCGGATCAAAGTCGGAAAGAGGTATTGACTCGAATCTACATGCCTAAACGACAGTTCGTACAGTCTGAGGAGCAGATACACTGTTGCATATTTGAAAACAGCCCCGTGAAGTACCTCGGACATCAGAGGCTAACACAAGATGAAATCGACGCCACCGTTGAACGATTAAACAAGCATCGTAAATCAATCAAAGAAAAGCAAGTTATGCGTCAGGTGAAAGTTGAACCCGACTGGAAAGACATGAATGCATCAGAGAAAGGCGATCTTGTGGCAAGCACCGTCAAACGATTGACCGTAGACAACACGAAATATATAACAGAAAGCAAGCGCAGCGGCAAACACCATTATGAACAGTGTGGAATATTTGGAACATATGCTGCCATGGAGACGAATTCGTAACGCACGATTTTATTGTTTTCTGAATCGAAACCAACGAACACAAAGAATGTACAAAATGTTATGAATTAATGAATAAATTACTGACCCGTCCCCTGATACTGAGATCAAATGTTTCCCATCAGCTGTGAATTTCAAACCGGTCGCTAGCTCTGTAATAGTCATGAAACATGTAAAAATCACAGTAGGTTATTGAAGAAGTCCACCTTACGAAGTTTATCTTGTACCTGAATGACCATATATTGCAGACACACAATCTCCATTTCCGAAGTCATATATAGCAAGTGTCTTATCAGAACAACTTACTGCAGCATACATACCACTTTGATCAAGTTGCAACTATGGAAGAAGACATGAAAATATTTACTACGAAACATTTAATATGACTTACAGACCTAAAGATTTCTGCTATCACAGAATTACTTTTACAAAGGAATTCGCCCAGTTCATTGTAATCAAGTTTTTAATTAATTTACACAAGACTATATTATTTGCTATACATTTGTAGTGATTAAAATACAACTTGTTAAAGTTTGGTCACAAATACATCCGAACAAAATCATTAGAAACTTCTCACACCACAACCAATTATGAATGTTAGATTATAAATGTCTGAAGCAAATAGAGAGTTGAAACAGTTTAAAAAAATCTGGTTCGTAGCTTAAGTTTTTCGTGTAAGGGATTCGTGGATAGCATGAACTTGGCTAATACTGTCTATGTTAATGACTAATACTGTACATGTTAATGGCCAATACTGTACATGTTAATGACTAATACTGTACATGTTAATGACTAATACTGTACAAGTTAATGACTAATACTGTACAAGTTAATGACTAATACTGTACACACTAATGCTTAATTCTAGGTTCACCCTTGATACTCTTAAGTTTTAACAAAAATTCAGCTTGACATGTTCTTAGAGTACTCTTATGTTGAAAATGATATCATTACTGAGTTTCAACCTTGGCAAACTCAAACACTAATTCTATGGAAGAATTCGAGAATTTGAGAAGACAACAGGCAATCAAGAACTTGTTTAGATTATGGAATTTGATGAAACTGCCCAGGTTTACTACAACCATCTGAATTGTTTTCAGTCTCTATATTTGTATTAAAGGAGAACAGAGGACAAAATGTTTTTTTTGTAAATCTTAGCTCAAAAACATTTTGATCTCCGTTCTCCTTTAATGAACATTCTCAAGAATCCAGATGACTCCATACTCATGCAATAAATAAAACATACTTTTATAAGATTGCCTTCATCACCCAATGATCCCTTGTAACTGTTGATTTGCTTTGCACCTTGAATATCATAGATCCTAAAGAACAGGTCACACAAAACATTAAATATCTCGGTAATCAACAACCTTCGGTTCAGAAACCTGTTATAAAACAATAAGGGGTCGGTTACACGTAGACAGGTTGTAACTGTGCCAGAGTAAAACTTCAGCCAGGGTAAAATAGTTTTAAGATACACGTAGGCTAAAAGCTAGGGACTTTCGCCTCAGCAAAAAACAATGTCATAATACTACAAAAGGTTTGAAGAAAAATCATGCTTAAGTCACCCCGGGATGAGATTTCGTCCCTATACATAAGACTGAGTTGAAATAAGCCCGGGGTGAAATTATGAACTACTGTGAATTTCCATAGAGATACACTATTTGATAAAAATGCTCTTCATTGCAGTGATTCTTTTCACGATTTTACCCATTGCATTCAGTAGTCTAAAACTTCTTACCTTAAATTCCTATCTTGACCAACAGTAGCAGCATATTTTCTAGACAATGAAACACAGATAATTGAAAAGCAGGTATTCAAAAACTTCTAACAGAAACTTTACTTCTAACATAATGAACAGACCTTGTTGGTTCGATAACCATATCATACAAAGTAGATTTACCAGGAACGATTGTGTTTCTGACGAAACTAACATTACCCGCATCATTCTAAGAAAAGTAAAGATTACTGAATGTGTAACGATTGTAATGGTGCACAGAATGAAAACTAACAATCGCCAACTTCTAGAATTGGATTAATGAAATATCAACAAGAATTTCCTCACCATTTGCGCAGTATGGAACATCACAACCTTATCTGCACCACAGCTGAGTAATTGCAACACATCCAAATCATCTAAATTAGTGAATTTCAATATATATATTCCAATGGAATAAAACTGTTATCATCTGGTGAAAGATCAAAATTGGAGGAAAACATACAAAAACAACACAGGGAATAGTAACTTACAATTAAATCGAACAGCAGTGATCGACGAAGAATGGTCATCAATAGTTTGAAGTAATGTATAATCATTCTTCACATCAAAAATATGAATCAAACGATCACGGCTAGATGATGCTAACAAATGATAACCTAGAAATATTGAAAAATTACCATCAAGCATTTTATTCGAAAGTAGTTTATGGCTTTGCATGCGTGTTATGCTTACAAAAGTTCTAAATTTGGCACATGCGTTATGCCCCATGGCTTGCAATAAACTTCAAAGCATTTTTTGAAAGTTTAGTTCAATTTTTCTTTTTATTGAAATTGTACACAGCACTAGTTGTTAATTAAATATCAACAATTAATATCACCAACCAATATTACAAACAATTTTAACAATGAAACCAGAACATGACAACTACACAGGCAAACAGTACCACCTTCCGAAAAATTATAAAATTTAAAGTTTAAATGTAAAAAATTACCACTAGTACAAAGGTGGCAAGTTTTTTATGTTTATTACAATAAAACATCAAGGCATAATTTCATTCAACTAACCTGATTCTGGCAGACAAAACTCAACACATAAGATTTCTGACTCATGTGCTTCGATACGAATCAGTTCGTCAAAAAATTGAAGATCATATATTCTATAATAGAAAAATTCATTATTCAATTTCTGCACATGTAAGTATTATCAGAAATTGTCAAATATGGATATTTTCTATAGCAAGTGTGTGTCACAATTTTATTTTAGACAATAATAAACTTTGTTGAATTTTACGGTCAAAATCTTCTTAATCGTGGTCATATTTTTCGTTAGGCCATGCGTTACGATTATTATATTGTTTTATCGTCACAGGGGAACAATTGTTTCCAATTCGGTGATTTAATTTTTCGTCACAGGATTTGCACATGGGAAAAACGAATATGACACATCCTTTTCGAAGTTAAACTTGGTTACTTTTCTATCTATTGTTTGTTGTTTTTGGATATTAGAATACGTAATTTCAGAACCAGACCAACAAAACGGTTTGTATAATGAAACAATGAAAAGAAACTTTTGCTTCCTATCAGCAGTGGAAGTTATCAAAAATCTTTTCATTTTAAAAGGAAAAAGTCCTGGATACAAGTGGTTCAGACTAAGTTTATAAAAAATAAAAAAAAGAAGGAACAAACTTGATGTGCTTGGGCAGGTTTTATCAATTACGAGACAGATTACTATTTCCAACGAAAAGACAATGCTGTTCAAAATCATTTGAATTTTTTTTCCAATAATAATAAGTACCTATTAAATAGAGAACTGGTACACAATTTTTAAGTTATGATTTGAATAATGAGATTTTCATTTGTTGTTTCAGAGACCTTGCTCACACTTGCTCGCGTAAATGTAAAAGGAGAAACAAACAAAGCGTAAGCCAGTACGCAAGTGGTAAGGATATTGAACATGAAAAAACATTAAAGAAATTGCATGAAATATTGAAACTTGACATGTTCGTCTATGATATCAATAAAACCAGCCAGTACGCAAATTGTAAGGATATTGAACATGAAAGAACATTAAAGAAATTGCATGAAATATTGAAACTTGGCATGTTTGTCTATGATGTCAATAAAACTCCTCCATGAAAACAATTATGAAAGTGTATGAGTGAACAGTGATAAAAAAAGTTGGGTTAATTATAAGAATCTAAAATTGATGCAGTCACTATCATTAATTAGTGTATATGATTTTCTTTACAAAAGAAATTGACCACTGAGCCACCTACTAACTATAATTATCTCATTTTTATATATATATTATACAGTGTGTCCACCAGAAAGTGGGCACCTAACTTTCAATAAGCATATCTTTTGTTTTTCGTGCTTGTTTTTTTGCAATTTTTATATTAACAGAAAGAAAATTTTTTGCTCTTTCTAAATATATGACCTTTTTCATAAAAACCCCAATTTTTCAGGAAATATAATCGATTTTACAGTGAAACCATGACATTAAATCAATAATGATCAATTAAGGCTTCCTTGAATAGGTGTTAACAACTCGAGTAGCATGGGAAATCATTAAAAGCTAAAATATTGTAATAAAGCTGCGTTTATACAAGGAAAACTTTACGCTTTTACAAGCTTGAAACATGAAAGTTTCATTTCTAAAACCCTTTTACAAAGATTTAAAAACTTTGAATCGTGCTTTTTAATGGTGGATTTCTACCCAGAAACTGTTGTCTAAAAGCCTGGCTAACAGCTATATAACTTTTTTCCTGATCTACACAAATTGTTCAAATGTTTTTACAAACCCGGTAAAAAAATGAAACATTTTTGTTTGAACATGTTGTCCAGTTAGTTACCAAGCCACGTGTGCTACAAGAACATTTTTTACACTCAACGAAATTGTCAATGTGGTGCAAAATTTTCTTGGGTTGAAAAATGACATTAATATGCAGATCTACTGATATTATTACAATAAATATGTTAGGTTGGTTAAAGTTATTTTTCAGAGTATTTGATGAAGAAAGAAAAGCATGCGCTACATATATTTTTAGTGAACTTGCATGTGAAAATGTCACAACAATTTCATTATTTGCAAAATGTAGACTAGACGAGAGATTTGCTTCACGCAATTCTCATAGTACTCCCACTGTGAAGAAGTCTCTTTGTTCTTATTTCCAAAGTAATATTGTAGGTAATAATTGGCTTGCAATAAAATCACAAAACCTCAAAACATTTGCATGATTAGGTGCTTTCTTACAACAGCACATATGTGTGGGCATGTGCCCATATGTCCATGTGCGCATAATAAAATCAAACACATGCACATCCAACCACACACGACTAAGGGAATGCCCTGTAATCGTGCTGAAAACAAATTTTGTTGTTGATTTTGTTGTTGAAATTGTTCTAGCCATAAGGATTTTAGTTTTGCATTCATTATGTAATAAGTTCTACTGGAGAAACAAAATACCTAAGATTTCCATTCCGGTCGCCAGTGGCAAGTACTTGTCCGTTAGGACTCACTTGCATGCAGCGCACTCCATTCTTATTATCAGATTCTTTGCCAAATGGAGCCATTGAAGTGTCTTGTAGATTAGTCAAGCCTTCATCAATATACGCAACTTTGAGTAATTCTTTACTGTACAAATTTCGTGGGTATGCCTTGTTGACCTGGCCACCTGCAAAATAGGAAACATTTCAAAACTATTACACACAATCATATGAATATTACATGATGCATGAGATAACAATAGTAACCTGTTTCTAAGTTCCATATTCTTATTGTATCGTCTGATGAGCACGTGAGAAATGAACCAGGTGGTAAAGTTTCTCTGTGTCCTTCAAAATATGGGTATATCTAGAAAAAACAGTCATGATAACTATAAGATAAGATAACTCAGGAAAGCAATAGTGAAAACACAAAAAATAGAGGATATATTACATTGATCAGATTTTCAATGGACCTTATACACCCCTGAACTGTATGTGCATAATTTTAGTTAGCAAACATTGAAAACACAATCAAATCTAATATTAGAGTTTATAAAGAAATACTGAACTAAACTACCGTAATTATTACATTTAAAAGCATTAAACTGTATCAGGAACAAATCAACATACCTCCACACCCCAAATACAAGCACTGTGATAGAGAAATGAGGCTGCCTTTCCAACCTTCTTTACGTCATGAACATCCCATATGTAAAGACTGTGATCATTGTAGATACAAGAAAGCTAAACGAAATCATCACAACAGTAGAAACTTTAAAATGTTCCGAAGGTATACTCATAGTTCATGAAGGTAAGGGTTTTTTAAAAAACAGTTTGAATTTAAATATCTTAACAGCTAAGTGAAAATACTGTCAAGACTGCAATACCTTCCAATGTTTCTCGTCCACAGTTATTGCTACCAGGTCTGGACAACTTCGACTGGAACTCTTCAAAAGATCACTGAAAAAACGAAGTCGGATACAAGGCAAGGTCGCAAGGAATGTTAAGAACAGAAGAAACATCATCAGAGTAAAAGGAATTTATGCCAAAAAACGAAACAGGATATGTTAGCTGTAAAACATTTCCTTTGCATGAGAAGGCCACTTTTCAACAATCTGTATAAGCAGGTAATCACAAGAGAAAATTCAGATTTCAACATCACACATACATAATCAGATAAGAAATGGGCCAGCCTGCTTTGGTGAGATTTCACTTTGTGCAACTGAGATCTAGTCAAAGCGGTGTGGATCACTAAGTGAGCCTAGTCAAAGCGACGTGGATCACTAAGTGAGCCTAGTTCATTTGAATGGAAAATAACAATAAGAAAGTTGACTTAATTGAACATGACATTAATCAGTCCAGGATGAAATTTTCTTATTGGATATGTTGAAAATAATTCGACCAATTTTAAATTTCACTTTACTGATTTGACTCATATGATCACCCCTTTACCATTTATCAGGTACATTTTCTTTTTGATTATGCACAAAGAGAAAACAGAATAATAAAATGCTAATGCATTGAAAACTTGAGCATTATATCTGTCATCCTATTTATTAATAATAATTATGTATTTTAGAAAGGCTTGTATTACAACTTCGTTACCTTGGAACAATGCCGTCAGATACATTAACACCCAGATTATGAGGTTTTGGTAAAGTTGCAATGAATTTGAGATTTACAGGTTCAAATACTCTAAAATCAAACAAAAATAAGTTAAAGTTAGCGAAATGATAAAACTTCGGTAAGGAATAAAAATATTCCCTTGTTTATCAAAATATATCAAAAGAATGGAAGATAATAATACCTGACAACACCATCAGAACATCCACAGAAAATATATTTTTCGGTCACGTGTAAACAATTGGTGCAACCAGCCTGCAAAACAAGATCAACATTGCAAAATAAGGAACTTATACAAGACTTAAAAGATCTCAATATCCAGAAAAAATCACCTTAAGTTCAACCCATTTATCAAGTATTCTCTTCTCACTAAACATGCAGAGCAAACCGCTTTTCGTAACACAGTATGTATATAATGAACTTCGACCACGCCCACACATTACGTCGGAAAAACAATTATTCCGTTGGTCACCTAAGATGCCAGATCTTCCGGTTATAGGAGTGATAGGAACATTTCCCTATAAACCAGATTCAAAATTCTTTGAATGTTGTTATTCATTAACAAGTATCAATCAAACATTGATTATGCCACACATTTCAGTTTGTGTCCCCAGCACACACTGGTTTTGACAAAAATATATATGCAGTTTGAAATTGCTCTTGCATAGCATTAAGGGAAAAGTGCAAATTATTCAGGGGATCTTTCCTGTCAAAATTCAATACCTCAGGAAAATGGAGTGAACAAATTTCATAAGAAACATTGAACAAATTTCATAGAAGACAGTTCCACAACATTAAGCTTAGAAAGATTGATGATTGTTACATAATATCAGGAGGCCAATACATGAGGCATTCCTGCTGAATTGTTATACTTATTAAGATCAGCATCGCTATAAAAATTCACATTTCATCAAAATTTACGTTTTAACATTCCTAATAAAGCAATTGATTTGTTTGTGGAGTACCAGTTTGAATTTTTGGCGAATTGATGATAGTATTAGCATAGTTATTGCAAATTTTCATCCGATATTCAACAATATCATCAGTTAGAAGCAATTTCAATGCTGATAAACAACTTTATATTTCATAGGGGTTCCACACAGAAATGCAAAATGCAAAAGCAAAAGCAAAATAACAATTACCTTATTTGATGCTTCAGTGTCCAAGTACCAAAACTTTACATGCCTGTTTCCAACGGTTACTAGATAATTTCCATTTTCCGAGAATGATACTGCACGTACCTACAATAAATCGTTTTTGTGAAATCCTTTACTGCAAACATAATTATTGAAAAACTAAATAAAAAACCTACGCGACATCCTGACTTGTTGCATGCCACAGTATTACCAAGCTATAACAAAGAAAACTTCTTGAAACTGTTTTAAAAATAACACCCAATACATCATAATGGCACTACGAACGTTAAAGTAAGATTGTTCCGTGAGGAAAGCATCCAATCTACATTTCATTTCGAAATCTTACCTTCCAATTCCAGACATTAACCAGCATGTCATGTTGGTCGCCAATGGATACAAGTAATTTTTGATTTGGTGAAAATTCCTGATGGAAATGAAAATATTCAAGGTTACATCAGTACAAAAAAGTCGTTGGAATTTTGTTTTACTTATATTGATATGATTTCACAGACAGATCCTAATTATTATGCGAGCCGTTACCCAAATGGTAGTACAAGTGCAGTGTATATTTTGACCTTGGCATCCTTTTACTTACAGTACTAATGGTCTGATACTATGACTTAGAAAAATCAAACAAAAACACAGAAGGATTCCTCTTCTTCATCAGATTTCATTGGTACTTACAACTGATGTTATGCCAGATTTATGACCACGTAATTCAGCTACTTGACTTATGCTTTCACTGAGCTCCCACACACGTACTGAAGGCTGTTGACCAGACTGAAAACAAATAATAGCAAAGTCAACCCAACGAGCAGAGACTAAAATAACATCGCAAGCTTTGTTTACTCTGCACTAGATGATCCAGACCATTAATTGATCAATCAAACAACATTACATACCTCACCAGATACAAGATATTTTCCATCATTCGAGAATGCAAGGCAGGTGATAGTTTTTCTGAAAATAAAGGTTTTATGCATATTTGACTTATTCAGAACTGTTCCAGAATTCTTAGTAGAAAAATAAAAAATGTTAAAACAAAATGAAACCAAGCACAACTAGAAGTGCCTATGGGTTAGTCAGAATAGAAAGTCAGGCTTGATAGCCGAGATCTCAGTTAGGTGGGATGAAATTTTCCCATGTAATCGCTTTGTCGTGTCAACCGAGACATGTTTGAGGTTTGAGCATGCATAGTTCGTCAAAACTTCAAAACACAAAGGGTTAGTTTTGTCCCGTCCCACCTAAACGGGATAAAATATAACACCGAGTTGAAATTCATCTTGGCAAGGCGGGATGAAATTTCATCCCGGTTAAACAGGATCATGTAATTAGCCCCAAGGCCCTTACATCTCAAAAGTTAGCCTAGTCAGTTGTTAAGTATTTTTGCGTGTTTACTGGGTTGAATAAAATTCCGATGTTTTGTCCTGTAATAAAAAATAGAGTTGCGAACAGAAATTGAAATAAAAATTTATAAATAAGTCTATAATGGCATCCCAGTGGGCAAATTTGTTTTTAAAATCACTGCAAAGAAGTGCATTTCCATACAAATATACACACTATTTCAATAAAATGATTTTTATGATGCTTTATAGATGACAAGTATTGTTATCTTTAAGTTACCTTTCCTTCACATATTCTATTTCTTAGAAAGCACTTTGAGAAAATTTAGCTGAAATTAATAAGGTCAAACTACACAGTCTACATTAAGCCACAGTGAATTTTAAAAAAAAAGAGAAATTCCCCTGGCTTATAAAGGAATTTTCGGTAAAATTCCTCTGGTTATATTTTTCTTAAATCAACCTATACTACTTTCGCACAAAGCTAACTTTGTAAATAAACCTAACCCAAAATCGACTTTAATCCACTAAAAAAAAACAAAATGCGATTTTGCTACAAAGAACTTTTTGTGTTACCTCATTCCCCTCTCTACTTCAGATTTTCACTGTATTGCAAAAACCTTATGACCATTAAGAGAAGATTGTTTTTTGTTTTTCTCACTAATTGAGTACCCATTGTCATGCCAATCTCCTTCTTTTTAGACAATACTATTATAATAATATTGAAAACCTATCATTTTTCCACAATACTCTGTGAATACTAAATACTAAATTGAAATCTATTTGCTTGTTGATCAATCAATTGTTTTCCAAGTTTTTCTTGCGTGGACAATGCAGTAGTTTCACCGGTATTATACTGTGGCTTTCCTATACAATGTAATCGATTAAAGAAAGATCAGTCAATCATTATCAAATTCTTTATCAAATTTAGACTACAACATAAATAATAATGTCATTTTTGATGAAAAAATGTTTTTCGTTAACCTAAAAAATGCACTAACCTTAAAAGGAATGTTATTCCAAAATTAGAACTTATAAGCCCAATCAACAATTTATTTGGCTGGAAGAAGAAAAAATTCAACATTCTTAAATATGGACTTCGATGAACTCAAAGAATAAATCCACTGAAAAATTTAGGTCAGGATTTTGCAAAATCACGATAGGATTTACTTAAAGGAGATACTGAAACCTTTTAATGGAAACAGATTTTTTCAAAAGAAATACAAAAATGAAGGTATAGCAGAAAAATGCAATAAATAATTTAAGCACAACAAAAAGGCTTTTTTGTAAAAACAAAAACAACATAAAAACAAAAAATATGCAGTGTACGGACCCCTACTACACAAAAAGATAAGCATAAATAAACATAATCAAAACATAGTAATTTCGAGTGGGACAGACGTGGCATGTGTTGATCGTCAACACTAACATTCATCAACTCTTTTTTTTCGAAACTTTTTTCTAAACCCTGGCAAATGGCACAATTACTGTTCAGAAAGTCTTTCATGTTTTTTGCACATGGTTTCCATGTGTTCTTCCGGAAATTCTGGTGTTTAATTCCCACTGTATTTAGTGCTACTGTCTTTCGTCATCAATCACACAGTTCACAAAGTAATAAATAATTAAGCAAGAGTAGAGCATGCAGATGATTTTGCGGCAGACTTATGTTCTAACAGAATAAGTTATGAAGGAACAAAAAAACAGAGAACATAAAAAAATTAATAACTGTCTGTTTAAATGACCAGGTATATATTGCATGGACACAATCAAAGTAGCCCAGTTAAGCTTTAGCCACAAGAATAAGAACAATGTCTTACATGTGGATCGTCAAAAATTTTGAAAAACTTTTCACCACAGAAAAGAGGAAAGAAAACTATCCAAACAAAATAAATTCACAAGAAAGTAATACCAAAGAAAACATTCACGGAAATAAACAAACCTACAGGGAAATATCAAACCCGTCAAACGAGAAAAAATTCAGGGAAAGGATAAAAAATGTCGATGGAAGAAGCTGTACCAGTTACAACAAAACTACGACAAGAATTGACGGGGATGCTCTTTATTTTGCAAAATATTTCAGAAGAAATGTGAAAGAAAAATCTGTAACACATCAGAGAAGAAGAGCAAATACAGAGTGGTGCTTCAACCGCAGCAACTGGACATCTTATTCGAACCCTTTCCACAACATCGTATCTTCACCAGTCTTATACAAAAGAAAAAGGGGAAAGTCCTGCGAGGGAAAAATGTAGAGAACTATTTCAAACATTTTCATGAGTTTTCATTTCAAAAGAAAAACGTTTTATTTACAAATCACCAATTCGGATTCTTGGTTGGTCAACGAATTGATTATTGAAATTTCAGATTTTCAAAACAGACAAATACAGTGTACATATAGTATTGGGGATTTCCAAGAACATACAATGAACTAGATATCAGGTATTTCACCTTAAAACCTTTAAACTTACTTGTCAGGATTTGGGATGTGTATTTGCTGGTTTGTTTTCAAGTTGTATAAAACAATGACACATCTAAACAATTGATTAAAATGTAATTATCGAAAACTAAAGGAATATGGGAAAAGGGAAGATCACATAAGTACTCTATGTAGTTTTTTATGCTTGGATGACATACCCGGCTGGATAAGCAAGCAAGCCAGTAGTTGCACTGCTCGCTAACCCGTTAGTATTTGTAGTAGTCAGCCCAAGAACCCTCTGCAAAGCTATCTAAAAAGATGATAGCAACAACATTAAAAGCCAATGTTAAGAGAAAACATGAAAAGTCATTCAGTAATTTTTGTGGCTATCAAACATACCTTTTCAGCTGAACTTCGCAAATCCTGTTTGCTTCCACTTTTACGAACGACTTTCCTTGTAGGAGTTAATTTACTGAAAAATCCATTTGATCGTCTCATGATTTTCTGTTCCAGTGAAAAATTTATGCTGATAGTGCATCACATGCAACTATTGTTTGTTAAACTAAAGAAGTTAAAAATAATTCAACGATTGTGTTATACTCTATACGGAATGTCATTTGATTATGTCACACACGGAGAATGTAGAATCAACTTGTTATTCAAAAAATGACATGATCAAACTGTAAAAATTAGGCACAAACTATAATACATTGCATATTACAGTATCCACTGTGAAACAATATCAAAAAATTCATCATTCTCAATGAATACATTGGTTAACTATCAGGATGATTACAAAAACAGAATTTTCCATTACATTATACACCATTTTTGAAAACATATTTGCAATAATTCGACTGATAGAACATCCATATTATGAGAAAACCAATGCATCTGAAAATGATTAAATCTGAATTTATGTCAACTTAAGCAATTATTTTTATTGAATACAGACATAGTTTTATTCAATTTATCCATTACTATCAAGCCTTGTATTTGACAAAGCTTGATTATCACACACATCCAATACTAATCTAAAAAATCAATTTAGCCCCTCCATGAAAACTATGTCAAATATAAAAAGGCAACTGAGATAAGTAAAATGTTTTAAGTAGATTTGAAGAGCATCTGTCAAATATGTTTGGTAAAACTAAAATGTTATTACATTTAAGTGTAAATTTTTAACTATTGTACATAAGCTATAAAATTTGATCATTCAAGATTGCAGCTGAAGTGAATTAAATATATATATATATATATATAATTCTATCAATTCATTCATTGGAATCTTGCTTTAATATATTTCTTCCTCAAAGGACAGTCTTGTCTTGACTTGTCTTGAAGCAAAGCAATCACTATCATAGATGATTTGAGAGCATTTGTTTTAGATGGGTTTTTTTTTCACGTTGAAGTTCTAATAAAGAAACTGGAATCTGCAGTATAAGATAATGAACTGTATAAAAGTCACAAGAGCTTAACAGTTATCTATGAGAGGATCTCCATAAAAGAGTCGGCAATTTGCTGTTACCTTTAGGCATACTGTGGGCTGTTCCTTTCAGATCCATTTCTTATTGTTCTAATAAAGGATTCCTACTGCTGATATCAGCACACTACAACCCTCAGTTTTTTTTATAACAATTCAAGATCAAAAATACAGTTGCATGATAGATTGAAAATTGAAAACTTTATGACACAGCTTTTTGTTCATCTGCTTTTCTGATATTTCTCTGAAGAAAACCATCACAAAAAGGCTAGTTCGAAGACGTTTTCTTCAAGTTTGTACAGAAAATTAGAAAAGATTTTTTTAGTAACAGTAAAGTTTACAATCTTCTTTTGTCTAACACAACCATTTGCCATCTGATATAATATATGAGTGATAAGAAAATTAAATAAAAATTAAAAAATTAAAATTGAAGACTGT
Organism: Turritopsis dohrnii; assembly: GCA_027922465.2. Taxonomy (NCBI): domain Eukaryota; kingdom Metazoa; phylum Cnidaria; class Hydrozoa; order Anthoathecata; family Oceaniidae; genus Turritopsis; species Turritopsis dohrnii. Next base: position 577,920 of record BQMF02000124.1, on the reverse strand, counting down.
CAACAGATAAGGAAAGATATACAAAACGAATATAAGCTTTTTCACCTTTCACCACAATTAAAGAAAACTATAATAATCTGTTTAACGGAATTTATTGGATTAAGTATTTGATAAACTCTAACCTTTAGAATTCCAATTCGTTCACAATTTTTTCCAAAAGCTTCTTAGTTGAATAAGGGAATGTTTCATGAACTACGCCGAAAATCCATTGTCAACAGAAGAAGTAATTTTTGTCTGAAAAATACTAACGGGTGTATAACTCACTTGGTAAGACAGTGGATTTATAGTACAAGGGTGATGGTTGATACTGGTTCAAATCCGGACACTGTAAAATGCGAATGCGATATGACCACTTATAGAATCATAATGAATACAGCGGAAAGCTGCATAAAATAGTGTATGATGTGAATGAATGAGTGGCAAAAAATTGTGTAAGACCACAAACACCTGTCAGTATGTGCAAGTTCTCTGTCTTTTAATTCTGAAGTATGCATTTCAGGTGGAAGCCCATATCAGTGAGTTCACTGCAATTCTAGCCTTGGTAAAATAAATTAAAACAAAAAAAAACCTGATCTTCTGAGATCCTGACTGATCTGACAAGCAGTCATTTTTAAATGATTTTCTTTCATTTCTATAATGATTTTTAAACATGCCCGACCAAAACTATAGAAAACTGTAACATGATATAACCAACCTCAAAAGGGTGTGTGGCAGTTAGAAATAAGACATTATATACTTATATTACAAATTAATTTTTTTTGAATAAATTATAATATAATTGCCTATACGTTTTTCCTTGCTTTTGTAGATTGATTTAAATTCATATTGACAGAATGGTGGATTTTTTCTTGTCCCCAGAAAGTTTTGAAATTACTAGTAAATGTATATAGACTTCTGGCTTTACTTCCAAAATAAAGAGAATAAAGAATTTCAATGCATTTAAGAGAAAGAGCAGTAGGTTCGCTACAATGAATTAGTAAAGCCAGGCATAAAACTTCTGAATTGGGATTGACAAATGTTCAATATAAAAATATCAACATATTGAACCAAAGGAGAATGGTTGTGTTGAAAATAATTTGCCATAGTAAATCAAAAAACAAAAGTCAAGAAGAACAAACAAGAAAATTTTTTGAGCAAATTTTTCTTGCTTGTTTTTCTAGAATGGTTATGGTTAAGTATCTTTGTTGATTTGGTTAAACATCAATAAACAACTTTTGTGGTTTCAGAAGCCAACTGTCATTGACGTTGTCCTTCTTCACTAGATACTTTAGACTTGTATACTTCCGTAAAAGGTTCCAACCTTTCTTATATATCTTCTGGAATCTCCTCTCATTTTTTCTAGGCTGTCCTTCCAGGACTCCCAAAGTCAATCTGACTTTGTGGCAGTTAGCATAATCAGTTAAAATATCAAAGCAAGGTATTTCTCAAGAAAAACTCTTACATAAGCAAGTTGAAACTTATATATAAGTTAAATTAATTAAATGGTTTTAATCTATAGCTCAGACAGCTTACTAGATGGCATTAAAATAAATTGAATGCCGATTCAAAATTCACGAGACGTCGCCTTGTTGACAAACATTTGTTTCTTAAGACCAAAGTTTTTTTAACACTTGCTTCATCAATGTGTTTCGAACATTTTGTCTTCTTGGAACAGAAGCTTTTTATCCTTTACAAAATATGTCACTTTTATATGAACCTCATGTGAGTATTATATATATTAGGGGAGCAGGCCTCGTAATTTCACGGTAACGATCATTCTGTTACCGCATCGTTACCATGAAAGCATCATCTAGGGAAACGAATTTCTGTTTCTGCAAAGTACCCATTTCTGCTTTGAGATGAAACAGTTGAATAACTGACATGATAACGACATGAAATAAAATGACAAATCGAATGAAAACAACAACACCCTTTAACTTTAATGGACTCATTTAACTTTCATTCGTCACTCAGCTGACACTTTTCGGTAACAATATACTGAAACAATCGTTTCCCAAAACCAAAATGGTGGTACCCAGGTCATTAATGAACTACATTGGTAACGATCGCTTCCGTTACTGATAATACGGAAACAAAGTATAGTTTACGTGAAAGTTTGAAATTTCGAGGCCTGGGGAGAGATAATTTGTAATGAGAAAAGAAAACGGAAGAGAAACAATTGATGCCTTTCAAATGTTTATATCTGATTAATTGCATGCTAATATCAAAATCTATATCAAAGCAAGTGAAAGCAAAAGCTATCCTACTTTATTTTTAAAAGGATCCCTCTCACTCACACAGAAAATGTTTTTAGGGGAAAACGAACATTAAAATTCAGGGTCTAATCTAGGCCAAAAGAGGGTCCGTTGATCGAACGCTGCCCTCTGTGCTTTTTCTTTTTAAATTTATTTAGGGAAAAAAACGTGTTTTTGTTTTTTAACTAATCCTTTTGACAAGAATATGTTTATATCAAGTATGATACCTTTTTACATCTCTAAAAGACCATGTTAAAAATTTTGAGGTAAACTAAAAATTTTAAATTTTAGAATGAGTCAAAGAAAATGAACCTTGTTGTAAAAACGCAGCTCCATTTACAAAACGAGTTTTTTTCCCTTTTACTCACACCTTAAACTTCAAAAATCACTCTTGCATAGGGAGGTCACAGGTTTAACCCACCGAAATAAAGCTCAGGTTGCCCGTTTCTTAAAAAAAGTGCCCTTTGGATTATCATGATGTACCCCTTTTCCCTCTTCCGCCGGACGACGCTGGCTTCAATTCTAGATTCCGAAATACCAAGTCAGTAGTCAATGACTTGATCATTAACATTTCATATTGAAATATTATGAAATTATCGAGAAAAGAACACATGCATTTATAAACAATATGTCACTTAGTAAGTCATTTATATACAAACATCATCCATCATCATGATTAAGTTATAACTTTAAACTTTTTAAGTTTACTAAATGAGTTTACTTTTATACGAACAAATCAAAGACAGTTGCACGTGCACAGTTTTTTTTATCAAAATTATGATTAATATCATAAATTATTAAGTAGAGATATAGAATAGAAAAGTTTCACAGAAAAGAAAAGTTTCAGAAGTCAAGTATATACAAACATTGCTGCCATTATGCATACTTTAGTAAACCTGACGGTGGAAATTATTATTTTGTGATGCACTTCATCGCAGAGTGTAAATGGAATAATCATTAAGTGGGGTGGGTGGGTGGTTTTTTTATTATGGTTGCACCTTGTACTTTAGTTTTTTAACTATTTGGGTGTCCCATCCGTCTTTTTGGGGGTAAATATATTTTCAAGTCAATTCAATTCAATTCAATTCAATTCAAAGGCTTTCAATATTGAAGCTGAAACTGCTTGGCACGCGACGTGAACCTGCACAAGTGTCTTATCTATTAACTATGGAAACAGGAACCACCAAATTCACGTCTTTTATGTAAGAGCCTGAGCTGAGCCTTTTTCAGCCCGAATTGTTCTTTTACAGTCGCCTCACAGTTACAGTTACCGACTGGTAGCCTTGTGGTAGAGTGCTCGCTTCCTGTTCGGGAGGTCGCCGGTTCAATCCCCGACCGAGTCATGCCAGCGACTATAACAGTGTGAATCAATCCTCTCTGCTTAGCACTCAGCAAGAGAGTAGGAATGATGTCTAGGGTGGTTGTCTAGTTGAGCGGTTCCTGTCATTACAGCTTCCGTAGCCCAAATGGGGGCTTTAAATGCTCTAGGACCTCCCTCGCACGACCCTCATTGATAACAGTACCTTAAGGAACTGAAGAGGCTATCCTGGGTAAACATTCGTAAATAAAACTCCCGAAAACTCGAACACTCGATTTCTCGAACTCCTCGATAACTCGAACTTTTCTGGCGGTCTTTTGACATAATAATTAGTGTAATTTCTACCAATTTCAACTCTCAAAAACTCGAACTCTCGATAACTCGATCTATTTTTACGGTCCCCTGACAGTTCGAGTTTTCGAGAGTTGTGACTGTATTTTAGCTTTGATAGCTATCCGTATATCGAAAAGGCAAGAGACCCTGGGTTCGAGGTTGCCTGTGTAGTGCAACGCAACAGAATTTTAAATCTTATTTTATGTTTCCTTTAACGTCACAAATATAAGATCGTGCGTCAAACGAATTTTTTGCTGTTCGTTTAGGTTATGCAACATCGAAAAAGGACTTTTATTTTACTTTCTCGTAGTAGGTCAAAACCGACAGAACGGCCTCTTTTAGATTTGCTTCCCCGGACGACAGTTTCCACTATTAAGAAGTAGTAGTGTATATGTATTTCGCCTTTAGTAATTATTTACAACATAGTCCATAAAATCAAAAGATAACGTCATAAACGATAAAAGTTAGATAACTAATAAAAGTCGATCCTAGTTCAGAGTCATCTAGTGGAAACAAAATACTAGGCAGGGATCCCAAGAAAGCATCGTGCTTTATCGTGGGCACCCTTTACAATGTGGTATACGTAGATCTGGTTAAAATAGTGAAATATTTACAGAAAAAAAAAGTCTTATCACGTATCTTCAAAAGTCTTTACAATGTTTGTAAAATCTGTCTGTACAATAAAAGTTACCAATGTTAGGAGTAATACAAGATATGGAAAAATATATACAGATATATAAATAGATATATAACGGAAAAGAGTTTACTTAAAAAAAGACCTCACTTTCTTGTAGCTGTAGACAAAATTCTTTGCATTGTTTTTTAAATGCACTGTACGGTATATTTTGCAGTTCAATTTTTTGCTTGAGCAATGAGTTCCATAGTAGTGGTCCTCGATAGTTAATAGAGTACTGACACATTTTCTTAAATATTGTTGGCTTATAAAAGAGGTCCACATGCGCATAATTCGCACAGAGAGACGAGGCCTTTCATTAAATTTTGTTCAAACATCGGTCAGCAAGAAGTATAGCCTCGCTTTAAAAATTTTAACTGCTAATGCGGCGCATAGAAACAGCAGTAAATGAATACAATACAATCTACGTCATAATAACCATCAGAGCCTTTAATTTTATTTACGTAAAGTCTTGGAGTTTTTAGTTGCCCATCTGTAAGAAAGTTGAAATTACCCGATTTGTATACCGAGCTTCATACAAATATATCCATGTCAGTCTTATTCTCTGGTTTGTGTGAAATTTCTTCGCTGGATTTGGATATCATTATGAAAATTATCGTCTTCTGCGAAATAGTTTCACAAAACGTTGTGTAATATCTGTTTGACTAAAATTCTGGAGATTGGTAACTAATATCAAAATATAGAAATATAAATATGGACGTATAAAGAGAACGACTTACAACTCACTTTTAAAGTCTGTTAATACTATTATCGCTAGTTTTTATCGGCATTTCTTTGATGTAAACCTCGCTCAACCTCACTTTCACAATCCACATATTTTTTTGGTTTACTACAGTCGGTTTATATGAACCTTTTTGTCTCATTTTTTCTGGAAACTAAAAGTATGTAGAAATATAGACATACATCTGCGACTTTAAAACTGCTACTTAATTTTTATGAACATTAAAATATCATACAGGAAGAAGAACATGTTTTCAATCAATTTTGAAACTGCTATGGTGTTGAGACTGTGTAAGAAGTCATATGAAATCAGAGTTTAGAAATTGGTTACTTGAGGTAAACAATTTTTTTTGGTTCCTATATTGTTTTAACGGTCCTTGAGGCAGTTTCACAACTGCCTTTTTTAAAGTTTCAATAAACCGACGCAAAAGATTTTTAGAAGTTTTTTTTTACCCCCACCCAGTGTGAAAATTTTTGTTGAAAACCACTGCGAAGGAGTGCATTTCTATAGAAGTTATGCAGACTTATTCAATAAAATGCTCTTCATCGCAGTGACTTTTGACAATTTTGCCCGCTGGGCTTGATTTAGGTTGAAAATTGTCCGTTTTCCACAATCGGAAGAATGACGAGAAGAAAAGAACTGAAATAAAATGTCTCAATAGTGTTTTCCGAAATCAGAGTAGGTTTACCCTCGTTTGCAAGTTGTAATCACAATATTTTCACGACAGTTTCTTTTAGGAAAGAATATCAATCAATTCATGAGTGATGTTCAACGATAGAACAGCAACGGTGGAGTTCAAACGTACGATAGAAACAGTCAACAGTGAAAACAAATTGTTTTGAAATTATGTTTGGTTTCATTGAACAAGTATTTACAAATATGTATAAAAAATAATCTTGTATAAAATATAAGAATCAATACAACTCCATGGACTAACTGTAAACATATAACGAGTTCTAACCAGCTAATGACTAAGCCTCGCTGTCCCAAAACAAGTTCACAAGGTTTACACCACATCCATCAGCCGGTGAGAAATCGGTATGAGGATAATATATACAATATACAATATATGAAATCAAGAGTAATTCGAAGTAATTGAGAAATGTCACCCTTCATGTATCTCCTTGTATGAGTATGCTTTTATCTTATTTAATCATTTCAAAAGACCTAACCTCCTATTGAATACACTTGAATAAACGAGGCAATAATTGCTCACATCAATGAGGTATTTGTTAGGATTTCCTTTCTTAGATTCGGACGAGTAACGTAAGAATGATGTCATTGCAGCGCGGAAGATTAATGGAATGAAATTAAGGAGTTCGTAAAACGAATGACCTTTACCGACCGACGACTTTTACCGACCGACGACTTTCGGTTTCGGTGAAAAATAAGTGATGGGTTTTCCACATTGGGTTAAGGGAAAACCATCTACTCCACAATCGATAAATGAGGTTTCAAGAAGCTTCAACTCTTTCAGAATACGCAGGAGGAAGATCTCTTTCTTCTCGCATAGCAGCACTTGTTAATTCCGACGACGCTGAAATCAGAAACAGCAAAACAAGTGTAAGCGTTAAGTACTTCTATGAAGCTGAGAAACATTTACTATCTACTGAATCAGAAGCGAGAAACATTAGTACATATACAATGTTATAAGCAAAGCATCTGATAAAAAGAAACCCCGTTTCTTAAAGAACAATGTCAGTATGACCATTTATACACGCTTTTTTTTTATAAGCAACCAAGGTCAAACCTTAGCAGTAATGTTGCTTTAAAAATGACCATTTTTTAGTAGTAATGTTGCTTGATTTGTTGGTAAAAACTAATTGACTAATTAGTGTAACCACCTAGTGTGGCAATTTTAAGAAATGTGCTGCAGCAATACTAGTGCTGCATTATTTCAAAATTTCATGTTGCTAATTTATGTAAGATCCTTGTAGTGCTGTTGCTAAACTATTTGAGAAAATTTACTAGTGATGCTTATAAACGTGTTGCTTATAAAAAAAAACGTGTACGTCCATGGTATGACTGGTGATCAAATAGCATTTACACTACCTCACAACAGTCAACATGCGTATATGAATTTTACAACGCCGTTACTAATAACTTTCTTAAAACGGAATAAATTTTGCAAAAAGTGCTGCGATGAAGAGTGTTTTTTATTGAAATAAGGTGTAAACTTCTATAGAAATGCACTTCTTCGCAGTGGCTTTTCAACAAATTTGCCCACTGTGCTGCGTTGATATGGTATCAATCAACCAACATAGAGATAAACTCACTTGTGTTGTTTTGATCTGAGCTGTCCTCATACGGTGGCGGTAACGTTGTTGGTTTATTTTTTTCCGATTCGGAATAGCTTGGTAAAATAAGATTTACCGTTTCGTTGCCGTCGTATCGGCTTGTTACTACGTATCTGGTCAACTGTGATCTTTTATAGCGGACGTAAAACACTGCTCCAACCATGGTAACCAAAAATGCAACAGACATGGGAATTGCCGTACCAATAGCCAAATATGTTGTATGATGAGACGAGCTTTGCTGTTTTAGTACTGAAAGAAAAACATCTTTTATCATTAAATGGCTTGCGAATATGGGGCAAAACTGCGATGAAGAGCATTTTTATTGAAATAGTGTGTATATTTCTATAGAAATGGTCTTCTTCGCAGTGTTGCCCTCTCAAAATAACCTCAATCAAAGTAAATGATCACCTGGGTATATACAAGCACTTTTCTCCATCACACCGCCATCTTCTTTGCAAACTTTCTTGTAGGTATAGTCAGAGTAACATGCCCTATGCTTTGAGCCACTCCATTCCAAGTTATGCAAACATTCACTTGTATCCGACCCCCACAGGTAGAAACCTTTTTGACAAGTAATAACAGCAACCACTCCCACGGAGCGTTTGATATCTTGATTTGAAACGTAAGCATGTCGGATTTTCAACCGGTCGCATGTCTTTCCTAAACATCCAAACAAAATATATATACAAAAAAGTCACTGAGAAGGAGTGCATTTCTATAGTGATATACACACTATTTCATTAAAAAATGTTCTTTATCGCAGTGGTTTTTGGTTGAAGTGTTTCTCTACTAGTAAATATTTCGCCAAAATTACTATTCATCCCCCTAGAACTTCACTTCAAGAGGATTTCATAAGAAAAGTTGAAACGCCAGAAAACTTTGAAAACATTTTTTTCCAACCAGGTTAATCTAACAAACTCCAATATAATGACCAAACCCACACGTCAGCAAGTAACAAAATTAAAGTGAGGAAAATTAAGATCAATCAAAAGAAATAACCATTCAGAAACTGATCAAGAGCGCCAATATAATAGTTAACCTCTATAACAGATTATCCTGATCCCGGGAGTAATAATTTGTTAAAATGACTTCACCTTTGCAGAGAGGCCATTCACTTGTCCACTTCCCATTTCTTTGGCATGTTGTCCTCATCACTGTCAAACCTTTTGTACGCACCAACGTATGATCCTTTTTGCACTCAAAATGCAGCGTATCACCGTAATAATATTGCCCTTTGATTGGACCGTAATTAGCATGGATCCGATTTAGTGTTGGATTTTGCCAGGAACGGCCGTCCCTAAACGAGGTTTCGTATTCATTCTTGCATGTTACGTTCTCCAGTTTACCTAAAATTTAAAGTAACCAATATCAAACAAGACAGGAGAAGATCTTGTCGAGAGATTAACACAGAAATCTAGCAGCAGCACTTGGAAAAATACATTCATGGACAGCTAACAAAAATAAAATAAAGAAGAACAAGTATATGTTATAACCTCGACACATTGGCCACGGTATACTCCATTGACCATTGGGCTGGCAAAAGCTGGATTGACGTTTTTTCAAACCTCCACCAGCAATATGAAATTCCTGCGGACATTCGAAACGAACACTATCATAGATAGGATAGATATTTTTCCCTACTGTGACCGTTGGATATCTCCCCACAGCTCGTTTATTTAGATCAAAACGAATGAAAAATTCATTGACACAGGTAATCGAGTGTGCTGCTTGCGAACCTAAGACAAAATAATAAAGAACTTATGAAAAGTTGAGGAAACTTCATATTAAAAATATTTTCCATGTTATCCATGCAAAATCAAACACGCTCGCATGACTTGGGTAGACCTTCAAACAAGTATTGCTTATAACACTTGTTTTCTATAATCATGTTTATTTCATTCCCATATTTTCACTGTTTTTCGTGTTCTTTTATATGTATGTTTTATCTAGCGTTTTAACATATTGGTATACTCTTTTCCTTATTGAAAAGATCAAGATACACGACAAATTTCGTCGCTATCAGGACTTCACAATTTCAGAATTAAATTCAAATACAAGTAGCCAAGGGTGAAACAAAGGAATTTGGGGAAATCCTGAAAGACCAAAAGAATATAGCAAGAGTAGTGGACAGGAAGGGGAAATTTTTGCTATTTGCATGACCTAAACTTTCGAAAGAGTATTTACAAAAACCAACAGTCGAATCTTTAAATTACTATCTATTGTTTTGCTGTCAATTAACAGGAATAATTTTACCAAGGTGCACCATCAACTTTGTGACAAAACATTTACGCTGTGAACATTAAAAAACAACGAAACCAAAGTAGACATTGACAACCAATTAACTTTGGATAAGCGTTCGATAAGCTGAAATCGACAACTATTTTCGAATTTTCTGATGCGTTCACAAAAGAAATTGACAAGCGTTCATAAAAAATAATGTTTTGACAATAGAATACAAGTTTAATTTCTTTGAACGTAGCAGAATGCAGGATGATTTCCATTTATCACGTGATTAACTAGTAATGACGTGGTTATTCATGAAATTAATCCCAAATTTTTCTCAAAGCCATGTTATGACTTGTACAAATATCCAGAGATTGTAGAAATATTCAGAAACACTTCATCTCTGAATAGCCCTTAAAATTCTGACCTATGACAACATCAACAATCAATACAACCTCACAGCCAAACACAAGAAATAAAATTTCCTTACGTTTAGTTAAAAAATTTTTACTCCTCTTCCTCTTGCTTGGATGTCCATATTTGTTGTACGCCACAATCGAGTACTGATAAAACTTATTTTTCCAAAGCTGTAATTTCACATAGGTAACATTGGTTCGAAGAGAATTACATGTCGCACTTTGCATGGAGTTGATTTTACAATATCGAAATACATATGACAATTCATTAACGTCATTATTTCCTAATAGTTCTGGGGGTGTCCAAGATATTTTCCAAATGAGCTTGTCCTCCCTCAGCAAATATTCTGTTAAGTGAGGTCCAACAACACCTGGTAAGCCAACCTTTGAGTCTAAAAAGTGTTTGATTTTAATACAATATTAAATAATGAGATATATCAAAATGCTAACAAAGATTACTATAACGAGTTGAATTTTCAGGGTCAACTGAAATGCTGAGTGTTATACTAAAATGATTTGCTGAGAAACAAAGATCCCAGTGAGGAAATTGGATGAAAAATCACAAGGCAGCCCTTTGAATTAAGAAAAAAGACTGACAGCAAAAAAGTGCCGTCGTATTTGAAAATTGCGACGGCAGATCATTATTTACGACGGAAAATAAATGCCGTCGAGTAAGATGTTAAAGACCGCAAAACTTGATTGGTTTATTCCAGTAAAAATACCGTGGTGTAGAATAATGGCTAATAAAACAGAAACTAAATATTATCAAGTGTTATCTTGAACAATAAGTTACAAAATATGTTTGTTCTTCTTATTCACATCTTATAAATTGAATAGGTGAGGTAAACAAAAATGTTCTATGAAAAGAAAATGTTTGAGAATAAAAGGAATATGTCAGGGGAATTCCCAGGAATTGCCAAAATCACACGTGTTAGATATAACTCAACATTGTTTTGCTATTGTTTAAGTCTCGCCAGTTTCTCTTGGGTTTTCCTCTCAAAAAACGAAATGAAATGTTCATCAGATGGCACCAGTTGTCAAAGAAAAAGAAATGAATGATTTTTTTTTCATCACACAAACAAACCAGATAATCTCACGCGATTGAGAAAATAGAAAGAATAAGATAGAACGAAAGAAATGAAAGGACTTATTAAAGTATTAACTAGAAGCCATTAGGCTTGTACAATTTCCGCAGTCACAGTCTGGAATTAATCAAATTACTCCCTTCTTTAATTTATTTAACTTAATCTTGACAGCTTTGCAATTCACTATGATGTTTCGGGGCCAGAAAAACAGTTCACCAATATCTTACGCATGATGTTTATTCATGAAAATTGAAGATTTTTCGAAATTTGGTCCAAATTTGGCCCAAATTGTCCAATTTTAATCAATTCTGACAAAATGACTGTCAGATTTGAAATCAGCACCTTTCAAATGTAATCCATGCAAAATTTCATGAAATTTGAAGAACTTTTGAAATTTGGTCCAAATTTGGCCCAAATTGTCCAATTTTAGTCAATTCAGACAAAATGACTGTCAGATTTGAAATCAGCACCTTTCAAATGTAATCCATGCAAAATTTCATGAAATTTAAAGGACTTTCGAAATTTGGTCCAAATTTGGCCCAAATTGTCCAATTTTAGTCAATTCAGACAAAATGACTGTCGGATTTGAAATCAGCACCTTTCAATTGTAATACATGCAAAATTTCATGAAATTTGAAGAACTTTCGAAATTTGGTCCAAATTTGGCCCAAATTGTCCAATTTTAGTCAATTCTGACAAAATGACTGTCAACTAAATCAGCACCTTGTCTAAATTGCCCAATTTTAGTCAAACCTAAGTTCCTAGCATAGGTCAGTCATTAACAATTCTGAATAAACAAACAATCCGAAATCCGAACGGACTTTCCGAAAACAGCAAAAAACTGTGACACAGATAGATACATAGATAGAATGTGTAAACCAAACAATTTCCTACGCTTAAAAGCGCGGAAATTGAATTATTCAATGTTTGCATCCAAAAACGCTGTCGGCAAAATTTTGCCGTCGTAATTTTGATTTACGGCAGCTTCATGACGGCAAAAGCTGAATGCCGTCGTAAATTCGGAGGGCTGACAAGGAGTGCATTTCCATAGAAATCTAATGCTATTTCAAAAAAAAATTCACTTCTCTTCAGTGACTTTTCGACAATTTTGCTCACTGGGATCCTGCAGATTAAAAAATGTTGCAATATGGCTGGATAAATTATTATTATTATTATTATTGAAAAATAATAACAGCCAGTGAATAATTATTGTATTAAAAACACATGTGTTTTTAATACAATAATTATTATTATTATTAATTGAATATTTCAGTAGGATACAAAGCTTCAGAGCCGCAAAATTTACAAAGAAAAGTTGCTACTGTTATCAATGCTAGTCCTACAAAGAAATAAAAAATAATAAAATAAAATATGATAAGTTAAAAACATATATATAGATTTATAAAAATGGAATTAAAAAGTCTGAAAAAGAACATCATCCTGGTGCTGGGAGCAAAAATGTCTTGTAGAAATTAGGAGTAATTGAAAACAAGGTTGAGATAATATCTATACCTGTACACAGTTTAAAATATAAAAATTTATTCTATTTAAAAATATAAGTTAGTTAAAATGTTTACTTACTTTCTTCTTAAATATTAGAATAGATTCAATTTTTCTAATACTTAAAGGAAGTTCATTAAAGGTGTTAGCCCCTGCATATGCAAAAGACTGTTTACCCAATTCAAGTTTGACTTTCGGAAGTTTAATAAGATGCCCAGAATTCCTTGTATTTAAAGAATGGTTATTTATTTCGAAATAACCGTTGAAATTTTCACACATAGTCGCATCCAAACACCGTTTAACCATACAACAAGCTTCCTTGTTTATCATATTTATAATACTTGGAACCTTTCGACCAATTACACGTTCAGCTCGACTTTCTAAAGATTTTAGTTTCTTTTGTTGTGCAGCTGTATGGTGTAACTTTACTATGCTGCGGTATGTCAGGATTGGCTGAACCATCATCGTGAAGATACTGTATGCAGAATCTATCGTAAGATAATATCGTAGACGCTTCAATAACTTTAAGCGGCCACTTGCTTTTCTGTAAACTTTATCAAAGTTGCTGTTAAAGCTCAGCAATTGATCAACAATATTACCGAGGTACTTGTACTCTTCGACGTTGTTAATTGACTGCCCACGATACGAAATGTCCAGAAGTTTGTCAGTAGTTGCTAATCGTTTTCCTGTTCCAAACACTATTGCTTCCGTTTTTCCTTTTTTTAAGTTGATAATGAGCTCATTTTCGTCCAAGTAAACCGCAATCCTTTCTAGGTCTTCTTCCAGGAGCTGTTCAATTTTGTTTTTGCTTTTATTCGGGACGTATATGACTGCGTCATCTGCGTACATTACTACTTGACTGTTCTTAAGACATTCTGGGAAATCATTGACGAAGAGTATGAACAATAATGGTCCCAAAATGGAGCCCTGGGGTACGCCTGACAGCAATGGCTTATTTGCTGAGGAAATTCCATCCAAGGATACAAATTGTTCACGGTGAAATAGGTAGTTCTTAATCCATTCGTGTTCAATTCCTTCTATTCCATATTCAGACAGTTTGCTGAGTAACACTCCATGTCCTACGGTATCGAATGCCTTGGTAAGGTCAATAAACACTGCTCCTACCATTTTACCTTGGTCGATTGACTTTCTGATGTTGTCACAAAGCAGCGTGGAGGCCAGTTTCGTAGGTCTATTGTTTCTATATCCAAACTGGTAATCGGTGAGTAGGTTATTGCTCTCTAGATAGTTTGAAAGCTGAGAATGTATGACTTTCTCTAATATCTTTGAGAATATCGGCAGAATTGATATGGGCCTATAGTTTTCGGGTTTTGCCTTATCACCAGATTTGTATATCGGCGTAACTTTTGCCAATTTCCACATCGATGGAACAGTCCCATTCCTCAAAGACAGATTAATAATATACGTTAGAGGCTCAGATATAACCTTATAACAGTCTTTAATCATTCCAGGGGGCAAGTCATCTGCTCCGGGTGCTTTTTTCCTTTGGAGAGACTTCAGTTGCTTTTCAACAAAGAATTTTGATACGTGAGAAAAACGAAAAGTCTGAAGAGTTCGAATAGTTTTCCTGGTATGATATCGCCATATGTAGTTTGAGAAAACTATAACTTTTGATTTTAGCTCCTTCACTACACTTTCAAAGTATCTCGAGAATTCGTTGACGAGAGGTTTGTTGTCGGACGATGATGAACCAGCTGCTAACTTTGATTTCGAAGGAAACACTGCTTTTACTGCATCCCAGAACTTTCTTGGACTCGACTTGTTTTCCTCGATTAAATTACGGTGGTACTTTCTCTTCGCCTCCTTAACTTTTGCGTTACACTTGTTACGTGCGCGGCGATATTCGTCCCAGTCCTCGTCATTCTTAGTTTTTCGTGCTTTTCTTAGAAGTCGGTCTTTATTGTCCATGAATCTTTTTAAGTCTCTTTTCATCCATGGAGCTGCTTTCCCCCTAACACTTGTCTTTTTAATAGGAGCGTTCAAATCAAAAACAGTCTTCAGCGATTCTGTGAAGTAATTTGTTGCTATGTCAACATCATTGCATTCGTACAAGGGTTTCCAGTTAATATTTCTGACATTTTCAATAAGTTTATTTGTGTCATAATCTTTGTACTCTCTATATCGTATTGTTTTTGATTCGTATTTAGCATGATTGCTTTTTCTTATGCAACCAATAAGCTCATGGTCCCCGAGGGATAATGGATGAACAAATACTTTTGAGATAACTGATGGATTGTTTGTAGCAATTATGTCGATAAGTGTTTCAGTCGTTTTCGTAATGCGAGTTGGTTTATTAACGATTTGATCAAACCCATTTGTTTCCATGATGGCTTTTATGTCCTTGCAATCGTCCCTTTTTAAATAGTTTGCGTTTAAATCCCCAAGCAATATTATTTCTTTTTGTTCTTTCTGTGCCTCAATTAAACTGTCGTTAAAGCTTGTGTTGAAATCCTTTGGAAGATATTTCGACGTATTCGGTGGCCTATAATAGCATGCTATAAAAAAAGACTTTGTCTTTTTGATAAAAATTTCAAGCCAAATACATTCTGTGGTTTTATTTTCAAACTCGGTCCTTCTTCTCCAGTTTAGTCCACTTTTAACGTAAATACCGACCCCTCCTCCTGGACCTTTTTCACGATGTCTGGAAACAAATTCATATCCTGCTATGTTGTACAGACTTGCGTCTGAGGTATCTCGATCGATGTGAGTTTCAGTCACAGCGAAGATATCAATATTCTTGTGAGTTTGGAAAAAATACTGCAAGGATGGTAAATTGCACATTAAGCCACGTATATTTAGATGTAGCAACTTCAAACCTCTATTCTTGAAATACCTATCTAAGCCAGGAGTACCAGAATCAGTTAATATTTCCACTCCAGGAGTATAAAAAATCAACAGCAGCAACAACATGACCGCTCGCCACGGCGCCATCTTTATCATGAGACAACTTGGAGACAATAGTTTAGAAAGAAATCTTTCATAGTTATGTAACTATAGACTTTTAGTGAATGGGGATGAAGTATCCAAGCCAATCAACAGGCATAAAATATAACTTTCAACATACCTGTTTCTACAGTAATAGGCATTGCCCAATTCCCATATCCAAAAGGATTCAATGCGCGAATGGTTAAATTGTAAGTTGTCTGTGGTATAAGGTTGACAAACGAAGCATTTAAAAAAGATTTTCCGACATTGCCCACTGGTGCCTTCTTGATTATGGTTTCACTGATGTTGGCATTGGTAAGCAATACTTCATATCCATTAACGTTTAAGGTTATAAGGTCTAACGTTTTCCATCGTACATGAATGAATGTGTCACCAGTTTTAAAAATTTGTAAATTGTTAATGGATGGCGGTAAAGCTTAAACAATAAAGTGAAAGGATATTTAGAAGATTTCATTGAAAATTCAAAATAATGACGTTGCTTTTTACAATCAATGAACAGTTCTTACTACATTTCGCATGTTTTTCTGTTTCATCCGAGCTGTCCAAACAATCACGTTTTCCATCACATATTTTGTTGTAGGGTACACATTGTGATACAGTAGCACAAGAAAACCCTTTGCAACGATCTAAGTATTTGAAAATTACCTTTTTCTATTTCGACAAACAAAAGCAAAATGTGTTTGTGTAAAAATGCAAGTGATTCTAAGTACCTCGATCACTTGTACAGAATCTTCCACCACTCTTCTTCCAGAGCAATACGTTTTTAGCATCACAAATATCCATTGAAAGAGAATAACAAGAGCCTGGGGTTAAGCTAACAATTGTTACATTATTGTTTACAGTCTTTCTGGTGACTTTGCAATTATTTTTCTCATCACAATAACGAACTGATAAAAACAGGACTTCCTTCAAATATGAGAGAAATTTCCAGCTAATTATGTAAGATGATGACTCAGCAAAAGAAATTGGCTCGGCATTAATATCATTAGGAATCAAAGATGGAAACCAACGGCTATCTACAAAAATATAAAAAAATTATGCACAATGTGATATATATAATTGATATTACACGTTTTATTGCCCCCGCAGCGAGCGTAAGCGAGCGAGGAGGCATAGTAGTTTCACGAGATAGGCGTATGTCAGTCTCCGATTTTGTTCATCATCTTCCAACTTTCGTGTTGACGTTACACGGTGTAATACAATTATTAGCTGACTTTGTGTTTTTCCTGTTGCAAAGCATGGTACTGTAAGTGGGAGACAGAATGTTTTTTCGTATCTCTTTCCTAATTTATTATTATAATATATTATGTTATTTAAAAAGTTCGTATGCTAAAATTAATTAAACATTTTTTATATTACTTTTGCGTTTTTTTAGTGAAGTGAACAACAAGGATTTTGAAGCACAGCTTGAAATCTGAAATTTTGCCAACCATACATTTTTATGTTTGTATATGTTTTAGCTATAAAACTTTCATTCAATAAATTTTATTAAATGCACTGATTTTTGGTGGGTCTTGGATTTCTGTGTATGCAAGAAAGCCATATTACAAATTCTTGTTTTTCTTCTTTAACTGTCTTCCACTCATGATCAATAAAACCTTTTATTTTTTTCTTCCTATTTTATGTAAACGTTGGCTATTTTTTGTTTTGAACTGAAGTTTGAAACACAAATTTCTAATGGATTTTTCGCTTTAATATTTTTTTTTGAGAAAGTGTTTTTTTTCTTTAGGCTCACGTATCCATGTTTCAGTTCACACATTTCTTTTGTTTGTAGCAAATACTTTCTGATATTACTTGTTAAGCCTTATTTACACTTTTTGAAAGGTATATTAGCATCAGTGTGACATAGGCCTAAGAGATAACAAAATTTAACAAAGATTTTCTTTGTTTTTATAGACGAGTTTCTGATGTTAATTACCAGTTAAAGATCTGTTTAAAGGGGCATTGGCCAGCTTAAAACAATAGAATTTGAGTTACTCTTGGTTATTCAAATCTGCCATGTGATTTGAGGATTAGAAAATTAGAATGATCGAGACAACTTGTAAACATCATGGCGAAGAGGACGGAAGATTTTCATTTCTGTCAGAATTATTTTTACGTCTATGGACGTAAATTAAAATATGGTATTAAATATTGATATGAAGTTATCATGAATTTATTAAGGAATATTTCTGTGTTAGTAATTGAATGAAAGTATTTGTTATTTTAAAGATATACACGGATTCGTGAGTGCCGGGTGAAATCTCTACATTCACATCTCTACATAGTTTATACAAAATAAGTTTAAATTTGCTATTGTATATAACTTGCATTATTGCTTTTGATTTTGTCCTACCTCCCAGATAATTGAGAGGAAGGCGGAGAGGTCGCTTGGATTGCTTTCTTGGGTAGCATTTTTTGTTGTTAGCTTGCTAGGTATTCCTACCTGAAGATCATAAAGATTCTTGAAATTACTTTCATTTATGTGGCATGTTTTGTGGCCATGGTCCATTAGTTTTGATTTTGAGTTATTTCATGAGAACTTATTTTGCTTATTTTGCTCTCTAGAAAACCAAAACAAAATGTAAAGGAAATCCATTTGCTTTTTGGCAATCACAGAAAAATATATCCCAGTGAATAAGAACATCACTGGCATGAATTCAATTGCAAGCTATACAATTTTTGAATCTACTTTGACATATTCGTACACTGTAGCTAGAATAAGTTTCAACATTTAACACTGTATAAGGAAACAATTTGTTTTTAAATAGTTTTTCTCTCCTTAATTTTCATTACGCTTACTTTTTTTCTGTTTCCAAAATTTTAATAAAAACACAAATCTTGATTTTGTCAGAATGACATATCCGTTATTTCTGCCTCCTGGAGTCACTTCTGTGGCTGATCAATTTTTCGTGTTTATACATTAATTGCATCTGGATAATCATTGGAAATAACTTTTGTTTTTTATTAAACATATGAAATTGTATTTGTTTGTTTTTGTCATTTTTCGGCATTTGATTGCTTACTGGATATGACTTCATGCATGATTTAGTTTGTATACATCTGTCTTTTCGGTTCATTCACATGTATGATTTCTAATATAGCCATGGCATCATGAAGAAAGAAGAACACTGATTCAATCTGAGAAAAAAACATTATTTGGCAAATTGAACTGTTGTTGTTATCTTGTCTCTTCCCGTCCCCACTACGTTCTTATATAGGAAGGAACAGAATTAAAAAAGTATCAAAAATCGAAATTTAATGCTTGTGTAAAATATTATTTCTGTCTTCACATTGAATCATATGTCACAAGATACATGTGCTAGGTGTATTTCTATTATTAAAAGCCATGTGTTTCTATTATTTTGTTATTATATTTTCTCACTTCACAGTTCAGTAAACGATGTTCAAAGCGATCGCGATCTTCGCGCCATATTTGTTTTGATTTTGATTGTTTTGATCACGTGAGAATAATATTTACATTTAAGCCGGCCAATGCCCCTTTAAACTAAAAATTCAATAAACTTCACAAAAATAGATTTCGAGTGCTAATGAGTATTATTTTTAATAATTTTTTTTGTCTTAAAAACGCCTCCTGAGAACCGGTTTAACCGACAGTGTGCAGAGATAGAGCATCTAATTGCCAACCAAGATGCGTGCACATATTGGTAGGAAATTGACTTGATCTATTAAGCATTTATGTTGAAACTCACAGCAATTATCGAGCAAAAAACACTAATGTTTATAAACATCACGTCACTTAGAAACTCATCTATTTCCGTTGTATAGCTTGCAATGTATAGCTTGCTGTGTGTACAAATTGGAATGCTTGAGCGCGGGGGCATTTTTAGCTAAAGCTACATGCTAGTTTTTTAGTATATTTAATAAGTATAGGGGGTCAAAACTTAAGGACATGCTAAGAACATCATAAGGCTTTGTTTTGACATTTGTAATTATCATCTATTTTGAGAAAACAAGAGACTTTTCGAAACAAAAAAATTAAGAACATAAGAACATTTTAAGCCTTTGAATGGAAAAAGTTAAGAACAGCACAAGGCTTTCTTGAGTTTCAATGTTCCTATAAAAAATAAAACGTGGTAATTCATCAAATAAGATAATTCAACTCACCGTTAGACGTTGTTCCATGCAAAGTATTTGACCATACATTTTTACCATAAAAATTGAAAGTAGAAATTTCAAATTGATAAAAGTGATTTATTTTCAGTCTATCAAATGTTGTCGTCATGACATGTGACACGGAATTCGAAGGATATACTTTCTCAAAAATCATTCTTTTTCCACCCTCAAAACAAGTTAATGTATAATTATTAATTTCAATTCCTTTGTCTTCAATTGGTACCCATTGTATAACGATTGAAGTTGGAGTTGTTTTGATGATATGAAATGATGTCACAGTTGGCGGCTTGGAGATGGTTACTACAAACAAACCATTTTTAATGAATCAGTGGCAAATCCTATTGCTTTTTAATTATAACCAGACCTTACAAAATAGAATCAAGCAATCACAGACACAATCAATTTCCTTGAGTATTATTGTCAAAGCTTTCCTCCAATGAAAAGTAACGTTATGTTAAAATGACACAAAATTCAAGCAAGAAACAGGTTATTATTAGAGCATTTTTCAAGTTGATTGTGTTTCTTTGCTTCAAATTGATTGCCACTTTTTTGACAATCAACTTTGAAAAAAAACATTCAAAAAACATAGACACATTACTTTAATCTTCAAACTCTGTTGAACTGACATCAGAGTGATCTAACATACCCAGTGGGCAAAGTTGCTGAAAAAAAACACTGCAAAGAAGTGCATTTCTGTATTTAGACTATTTCAATAAAAAAGTTTTTCATCACAGTGGTTTTTTGATGGTTTTGTCCACTGGGTATTTCCACGAATGGTGATGAACATCCAATATTTTGAAAAGGATGGATGTGTATGATTTGTACCAACTATGTCATCCATAACAATTTAATGCAAAAATGTCTCTCTGATATCATTATGTATTTGTATTTAGTTTGTTTTATCTATCTCATTCAAGTTAATAGCACGTTCTTGTGAAAACTTACAAGTGTTTTTAAACGTAACAACCTTATGACATCAACATTAAAAAGCAGATTTTATTGTAAGTTGAATGGAGAAAAGCTTTTAAAAACCAATAATTTGTGGTCACTTACTACATGGGAGAAGATGTTCACTATACTTTTTGCATAACAACCCTTCAAATGGTTCTTTTGAAGATTCGCTACAGTAGAAACTTGAATGCTGACAGTTAACTAGAACAAAATGAAATAATGCAGAATCCTTCCCAAACACTCAACCAAAAAGTAGTGGATGCAACTTACTACTTCTCAATGTGTGAAATTTAACAGTTCTACTTTTCCAGGACTCCAAATTTGCTGTAATAGTGACATAGTAGTCCCTATCTGGATATAAATCAGACAGTACAACATAAGTAGTTGAAACTGGAAACGTATTTTTACACAGGTAATACAGCGTATCACAATATTTAACAGTGTATGTATAACCATCAGCTGCTGCGTATGAGTTACCCCATTCCACTTTCCAAGCACGATTGTGTAGAAGGCTGTAACTATGGAGTTGAACTGGAAAAGAAAGGATAGATTGATACAGATTCACCAGCAAACAAAATCCTCAAAAGTCACTGCGATGAAGAGCATTTTTAATGACATAGAAATGCACTTCTTCATATTTATTTTTAATAAATTTACCCACTCAGCTCTCCATTATGGCATAAGACTGTTACTTACGGTAATCACATAGGGCTTCATCTGCAAGGGCCAAGAGGAACACCAACCACATGCTGCCCAATCAGCTTTCAGGTTTCCAAAAATGTTACAGCGAAAGAAATGTTGGTCATTTCTAAGTAATAATTATTTATTGAAGATTCTTTTTAGCAGAAGGTTAAGTAAAAGTTCAGTTCACCAAAATAGTACACAATAGTCTACTCATGAAACTGGAAGGCTTTTTCTTTGCAAAGGAAGTTTATTGAATGTTACTAATAAGATAAAAACTTTAATTTTCATGGTAAGACAATTTCTAGTATGCAAACTGTTTAATCTGGCAATTTTCAATAGCATTATTGAAAACCAGTATTATTATTTTAAACATCTTTAAGTTATTATTCAATGTCTAAATTGACCACGTGAAATTCCATTAAAAAAAAATGCAGATTTAATCAATTAAATATAATTGCCTGAAAAACTAATACAGAAATGGCAATATTGAAACACTATTATTCTCAGAAAAGCTCATCTTGTCACACAGTCTCATCAAAGATTATCCAGACAGTTTTACATGCTTTTCTTATATGAACCAATTGAAGTTAACCTTAAGCTGATCTGCTTTTACACAATATAAACCAAGTGCTCATTATATATAGTAAGGTTACGTTTTGATCTTTTCTTGTCTGTTCCCTATCATTGCATTATTCTTTCCCTCTTAAGACTTTTAATTTCAAGAATATATATATAATGTTACCGTGACGAAAATAACAATGCTTTAATTTATTGTTCAGTTCCATTTTGTTTTTTGGTTCATTTTGTTTTTATTGTAGCCTATGCCTGGTGAACGCCAAAAAGCCTTTTAAAAAAGCATTTTATGAAATGCCAAATTTATTAAAATGACACGAGTAAAGTCTGAAAATGATATCCTCAGATTGTGTTTGTTTTCAGATATTTTGTACACAACAATGCAAACAATTGATAATTTTCGTAGTTTATGTGTAAATGTTGCCTTTACAACTTCTGGTACTCCAGACATATTTTCAAAAGGCAAGACTTCTTAATTTTTATATTTGCCAATGAGATTCCACAAATTAAGTTGTCTCAAAAAATGACTCCTGTTCATTAATAAAATCTTCTCTATGTAAATCAAATTTACCATGAACTTGATTATTTATTTGTTTTCATTTTTGCTAGAAAGAATTAATTTTTATTTTTACAGTAATTCAAAAGAGGCAACATGACTGCCTGTAACAGTTTACTGGCCTATCCATGTTTGAGTTTCACCATCAGAATGGCTTATTGTCATTTTTGGGCATTATTCCTGTGTTGTGAAAAAAGTTCAGAAAAGCTTTTCTCTATTGCATTGAATACCAAGCATATTTAAGCACATCCTTCATGTCAATGTAAAATTGAAAGATTCAACCTCTTCAAAAGATTACTGCACATTACAAACTATGTTTATTTCTTCACAGTAACCTTACTAACATTAAAGCTTTGTAAAGTTTTGTAACTTTACATGAAAACTTAATTTTAGACTGTTATTAGTTTTGACTTCAATGAGTTATGCCTCGTCTTGTTCTTTAATGAATCAGAAGCTCCTGTTCTTGTAATGTCAAAGCAATCAGACAGAAAAAAAAAATTACATACTAAGAGAAGGTTTATAAAATAAACAAATAAATTAATACAAATAGAAAATGCTACAAACTAAAACTGCAGAGATTTCGATGTGAATGTGTTATGGGTTATCTATATCCAGAAACAAAAATTTTCAAATCATAAATGTAGGAGCAAAAAATGACCAATCAAGCAATGGTCACGTCTCAACAAAATCTAGTTTTTTTGTTATCACTTTTCATTCATGGATAATGATCTTTCACAAAAACATATAAACTTTCATATAAATTTTCTGACGATCAAAATTAAGAATACAAAAGAAAATCAAATCATTATGTTTTATCCAACAATCGGCATGAGTATTAATCCTTATGTTATATCCATCAATAGACTCTACTATTCAACAGGTATTCATAATAGTTTTTTCTCACTCCTTTCGGTGTTCCACATCATCACTTAATAACTGTATTACCATCAAAGTTACAAAATATTGGTTTCAGAGCTACTTTGGTAGAAGTAGAACACAGTAAAACACAGACCAGAAATATGAGAGCACAAATCTACAAATAAGTATCATACATAGAGTATATACAGTAACAGTATATACTCTATATACAGTACATTACACGGATCTGTGCTAACATATCTCTTGTAAAACATCTGTGGGCTGTGAAGGAAGAACTGTGATAAATGTAATATAATAATCACATTGATACTTCATCTTATCACTAAAAAAATTTGATATTACTCAGCAGTTCAACAAAAATGATATTTACATTGCAATGATTATAAAAAAAACAACTTTTTTCGTTTTTTTTTTCTTTCAGTTTCCAAATACGTGCCAGGATCAATACGAGTCATCTAGAAGAGGACTTAATGATGACGATGAACCAGGTCTGATGTTATTCCCGCCAGTATAAGGAGGTGGCGCGTCATATGAGGATCCATGATGTGGATAACTAACAAACATATCTTCCTCAATATTCAAATTAGACATGTGAGTTTGAGAGTGGTTATTTGTAAGGACACCAGTGTTGCTGTCATCAGAGTTCAAGGTACTTTCCTCTGCCCCTAAATTAAAAGCAACGAAACAAAAAATATCTATACATTATAATTTTAGTAAGATTTTAAAGATTATAATTAAAAAATTATAATTTTGGGACATAATAGAGCTCAAAACATTACTTAACAAGTCTTTGGACATTCTTTTATAAATTTTTTTTTCAGATAACTAAATTTTAATTGAAATGAGATGAACCAATTATTAGAATATTAGAATATTTATTTGTTCACATGTTACACACATCAATAATATCATTTACTGCATCACAATTATACATTGGATAATTTGATATTTTTAAGTTTTAAATATTTTCCAAAGGAAAACCGACTGGTAGCTTCGTAGGACAGTGTGTAGTAGAGTGCTTGGTTCCTGCCAGGGAGGTCACATGTTTAATCCCTGACTGAGTCATGTCAGCAGCTATAACATCACTCCTCTCTGCTTAGCACTCAGCAAGAGAGTAGAAGTGATATCTAGGATGGTTGTCTAGTTGAGCGGTTCCTGTTATTACAGCTTCCATAACCAAATGGGGGCCTTAAATGTCTAGGACTTCCTTTGCAGGAACCTCATTGATAACAGTACCTTAAGGAACTGAAGAGGCTATCCTGGGTAAACATTTGTATACAATACAACACACTACACTACAAAGGAAATTTTCAAAAACTGTCAAAGACTTGTTAAATCAATTTCTTTGAGATTCATCATGAACCAAATCATCATTTTTTTATCACAGGATATCATAGAGAAGTAACTTTCACAATGATAGTAATTTGAAGGAGAACCGGTCAAAGGATGTGACTGTGAATTATCAGGTACACTCACCTGGAGGTATATTTTGTGGTGTAAGGATGGCTTCCTCAAAGCTAGGTGGATTAGATGTTGGCTTGGTACGTGTGGCCTCATCATATGATGGTAAAGAGAATTGGGTAAGCCATTGTTCATCATAAATATCCATGTTTACATTTCCAGCGTTTTCTAGTTCTTCCCTCCGAATGCGATGAAGAATTCGTCTCCGTTGAAATGAAACAACAATCACAATTAGCAGAAGAATACCGAATATCCCAGCAGCAGTTGACGTGATTGTTGTGATTGTATTTAGCTCAGTTTGTGCTACCTTATCGGCTTCTGTCACGAAGTAAAAGTAAAAATTGTTTCATTTTTCAACCTTCCCATACCATGTCAACAAGGACATCAATATAATAACACAATGGATTATTCAGAAATCCAATTTATTCATTATGTTACCATTGGGAAAATAATTACTTATATCATTAGGAATACTGTACATTCTACACACAGTATGAAGAGTTTTTTTCGTAGTTGTACTGAAAACGAAAACATGAGCAGTGCTATCCTGTGTGATGATGCTGTAGTTGCAATAACATTATTTTCTTTTTGAAATCATTGATCAAATGATTCGTCAACACATATCAAATCTTTAAATTCTAATGTCTCTATTCATCACTCATCTTATGTTGTTTTCGTCTACATTGTAGTCCTATGAATTTGTTAAAACTATATCAAGATAATAATAAAAGACAATAACAGAATGGCGTTACCTTTGATACAAGACAAACGAATTTCTTTGGAACTGATATAATGTACATGGTACTTTTTACCACTCAAAATACAACGATTCTTATAAACATCAGGCTCGATACATTCAGGTTGTGGGTTTTCCCAAACATGATCATTTGTGCATATATTATCTTTGACACCATACAAGTAGTAGCCATCTTCACAATAGTACTCGATTTTAGTTCCTTTAGTCAGCTGATAATTGAGACGTTTGTTTACAACAATAAACTTTGCTTTACGTGGCTTGAAACATGTTTTTGCTGAAATATATAAAAGATTTTTGAAAACAATTTTTGAACTGTGATGTTACATACACCTTCTAAACTTTATTTCGACTAACAGACACTATAAAATATGTCACGATTGAAGAGGACATGAAGTTTAAAGGAAAAGTTTCTGTTGAAGTGCTACAACGTATGAATAACACTTGGCATCAATTCATTTCTTATTTTTTTAAATGTTTAAAAAAATTGGGAAGCTTCAAGGCTTCAAAAGATGAGTAACCATAAAATTTTTATGATAAATACCAATTAAAAAATCAATGAAAGCATGGACTGACTTGTAGTTTATTTTCTATTCATTTTTCTGGACATATTTTTCTTTTGTTCAAAGACAGTTCATTTTCTGAATGAATTACAATCATTTTCTTTTTCATCTTACCCATAAAAGTTTTACCATTGCATTGGAGCCATTCTGCAGACCACCCACTATTTGTACATACGACCTGCCTGTAAATATTTTCGATAATGCAATGAAAACCAACAACTTCTCCAACTTGATAATGCGACTTGACTGGATTATATACAGCCGGATACCAAGAGTGTTCACTGCGGAAAACACTGGAATATTGGTTAATACATCCTCCTGGAATAAAAAATAACATGTCATAAACTAAAACAACTAAAAGGATTTGAGAATGTAATAATTCAAAATCTAAGACTTGAATCATATTAACACTGACAGTACATGATAAAAATATTTTTGTGCAGTTTTCTTTCCACCTGCAATTAAAGATGAAAACCATAAAGAGGAATTCTACTTTTGAAATCAAAATTTTAGTTTTTTGTACCATTTGGAAGACTTTCAAAAGATGAAAGTCAGTTTTTAAACCACTAAAAGCTAAAAGTTTCTGAGCTGTTTACATGTTCATATGTCAGCAATTTATTCTTACACGTTGTGATGTCACATTTCCATGGAGATCAAGTTTTGAGCAAAAACTTTAAACAGCAATATCTCGTGAACGAAAAGTGATTTTTTGAAAATTTAAAAACTGACTTTCATCATTTTTGAAAATCTTCCAAACGGTACAAAAAACTAAATTTTGATTTTAAAAGTAGACTTCCCCTATAACATAAGTTTACAACATCTGCCTCATATTTGCCTCATGATCTGATTCAAATTTGTCAACATTAAAATAACTCGTACTGGAGAGAAAAGCCACTGCAGCCACTGTTCAACAACATAAAAAAGAACTTCAAAGCTCTACTTATGTCACCTATGGAAATATAAGTTCCTTCTTACGAAGAGACATTCTAAAAGAAGTTAAGCTTGAATGGCAAAAAATAGTTCATATTAACAAAAGTTAATGAATGTTTAAATACAATTTTCTCTCAGCACTCATTGTTGTTAGCTGAAAAGCTTGATAAGGCTTTCAAGCAAAAATAAAAATAAAATAGGAAAGCTGTATCAAAGTTTTCTACACCACAAAACAACAATCTTCTCGAACATCTGTAAAGTGAATGACATCAGTTCATCACCGAAGCACGAATGGAGGTGCAAAAAGATTTGTGAAAACTACCTGATAAAACCCAATGCAATTGGCTTTTAAGTAGCCAACTTTTTAGTATGGTGACCAGCAATTAAGTATAAATTTCAGCTTTGTGTCAAAAGAATGCAGCTAAATAAAAGCTGGATATCAAAAAGAAAATAACCCAAAGAACGTAAAACCATTGAGTCATTTTAAAGATTTATTACACCAGCTCTGATTGCAATATAAACTATTCGATAATCTCAGTATGTATTTGCTATTTTCATACTTGGTCTTGCCAAGCTTCTCATTTTCATCATCAACAAGAGTCTAACCACCCTCGAGATCAACAAGCTCTTATAGAATTTCCTTTGAACTGCTCACATACTATCCAGTAATTAAGTATACTTTATTTCTTTCACTTTAGTGATATCAATAGAGAACTTCTCTAGAGAGTGCAATAATTACTGACCAAATTAATTCCTGGTACACTAAATACATATCCGCTAACATTGCATGTAATAAGGTATCACACAAGGATTAACCACAGTTTGTAACAAGAAACACGAAACAGACATTTTTTTTAAAAAAAAAGGGTTGCTCCCTGCAAGGCCGAAGCCACCACTAGGCAGAGAGCTACAAGATGAGAAACAGAAGAACAGTTATAAACACAGATGAGAAAGATGAGAAAAGGAAGAACAGAGAGAGATGAGAAAAGGAAGAAGAGTTATAAAGACAGAGCAAGGTGGTGGTTAACCTTGGATTTGAAAGATTGCAGATCATACTCAGCAGGAAAACAACTATGAGGGAGAGAATTTCAGAGGCGAGCAGACATGAAACTATAATTATTTCTACATGACTATGGGCCAGGCCAACAACTACAACCATACCTACGCAGAGTGACCTATTTTTAGGTAGGCAAATCCAGACAAGGCCAGACATAACAATGCTAAACACCGTTCATAATAGCAAAATGTTGACATGGAAAAGGAAAAGGAATAGATGTGACAACTTGAAGAAAGAATAATCCACAAACACAAGTGGAGGCAGGTGGTAAACACTTTACAATCAGAAATAAGTGATAGTTCAAAAGTTATAGCCTCGACCAATATCACGGGTTTCGTCCAACTGTGCATTTCCGGTTTCACACAGAGTAAAAGTAAGCGAGGCAAGGCAGGAAATCTGGGGTTATTGCTTTTAATTTCATAAGTAAAGTGAAAGCAAACAAAGCAATTTATTAAACAGGAAGAAACTCTTTGGTGCATTACTTTTCGGTATTCTTATCATCATCATCATCACTAAATTCAAATACACACATTTGTTTTATGGCTTCATGAAATATAAGTTTTACCATCCACCTATCAATAAATAAAAATTCAATGGAGTCAGGATGATATTTGAACACAATAAAGTTGGATTTGTATTTGGATTATGTTTTCTGTGTTTTCTGCTTCTCCTTTTTTCTCTCTTTTTATTACGATGCTTGAAATCAAATCTTTTTGTTGCACTGCTTTGTTGTGACTTTTTGTTGGAAAAATTGAGTGCTATTTTGAAATTCAATCAAAAAAACACAGAGGAGTGTTTTTTTAAAAAGAAAAGTCAATAACAAAAACAGATTCATAATGGTAATAAACTCTGTGACATTAATATATGCCTGCCAATTTCTTCATTAACAAGACCTTTATCCCGCACTATCAAATGAAGGAAGCGCTCAATCAACTAAACCCAATGTCGCCACAGCCACAACAAAGAAAATAATTCTCTTAACACAATTACAACAAAACTCAGTTTGTTATAATAGATCCTTAGTTAGAAATGAATAGGAGAGGATGCTTTCTGTAAGCACTGATGATTAACAATGAACAGCCATCCCCAGATAGTTTTGGGACTTCTGATCCTTTTTTTGTTGTATATATTTAAAACTTGAAGGTGATTGGTGAAGGTAATTGGGCAATGTCTTTCAAAGATCAGTTCTAGAGGAGATGTGTCCAAACAAACGCTTGAATATTTTAAAGTAGAAACGCCCAGAATTGGTCGTTTCTATATGCTACCCAAGATCCATAAGCGGCTTCACAATGTCCCTGGGCGCCCCGTAATTTCTAACTCCGGGTATTTTACGGAAAATATTTCAGCGTTTGTTGACTACCACCTGAAGCCACTTTCTAAACAGGAAAAAAAAAAAAAAAAAAAAAAAAAAAAAAAAAAAAGACACTTGATAAAGACACATAGTTGGCCTTATGAATAAATGTTCATTCAGAATCATTCTAGTCCTGCTTCCTTATTTCAGAAATCTTTATTTTTTGTTAATCACTGTTAATTGCCATGTGGCTGTTATTTTACATTGAGAAGTGGAAACAGAAACTCTTCAAAATTTGAATTCAGCAGAAGGAGAAACCAATCAATTGTCAATCAACTGGAAGAATAAGCCAATCAGATATCAGGAAATCCCTTTAAAAAATCAAAACAAGGCTGCTAAAAAAGAAGGGCATAAAGTATACTTTCGGACAGAAGTCAAAGAAAGATAAAATTTCATTAAATGGCATAGGGCAATGAAATCTTCCACCTCAACTAAGAAACCATTATTAACTCACACTTTGTAGTATTGAAATCCATTAATTTCTTTTACGGGAGTGACAAATTTCCTTAAATCTTTAAAGATTTTTAAAGAACTTAAATAACTCTTTGTTAACTGGAGATATTCAAGAAATGATGCAAGATGAAAATCTCAGCTTTTCCTGATCGTATTTCTAAATGCAATAGTTGTGCGTGTGTTGAGCCAGTAGTCACTCATTTCACTATTACTTGCTGCACTCTTGATATTTACAAACTGCTACTACTGTCTCCATTTTCCAGTTTCAATAGCTTGTATCTACTGGACCATCAAAATTTTTAAAATTCTTCACAAGTCTAATTTTCAAAGCAAAAAACTGTTTTAAAAATGATATTTTCACATTTATGTTCACAACACAGTTTTGGAAGCTAAAAAAAGAAACTCAACTCAAAAATGGGTGTGCTTTTACGCACACAGAAAGAGGACATAGCAACTCTGATTCAATAATAGAATAAGTTACATATTTATTTCCTTAAATAGGGAAGGAAATCCAATAGCTTTTGCTAAATGCAAGAGGGTGGTCACCTCCTTAAAATTAGTTACAGATGTATAAATTGCTTAATAACAAAAAAACCAAAAACAAAACAAAAAAAAACAACAACAAAAAACAGAAAAAACAACAACAAATTACTAAAAAAACAATTACCCAAATAATAATATTGAAGAAACTAGTATCCCGCGTAAAAGTTTTTTACGGGTTTTAACTGCGAAAATAATGTGTCAAATCCTGCGTTCTCATGTGTGTGTACCCCGTGATGAAAATTTTAATTATAGAATTGGAAATCTAAAGTGCACCCATATTGTAGAGCTCGAAAAACTGATCAAAAAAATGTATGGGATCGTTTCGCTACGATCAACCGTTGCAGAGATATCGTCGATCAAAGATTTTGATGACGTTATAGCCGTAGTACCAAATAAAATTTAGGCCCAATTTTTACGTCACCCCTTCACAGACCCCAACAAACGTCAGTTATCCCTATTGGTTCTCGAGATATTTCCCCAAAAACGTCGCGTTCGATTGGGGATGCAATGCAATGATTCCCTTAATATTGGAAATAGGGCCTTAATATAAATGGCTGTATCTTGAGAACCGTAAGGAATTGGAGGCCTAAATTTTGCACAGTACATATTCTCAACTAAGTCTTTCTACAGAAAAAAATTTGAAGAAAATCTGAGACATAGTGGTGTAGGCCATCTGTTCATTTGACATGGAATGACTCTAAAGGAGATGGATTTAAGGTAAGGCTAGCAAGGTATGTGTTTGAGGTAGAAGATACCTCTCCTCTTGTTTTTTATCTTACAGTTGGAGCGACTGTGACATTTCAGTTAGGACCACTCGACCAGAATTCATCCCTAAAATTATTGTGATTTGTTATAAAGAATTGCCTCGATAATTTTATTTTACTCTCCTATTTGAATACATCCGATTGAATGATGACGATCTAGCATAGCAACCGCAAGAAACGCAGCTCTAGGGAAAAATCGACACAGTAAATTTTTTTTATTTTTGGGTTGGTGAAACTTTATGCAAAAACAAAACTTTTTACCGTGTCAAATTTCCCTTTCGGCTTAGTTCTTCAGAAAATGAAGAAAGAAGAAAACAAACAGGCCTTGTCATAACAGGGCCATCCTAACTGCATTTGTTTTTATTACTTGGAAAAATTCCTAATTTTGGTAAAATTATAGTATAGAAAGATGTCATAAATAACCATCCTATGATGCACACCACATCCTCCCCTTTAAAGTAACACAAAAAATATATTGCATTTACGTACCTTGTTCGCTTGCTTTGACAAAAGAAAGAACCCCAACTATCGATATGATGTAAAAATACATTTTCATCTATCATAATATTTTTCACTTCTGCGTTACCATGATATTTCAAGTTCTTAACCTTTTCAATTCCTTCACTAGCCGTGGTGATTGTCTTATAAGGTCAAGAAGTATTCTAAATTATTACGTAACGTTTGAACTAGCGTGTTGGAGATCTGCCAAACAATGTGGAAATAACGATACACAAAAAATAACATCACTCCGAAAATTTTAGTTACCTTTCCTATTAAAAATATTGTATACAGTCGACTCTCCCTAAAGCGGACACTCTATAAAGCGGACACCTCCATAAAGCGGACACATTTTCTCGGAACGAATTGAAGTTTTCCTTTAAAAATACTTTCTATAAAGCGGACACTTCCATAAAGCGGACACTTTTTGCTGGAACGAATGGTGTCCGCTTTAGAGAGAGTTGACTGTATCTAGATGTTGGAATATCTGCTGCAATTAAATCGCTTAAGGATAGTCATCACCCCTGTAATCGAAAAAAAATCAAACTTTTTTTTATTTCATAAAAAGATAAAGCTTTCAGAGAGCTTTCTGAAAATGTATATATGATGCTATAAAAATGTATCATTTGGTGCAATATTTTAAATTTAGTGGTATTTCATTTCATGCTTATTGCAATTTGTTTATAGAACCTATTCAGCATGTTTACAATAACTATGTTCTCTTTTAATAGTAGACTTATTAATTATTCATGTAAAGCAAATAACAGCTATTGGTTTCTTTTGTAAAGTGGTTTATTTAACTGATCGCAAAATGGAATTTCTTTGGAAGACGTTTTCTCGATAAGTATTTTTGCGTTACTTATCTGTCTTTAAATACCTCCAATAACCCCTACGATGGAGGTATCGTTACATAGTTTCTTGCAATTGAAAGAATAGGTTTATAAGAACAAAACGTTACTACAATTTTTTCTTTAAGCAAATATTCGCTCTGCGATGAAGGGAGAAAGTCAAGGAGAGGCTATTTTAATGAGTATTTTTCGTAAATCTTTTATTTCATCAGAACTAGGACTTGTTTAGAAAAACTGTAGCAACTTTTTTTAAATTAGTAAACATAGAACACAATAACATAAAAATGTCGCAGAAAATATTTTTCCAAGGGTCCGTGGAGCTCCTAGAAATTAAGCCTTTTCAAAATGCCCTTATCCGCAATAACTTTTTAAAACTAAATATATTGAAAATAAAATTATACTCATTAGATCGGGAATTTTATAAGGTTTTCAAAAATATATACTTTGTTGATGAAAAAATAACCACATCAAAAATTATGGACACAAAACTGAAAACATGCAGCAAGGGGTGATGACTATCCTTAATACTTCTTTTCTTCTTAAAATGTATGGGAGCAACTTCAATCATATCAAGCGCCCGAAAAAAAATCTTTATAAATTTTACATCGATGGAATGAATCCGTGTATATTTTGGTCTTTCTCATGATGTATTTTTTGTAGGAAATGGAAAAGAAGAAGAAAAAATCGAAAAACTAAGTTTGGAAAAAGTCATTAAATTCTTAACGATTGAATTTAATTCTTAAACAATCAATTCAAATAACGCTACTGGTAGAGAAGTAGGAAATCAAAAAGAACTCGATTTATTTGTTTAAAACAGTAGCAAAATGAAGAATATGCTGGAAGGTTTCCAAGGAATTGTTGGTCAATAACTGGAAAACCCAAGCAAATTATTAAGTGTGAAAGCAAAGTCTCAGGGCCGACACAAGCCATTTCAGGGTGTGGGGGCTAAAATGTTTAAAAAGGACTTGAGTCAAGTGACCTGGAATCATGCTCCCGAAGGGAGCAGGGGTCCAGGGGTTGCTTTTGGAGGGGGTGCTTTTGGAGGGCGTTAGAGGGTTTGCATTGCTATAAAATTAGTTTGAATCGAAAGCTTGTCAGATTATGACTATCTCTTTGCAATTTTCAACGGAAACTAATGCCCAACCGTATCTGTGTGAATAATTGGGCGATGCATACAACTATTCAATACAATAGAAAAATTGGCTGTTAAAAGTAATGAATTTAAAAGTATAAGAAAGTTCATGAGAGAGTTTTCTATTTTAAGAGTTTTTTGTATTCACAAAGTATTTTTTCTTTCAAATTGGCAAAATATTTGGCAAATCAGCCGATGTAAAAGTGCCAAATGTTCTAAGTCTCTCCTCATTTCCAAAGCAGAATTGATTCGCAATTGCCACTAGATCTAAATTGTCAGTTTTTTCTTTGTGTGTTGTGAGAATCATGACATGATTTAAACGTTCTTGCCGCATAGTAGTGCGTAGCCAGTTTTTAACTCGACGAAGGCATGATCCAGAACGTTCGCTCACGGCATTTGTTGCTGGTGCGAGGAGAAGAAGTCTTAGGATGATAATTACTTCAGAGAGAAATCCTCGACTGGGATCTTTCATTGTCTTAATGAAATTAACAATGCCTTTAATGGATTTATCCTCTCTCTCTTCCATCATTGTGCAAAGAAGTTGAAGCTGCACACGGAGACTTTGCTGATTCAGATCGTCACCGTAAGTCGCTATTACATCGTCAATCCAGGGAGAGATATCTTCACCTTTGATTGCTCTCAATAAGACCTCCTCTATGTTGGCGTAATGTTTGAATCCGGGTTGGTCGAAACGTTGGTTGATGGCAGCTTTCACTCGGTCGATAGCATCGTAATAATGACGTCTATAGAAAACCTCTACGTCTGAGACGGTATCATATGTTCCATCGACACCATCGTCTAAAAACTTACGCGGAAGTTTTCGTTTTCGCTGCAACTTTGGCTCTGGTAGATCCAGTTTCTGTGTCTCCGCGAGAGTGTGACTCCAAAGCATTGAAAACGAATTATCATTGCGTAGCTTCTCGAGAGTTGCTATAGTAAATTTGGCTAGCATTTGGGCATCAGTTGCTGTCATTTTAGGGGATTGAAGTGCCCTCGAAAGATTGTCTGAGTGTCCTAAAATGATTTGCAGTATCTTGATGGCGAAGAAGTAATCAAAGGTGGTCATTTGGGAAGACACTCCGATAATCCGACCACGTAGTTCTGGCTTCATATTCGAGGTTGTATCCTTGTATCC
This sequence comes from Turritopsis dohrnii, assembly GCA_027922465.2. Classification (NCBI taxonomy): domain Eukaryota; kingdom Metazoa; phylum Cnidaria; class Hydrozoa; order Anthoathecata; family Oceaniidae; genus Turritopsis; species Turritopsis dohrnii. The sequence goes on along the minus strand of BQMF02000124.1, from coordinate 542,884 downwards.
TTGTATCCTAGGATCAATTTTACCACATCTCAGAAGAAGCTGATCAAAATTTCCTTCCTTTCCGTTACCTCTAAATGCCAAACCCTGTCGCGAGAGGAACTGTACATTTTGTATAATCTGTAGAAAGATCTGCCGATTATTAGCTTGCTGCTTGGCTAATTCATCCGATAACTGGGCTTCGATGGGTTTTTCTGTCTCACTTTCAATTCGAATTAGCTAAATCAAGAAAATGTGTTACATGCTTGATTATTCGACCATTATAATTTCCTGGTAAAAACTTTATGGCCCCGAAAATTATATTTCGTATTTTTGAGTGATATAATCGAAAAAAACGAATTTAATTTTGGGACAAACTATTTTGTTGGAAAAATCTCCCAGACTGCATAAGATAAAAAAGCGTCTGTGGTTGTTGTAGGTCAAGAATTAGTGGGGGTCTAATAAATTTTTGTAAAATTCAATCAACATAACAGTGGCCTCGGAATCAAAGTTGGGCAAAACAGCAAATTTTCGTCAGATGCTCACTCTTCATGCAGGTGTAGCAGAATAACGCATCTTTGCTTTGATCGTAATGAAGCCAGGAAAATGTTTCAAACCACTGCGGCTGACAGTGTCGTTGCTGCACTCCAAAGCGGGTGTTAGGAAACGGAAAAGTCTTTCCAGGACGAAACTGCGGAGGAAAGTCGACTATGATCTCCTCTACTTTTTCTTCTCCGCTCTCAGTTTCAGAACTCTGTTCTTGGCTGGTTTCTGCTGTAGACTGTACAGGAATTGGTATGTCACTTTCACTCGGACAAACACTTACTTCATTTGGATCCGGAATGCTTGGATGCTTGTGCTTTGCACCCGTTGGAACATCAAGCTTATGGAGTGACATCCCTTACTTGCCTTTCTCAGGGCTTTAGCTTTCGTAGGCATGGTGAAGAATCCACGGGTACAAATGTGGTATCAAGTATCTTTTCACAACCAAGTGCCCCTTGCTTGTGGTATTGTTTTTTTTTCGACTGTCAGAATCTGCTTTTGTTTTGAGGTGCTTCGAAAAGCAGCTTCGAATGTGACCTTATTCGAATTCGAATGTTTGCACAATTGGAACGTTGCGAATTCCTCCAGGAAATTGTACAGATTCTAGGAAATTGAACGTAAACAAAATGAGTGAAGATGCGATCTATTTGTGATCATGTGATCTAACTTTGGCGATGGTCAGAAGATGGGGGTGGTAATCTTTAATCAGGATTGCAAAACAGTCTCTTAGCGGGATAGAAATATGATCCTAAAAAAGTGATGGTTAATGTCAGGAATTTTCTTAAAAAGGACCAAACCTTGGTCAAATTTACAAGTGGGGGGGCTATATCCCCCCCAGCCCCCCCGCTTGTGTCGGCCCTGAGTCTTTTCCTGTGCATATCAGAGATCACTATTATGAGAAGAATCGTAATTACTCACAAGGCATCCACAATTTGTGAAGATTGCTTTAAGATACAACATGACCTGAGAGAGTTAAGCGAAGATGAGCAGCATGAGGAAGACATTGCTACAGATATCATCCAGGCATTATACCACGACAACACGTTTGCTGACAATTACAGTGCTGAGGCTCATAATTATTCAAATTAGATATCCGCGCGAAATGTGGTATATCACTTAGGGCCGATCATATGGAGTTTTTTTATCCCGGCACGGCGGGATGAAAATCTTTCCGTGACAGTTTTTGCATAACGATCATATGAAATTTTTGTCCCGTCTTACCGGGATGAAAATCGTCCCACCAGGACAGTTTTTATGTTATTGTTTATATAAAAATATTTTTATTAATGCGCGCGCGTGCGAAATATTATCCCGTCCTGGCTAGACCAGATAATTGTGATCACATGGTGAAAATCACCCGAGTTTTTTTGTAATATCAGAGAAGAAAAATTGTAGGCCTGACGTTACGTCCAGGGATCCCCATACTGCCACCATCCTAGAAAAACACTCTGTCTTAGGTGACATCAAGGCTATCATTGTTGTAGTCGTGGACAACACTCAATGCCTGAGCCAAATGCTCACGCCGGAAAGGATACGAGAACACCTCAACGCTTTAATATAATTAACATATAATAAACTGTAATAAACTGTAAATATAATAAACTGTTGGAAATCATTCGAAGTTTCAGTCAGAGTTCCACCACCGATATATCATAGTTTTGGTTAATTCAGGACGAACTGTACATCGTGAAGAACCTAATCCATTTGGCAGGAACACCATTCATCTCCAATAACGAGTCAGCCCCTTTCTCGAGAACTTACATATCGGCCAACAGGGTGTAAAAACAATGAAAAGGAACAACCGACGCATCTTTAAGCCAGGAATGAATAGACATCCAAAAAAGGTTGCGATGAGATTGCACATGCAAGACCTACAACAGAGTGTGAGGAAACCACCCACTTCATAAGGACATAAAACAGGTGATGATTGAAAGGCCCTTGTGAACAGAATTCAACGCATCACAACCCGCAACTGCAAGTTCCACCGCAAGATACCCAATATCATTCACAACCTACCAGATGTTGAATCACCATGACTCTCTCACCCTTCAGATGCAATCAATCGGGAAGGGGTAATTTTGTCTGCGGAACAATCACCCGGACCTGCGGGAGAATAACCCATAGTAGACCCAATCCCTCCTTTAACACATGAACCACCCCCACAACCATCCATGCCAACCAAACATCAGACAAGCACCCTGCAAGACCGTCCCGCCATCAACAACCTCCGTTATGCTTTAAGGACTATTCTATGATTATGATCATGGCCAAATACATTTACATCATAGAAGTATTTCTATTCTGACTTGTTTCGGTGTTAGCTGAAGAAAAGAAAAGGAACAAAGAAGGGCGTGTATATATTTCGGTACGTTACTATAGCTACCTTGGCAACATCAGTTAGATGAGTCTGTGTAAATAGCCTGTCAGAAAAGATCAAAGGATTACTCAAGAACTACCATGGTGTCAGAAAGACTGAATGGAATTGCATTAATACACATCCATCAAGAGATGTGAATATTTCTTCAGCTATTGATCGGATTCAGTCAAGAATAGAAGACTTTATGTTGCACTCCATTTCTGACTAGTTTCATTTTTGGGTCACCCCCGGTAGTTTTCTTTTTCTCTTCTTAATTTTAATTTTGGACTTGTTTTTACACTCTTTTTCCGGAACTTTAATAATTTAATGAACACAAAAATCTTGATTTTGTCATAACGACATATCCATAATTTCTAACTGGATTCACTTCAAAGGCTGATCACCTTTCTTATGGGCGGAGGAGGAGGGGGCGGAGAAACGGATATTTTAAAGATTTTACCGCGGGTGTACAAAATATTTTATCATTCGTTAAACGTGACGAGTTGAAATCTTATTGGTCTTCGTGTCTGGTCTGATGAAAAGAGCTAAAAAAAATATCTTTTTTTCAAAAATCCGCGTTCAAAACTGTGTGTTCCTTTTAACGCCCTGCATTATGATAATTAACACCATCAAAGGGCCAGCGTAATAATAATCCACCCAACAAAGGTTTTAGAAGAGTAATGCTGTTTAGTTCAACAGTCAACAGCTTCTCTGCGTAATATCTTGAAAACATTGCCGTTTTGAATTTAGGTTAGCGTGAAGTTGAAACTTAAACTTAACGAAAATCTTGGGTTAACCAAAAGATTGTAGCATTGAAACAATTGCAATCTACTTTCATCACAATTTTCGAGCAAGGTCGAATGCCTCTCAAACATGGTAAAATATATTGATGCACAATGAATAAATAAAAACAATGAATCAACAACAACAACAACAACAACAACAACAACAACAACAACAACAACAACAACAACACGGTTTTGTTGACAAGTAATATTGTAGTTTTTTAAACATGTTGGAAAGTACAATTATAAAGAGATGTACAAAATTTATATACACTAAAAACATCCACTTTGCTATAGTTCTTTGCGACCATTTTGTTTGTCCATCCGCTGAAATTCTTTAATGATATGAATGCTCTCCGATAATCTGCAACAAAAATAACAAGCTCATGGCACATTCACAGTTGTTGTGATGTTTGAAGATGCCCTTAAAATCAGTATTATCAAATAGTGGAAATGTTTGGCCTAAGTTGGGTCTAAACTGCCTCTTTTTGACTAAGTTATAAAAACATGGCCACTCATTCCATTCCAGCGCTATCAAATTATACCATGCACAAATACCATATTTACTCTACTAACCACCCGCCGGGCGCTTATTAATTTTTTTCAAAATTTATATTCATAAAAGTTGAACTAGTTTAAAGGGTCTACCTATAAAAACCTTTTTCGCCTGTGACATGGGCAAAGTTACCGCAAATTGACCTGATCATTCAACCAATGAAACAAGTCACTTACTATGAACAGCAAGTGCCAGAAAACAACAATGACACGAATGTCAATAGCCTTACATAAAATAGACAAGAGAAGATTCAGAACTAATCTTGTCATAAAACAAAGTGGAAAAGATATTTACTTGTTCAAAGCATTGAACAAAGATACAATTTCCGTCCTGCTCAAAGCGAATTTACTTTGATCCAACATAGGTTTATTTTCCCATGATTTGAACGAAAATAAAATTTTCAAAGCTGTTCCAATACCAAACGTCTAAAAAATCAATCAAATAAACACATTTATCAAATATCGTACGACATATGGTTCAAATATAAACGAGGACGTGGATAACTACCTGAAGTTTCCCCCACAACCGACACTTCTCACATCCGACACAATCCATTATTCGCGTGATGTTCTTATAGTGCAATCGGAATTCTTCCTGTCATAAAAGAAGTAACCGATCGTAGAAATAATTCTAGAATCGTTGCAAACAAGTTAGCCTTGACTATCGGAATTTAGGTATGATAATATTATTGACTGATAACGTCAAAAATGTCTATAGATGCAACACAAAGATTTGGTCCTGACTTTAACCGTATAAAAACGCTCTTTCCACGTGAAAAGCAAGACGACTTCCTGAGTAGATACCATATTTCCTCTATTAACCGTCCGGGCGCTAAACCGGAAGAAGGGGCGCTTTAAAGAGGAAATACGGCATTTAGTAGCTATTGATATGACAATTTGACAAACTCACTGGTGAATTTGTTGCAATCATTATCCGAAGATGTAGTTGTTACCACAAGCCATACGCTTACATAACTACTCCCAAAAAACTGTTTTTAAATTAGCGAGCCGTAGTTACCATAGTTACAGATTCTTTAGAAAAAATTTATTATTGCTGAACGAGTCAGCGGCAATCAAAATTGACGCTTTCCATCAACTTTACCAGTGTTGCCAACAGCCACCCAAAAACACTTCCTTAGTATAAAGCAGAGTAGAGTAGAAACACTTGCTTACCTTCAATTGATCCGCCATATCACCAGTAAACATCGACGATTCGTCAAATGTGCTTGGGCATGTCCTATCAATGTATAATAACGCAACTGTAGTGTCATGTACAAAATTGCAGCTGCAGCAGTAACAATTTCCGTTATGATGTAACGATGGCGATCAAAAAAGTATAAGAAAACGAAGGGAAGAGTGGGCGACACCTTGGCTGCAATGTTGAACGAGTCATACAAACAACTGAGTTCAGAAGAAAATGAAATCTACAAAAAATGATCTGCGCATGGGCACTGACATTTTCGAATTTTCGCGCGTTTACTCATAGTGATAGTGATAGTCATAGTGATTAATCACATATTGTATTTTATCACTTAAGGAGGTTGATATAAACAAGAGAGGGATGGCAAACCAGCAAAGTAGCTGAACATCTGTTTTATGTATTTATTAACAAATTTTTCGAAAAATAGAAACTTCAGTTATAAAACTGATATCAACATTCGTCCCCCAGTGGACAAAATCATCAAAAAGTCACTGCGATGGAGAGCATTTCTAATGAAATATGTATATTTATATAGGAATGCACTCCTTCGCAGTGAATCAAGCAGTCCAAAGTGGTTTTAATTCGATATTCGTTTATGCTGCTAACATAAAAATTGCACGTTTAAACATACTTTTAATCAGTAAAATTCAACCTGCTTATTTTTGAAGAGTTTCCCAGCCTCTTCTTCTTATTTTGTTCTTATTCTTTGACCACATCGTGTTCTTATAAAATCGTTCTTATGAAAAAAACGTGTATGCATAGTGAAAACCTGCTTACACGTATACATACTGTGTCGTTTTGATTAAATCTCGCACCACATTCTTCACGTCCTGGTCATCCTTAGTATTTCCGGTATAAAAATCTTCTGCTTCCCAGTACGGCCATGCTTTCATCACCGCACGTAAAGTCAACAGATATGTAAAGTATACATTCCTCAACCAATAAGGACCTACAGAATATCAAGTAGCAGGAACATTAAATAGCCACGATTTACTCTTTTATTTAAGAAAAAAATATTTTTTTTACCTTTGCCATTAGTAAAACTTGATCCAAATCGTTCTTGGAACACTTTCAAGTTTGGACCCCACACAGGTTTAAAAGGCAACTTGGGATCGGTGAGCAGATGTTTATAGGACAGGTGTAGATTAATACTAGCGTGAAGACCAGACATCAAACGATAAAACACACGTTTTTCTAAGCATGTTTTGGAAAGAAATTTAGATTGAAACTCTTCATAAGACCCTTTCTTTTCACGAGGCAGGAAACAATTCTCTTTGTATATACTGTTCCATATCCGATGCGGACTATCACCTTGGTAACCAGTGTATTGCTCAGGATTTAGAAAGAGATCTATCCAATCAGCATCGTCAGCATCTTCTGAAAAGTTAAAGAGGGGAAGAAGCTGAAACATTGAGAAATGAGGTCTCAATACTACATGCAGAATGAATGTCTTAGCTGATCAGCTTCCAAAAAAATGCTGGCTGCATCAAAAACATTAGTTTCTCATACAAAGAGCTCCTCCAGCAGGTATTTGTCAAAATATCACTACGAAGAAGTGCATTTCTATAGAAATACACACACAGTTTCAATGAAAATGCTCTTTGTCGTAATGACTTTTTGATGATTTTGGGTCATATCTAACCTTCTAGATCAACACAAAAACTCGAGTCAAAGTCATGTTTTGACCAATCTTGAAATGACTTGGCTTGCTGGTCACTAGAAAAGAAAAACATTCGATCATCTTATTGCTGACCAATCAAGTAAGGTATCAATCAACCAATCAAACAAGGAGGAATATTAACCTTATAGTGGTGTCTACATCGCTCAATAACATTTCATTACTGACAGAACACTAAAGAGGAAAATATAAGACATATAAATAAAAACTATCAGTGTTGTCATCAAGATGAAGAACGTAAGGATTAAGTCTTACTGGTTTGGTCTGGCTATCACTATCAATATAATTTGAGCCAACATTCTATAAAAAGATTTGAATTAGTTTTCAACAAGATCTTCGACAAGCTTTTCATATTGTATTCAATTCTTACCTCTTTCTTTTTCAAACCAGGAGGTAGTTCTTCCTAGAATTGTGGAAATAATAATGAAGTTGAATCTTACACCAAACATAAAAAAAAACCTGTCAAAGCACAAAAATCTGGGCTCAATGTTCTGAAAAGCTTTATTTTACCCCAGTCGGCAAAATCTTCCAAAAGTCACTGTGATGAAGAAGAGCAATTTTATTGCAATACTGTTTATATTTTTCTAAAGAAATGCACTCATTCGCAATACTTTTTCAATATTGTCTGCTTACTGGGACAGGCTGTGGACTAACCTCAGTGCACACATCCACACTGCAATCTTTCAAAGCACACTGATGGAAGTCAGGCCAGAATGTACAATCCCTATGAAGACGAAGCTGCAATTAAAAATTAATGGATGAATTCTGTTGAAATCTGTTCTGTAAACTCTTTACTTTCAAAAACTTGAAGAAAACTGACTTACTTTTATGTAGCGGAAATAATTTTTTCCCACCAAGTACTTCAATTTTGGATAGACTTTATTATTTAGTCGAACAACATCTTCAATAGTACAACAACAGTCATCAACACGACCAGACAGCTGAAAAGGTAGGCAAGACAAGTTACTATCAATAACCAGGACCCTACTGTTTCGATGTTGTAGAAGAGAAATGTTAGTGCATGGAAATACAGTTGAATCTCGAAAACTTCTTGAGAACTTTGTCGGTCCCTTCATATAATAATTAAGGCCAATTAAGGCCAATTCTACCAATTTCAACTCTCATTAACTCCAACTCTCGATAACTCGAACTATTTTCTCAGTCTTCTGAGGGTTTCAGTTTTCAAGAGTCAACTGTGTGGTTGTATATTTATGTCTATTCAGTTCTAACAGCTGTTATCAATTCTATGAAGAGGTTTGTTTCTAGATGATGTTCCAACATATTAATGGCTTGTTCAATACTAAGAAGGTAAACAAAAATATGTATCCATATGTAATTTGTAATATGTAATTTGCAGACCTGGCAAAAACAGTTATCAGCAGGTTCTGAGTTCACAAACTTCTTTTGATTATTTAAAAATCCAAAACAAACATAGATGTTACTCAAAATCCATATCATGAGAATTGTTGACATTTTTCAGGAATCTATGTTTTAAACATTTTCTTAAATAGTTAAAGAGGATTAATTATTGTCATTCTCAAAACAAAATGCTACGATAGTCTCAAAAATTCGGAAACCTGTGTAAAACAGAAATCTGTCTGAAATAAGAAAAACAACAAGTTCTTTCAAAATTCATCATGACCACTTAGAAATATAGAGAACACAAATTAGAAAATAAACCTGCAAATGTAAACTTAAGATTGATAAAAATCAAACTAATACCATGTAATAATAGTCACCTATTACATTTAACTAAATGGCTGCTGGTTAAAGAAGGAGTTAGCATGGTATTTCAATTCAACATTTCTTTCATGAGAAACATATAAATACAACACTTTGTTCTTTTGCTAATAACACACTTAATAAAAACATCCTAAAAAATTGATTTGCTAAGTGATTTAGTGATAATACAGTGTGTGCATTATTTTTTTTCGTGCAGAAGTGGATTTTGTTTGAGAAAGAAACGACCAATTACTAAAAACAACTTTATGCTGAACTATGGTGACAAGGTATTGTGGAGCATATTACATAATAGCTACCCAGTGAATAAAACTGTCAAAAAGTCACAATGTCCAAGAGCATTTTTATTAAAATACTCTGTATATTTCTATAGAAGTTTACTCCTATGCGGAGGAGAATTATATTCTCTTAAAATAAATTTGTTTTTTTCTTTCCCTCCTTGTTGATTTTTTCTCGCATCTTCTTGAATTCATTGATATAATGCACGCTATGCGAGAATCTACAAATAAGAGAGGGAGCTTGTTTAAACAAAGAAAAAAGTACTCATTCTTACAAAATTTTTTAACACTTTTGCAAATGTATAAAATAGTCAGTATCAGAATTGAAGGTCAATACTAACTTGTTCAGTGCATTAAATAAGGCAACTATTTCTGTTCTAGTCAGAGAAAACGTTTCTCCATTGATAACTGGTACTGTCTCCCATTTGTCAGATGAAAATAATATCTTCATGGCAGTAGCTAAGCCGGTAATCTAAAATTAATTTAAGCATCAGATACCATGTCACCAACTAATCATTTGTTTGGTTAAAATTCAATACCCACCTGTAATTTTCCCCACAAACGACATTTCTCACATCCAACACAATCCATAATACGAGATACATTTTGAAAATGTAAACGAAATTCCTCCTATAAGTCAAAAATGTTTTTAAAAACTCACAAGAATGTAGATTTTTTTTGTCAATTATGAGGAAATTTTTTTGTCGAAATTATAGATTTTGAGTGCTTTTATAGGCAATCTAGAAGTAGTATTTTTCAAAAATTTTCTTGGCGTATCGGCCCGAACCATGGTGGGGCCTCTTTTAACAATACCCCCATTTCAATCACATAACTATTATAAATACCTTCAATTTTTGTGCCTTCAAAGGATCACCAACAAACATTTGACTTTCATCAAACGTACTAGGACACGTTCTGAGATACAAAAAAAGCACTATTATAAGACACAGATTCTTGTCCACAGTTTATTTTATCATATTTATTTTGCAGTTTGATATTTTTTCTTTTCAATATATAATATATATATTTATATTTATATTTATTTATATTTAGTATTCATTAGAAAACTGTGACTTAAGAATCACCTTGCTGATGAAAGAAGCTCGAGAATAATTTGCTTCACTTCAGCATCTTCCTTCGAGTTTCCAGTATAAAACTGTATTTCTTTCCAGTATGGTGCAGCTTTGGTGACTGCTCGCAAAGTCAGCAAATATGTAAAGTAAACATTTTTCAACCAATGAGGGCCTGAAAACAAAAACAAAAACTTTGTTTAAAGCAGAAAAAAAAGGAACATAGTTTTCGCATTGATCATTTACTTGGTTCTGTTGTAAAAAAATCTTAGTTAGATTTTGGAAAAGGTTACTTGAAGTTGGAAATGTGTGATGATAACAGTGAAAGAAGAAAGATGGTCTGGTGGGATGAAAATGAATGAATGAACTTAACCATTAGAATATTGATATATATTGATGAAGCCATGAAAACGTAAGTGAGTTGATTGGTTGGCAAATCATGAACTATGAACTATGTAAAAATAAAAGTCTCAATAACATCAAGATAACACAATCCAATGTCAACAATGAGAGGTCTTTCACGGCCAATTGATAAATTGAAACTTCAGATTTCAGTTTTCCGATTTAAACTTCCCGATTTAAGTATTCCGATTTCTTTTTTGCGATCAGCTTTTCATTTCCCAGAAGTTCATTTTTGTGTTTACTTCTTCAATCAAAATGGCGCTACTACGACCATGTGCAGGCTTGCTGACGTCCATCTTTCCTTGATTTAATTTATTTCTTCTATTAATTTGAACCTAGCCATAAATCTATGATGGATAACAATAGTTATAACTAATAATGATTCACAGGATTGAAGGAGCCGTTATGTTTTGGTGTTTGCAGTCGATGTTTGTTTTTTATACTTTTTCATCATAAAAATAATGTTGGACGATGACACGATGTTTTGATTTCTGTTCTACCCTGAAACTCTAAACAGTGTCTGCACATAAGGATTATGGAGTATATTCTATTTATGTTACTCACATGAAGCATTGATGTAAATTCATGCTGGAAATACAACTGCATGTATTTATTCTTGAAAGGTTTAGATGGCTTTATTTTTATTATATTTTCAGTTTCAGACAAAGTAGTAATGGATTATGTGAAAATAAGTTTCAACTCTAAAGTAGCAAAATTTCCGAATAATGCCCTTATTGATGCCACAGAACTGTCAAAACTATTTAATGTGAGAGTTGAAGGAATTCATGTGAAGCACCAGACTGTAACTGGATCATGGGAAAATATATGGCCAGTAAACAACTTGTTTAATCTTCCTGTTGACTGTGATGAAGTAGTTCTTATTGCAATAGAAGATAAAAAGGAACATTTCACTGGACAGGGGAGCATCATCCCCCCTCCTCCTGCAAGTCTACATCTCAATCCACTGACTCCTCGTAGAGGCAATGCTAGCTTGTATGGACCTAGGGCTGTACCAACACGAAAGGAATTTCATACACCAGTACCCTTGAAGAAAAAAAGAATCGAAAATTGTTTCAAAGTTGTTTGTGTCAGTGAAATTCAGGAGGAAGTTGATTTACCTACAACCGTATTTGAGGTTCCCATAGATCTATCAAAATTAGAGAGGATGTATGGTGACTTCACCATCATCCACATACAAAATGAAGTTGCATACCAAGTGGGGGGTGTAAGTTTTGTATTGACGAATAACAAAGGACATCCTATTCGAGATATGCCGAATACTAGAGGTAAAATTAAAAAAGATCACAATTATTATGTTTTGTATTAATTGCTTAGTTAAATAAATTTGTGCGACTAATAAGTTTAATATGAAATTTTAGAACATCTATAATGAATATAATTTTTAAAAAATGAAGCATGTGAGTATGATTTTCATTGTAATGTGATATATTACATTACATGTTATACAAAGTGAAATTCAGGAAAACATGTTCTTACTAATCTTAGTAACATATGTTTTAATCATATATAGGGAAGTCAAGCTGGCACAACAAAAGCACAGTTAGAGCCATACCATTGGAATGTTATAAAAAATGGAAACCAACAATGTGGTCAGTCGTGAAAAAGGATTATGGCCATGAAAGTGGAGATAATGACACTGATGATGATGACAATGATTTCCTTATGAAAAATGTTTTTGCAGATGTAACTTTAGATAAATCACAATTAACTCCGGTGAATTCAGCTGTGACGTCTGAGCCATCATATTCTAGAGATATACATTTTAATTTGGACTATGTTTCTAACAATGACCTAAAGAAGATATTGATAGATTTGCAGAAAACGGTTGAAGGATTAGTCAGCAAAGAACATAGTCCTCCAAAGAATCAATTGCACTTAAAAATTCAAGAAAGTCTTAAGTGCATTATTTGTATGGAAGTCACTAGTGGGGATAACCTATCATTTTGTCCATGTTGTGGTCGATTAGTTGGGTGTTTTGAATGCGTGTTAAACTTGGAAAAATGTCCAGTTTGTCGCAAAGAATATAATGGAGAACAGCAGATGATAGCATATAAAATTCCTGGATTGGAATTAGCTTTGAATGAAATTAAAGCAAATGATGATGTTGACCATACAACCTGAACTTTGATATTAATGAAACTTCATGAGTATTTTGTTTTTCATTACCGTCAAGTAAAATTTTTGTTAACAATTTATGTTAATTTTTGTTGATTACTAAGTATGTTTATGCAGTTTATACAGTTTCCTAATGCCAATGAATTCTGACTCAGTGTCCAACTAACAGTCTCGCAGCATATGGTATGTCATAGACAGCGCTTTTACTTTCATACTTTTTCCTTTTGTTCCTTTAAATTGCGACATGCTTGAAGTACGGAGGAAAACACTTATGAGAACTAGATACTTTTAGTTACATTACAAGTTGTTATTATGTTAAAGAGATAGTCAGTTCGTAAAATGCATCTAATGCTTCTTTCAATTGATCCGTTTCTCCATGAACAATACTTGAAAAGAGTTCCTTTCCACTGGGTTGATTTGAAGTAAATAAGACTTTTCGGGATTCGTAGGCATGCTCTACCCTCGCCAAAGGATCAATTCCAAAAGTGCTTCCTCTTGTCAGACTACCTCCTAATTCTTCGTACATTCTCACAGCCTCCGGCGTACTTGGTATCAAAAACTGATTTATATTACTTGTGTTTTTAGTTGCCTCCATGTTTTCGATAGGGACACAACCCAAGGGACCAGGTATTCTGTGATAATTCCAAGATTGTATTAAATGCGAGGAGGCATCGGTGATAACGTAATTGCATAACCAAGAAACGCAGTACTTCATAGTTTGGTCATCAGTGTCATAGTCATTATTTTCAATTACCTCTGCAAAAGCATGTTTCACTGGATAATTAACTCTCCTGTTTAATTCTGGCCAAAACCGTTCAATAGTGTAGTTCTGTGTAGAAGGCGTTTGTCTCCATGGCAACCTGTGAGTGTCACGACGATAATCTTTCAAAAGATCTTGAACAAAAATACAAAGGTTAAACTCTTGACCGTGATCTACTCTTAGTTGTTCCCATAACCCAAACTGCAGCAATGCTGGTCTGAAGACATACTCGTAGATAAGGATTGGGTTTTTAACCTCCATTGCAGCATAGCCGCAAATCATGCGCGAGCAACCATCAATTAGGGCCACGTGTGTACAACCATAACACTGACCAATTTTTTCATTTTGGTCCATGTGCACCTTGTAGCCAAAATATGGAGCATAATATGGCACTGGGTTAGTTCTTTCCAAAATATCCATTGTCCTAGCTTGAAATGCTTCTGGTGCAACTCTTTGTAACGACCTTGAAATACTTCGCTGAGAAGCAACTCCAGAGGTCACTCCAAAACTAGCCGACCATAATGATGACCATACATGTTAATATACCCGGTCACAACTTCATCAAGCTCTCTATCTGTTAATCTGTGAATACCATGTGCATGGCAGAACCTTCTTACGCTTCTCTCACTTATACCTCTTTGTCCAGGAAACAGGCTTTGGTAATAACTTGCTATGGTAAGGTGTGTTTCGCCTCTTCTCACAAGTTGTCGCACATATTCAACATCTGCAATATCTTCTAAAGCCGCCATTTTGTTATGTCATAAGTAAATAAAGATAAAATAAAAAATGTGGCAATTGCAAAGCAGGAAGTCAATTTGAAAAGTTTCAACAGAAAAAAGCAAGTTTGAGAAGTGGAGAACAAACTTGAGATGCAGAAAGCAAATCTGAAAGATGCGGAAAGCAAATCTGAGATGCGGAAAGCAAATCTGAGATGCAGAGAGCAAATCTGAGATGCGCAGCACCAGATTTAAAACGTAAAATTTGAAATGGCCGTGAAGGTACCCTCATCGTCAACAAAAGTTCATCTCTCTAAAAACCTTTGAAGATATAATAACAGTCTAAAGATTATGTGCTTTTGGGTCTGTTATAAACGTATTAGTATTTAGTCCTTCTGACACAATAACTGTTTGTTTCAATATTGTTTGACAATCATCCTTGTGGAAATCATGTTTTGGAATTTTGTAAAATTCTAATCTAGTATACTTTTGAAAAACGTTTGCTTGATATTGTATCGTAAAAGTGCTATTTTTCATATGGCCCTGAAGTATCCATTTGTCTGTCCGACATAATAACTAAGTTTGTAACAGACCCCTTTCTTCCTGTGATAAAGAAATGATTAATCATGACATACCATTTCCTTTGGTAATTTCAGGGTCAAAGCGCCTTTCAAAATCCTCCAGGTCTGGTCCCCATTGCGGAGTAGACGGAAATCGTGGATCAGTGATCAGGCTGTTATAACTTAAATCTATATTTATACTGGCATGCAACCCAGACATCACTCTGTAAAATACACGTTTCTCCAAGCACGTTTTGGAAAGAAAAATGCTTTTCAATTCATCATATGTTCTCATCCTTGTTTCAGGAAAAAAACAATTTTCTTTATAAATACTTATCCAAATGCGATTGGCACCTTGTCCAGAGTAACCAGTAAATTTCTCAGGGTTTAGTATCAAGTCAACCCATTTAGCATCCTTAGAATCCTCTGAAGAGAAAGAGACAGATACACAGATATAATGCAAGGTTATGTGAACAACTTCTAAGTTCTAACTTGATAATGTAAGCCTGTGTCTTACGAAAAGCTTTGTTTAAGTGGAATTTTTAACATGTGTTTTTAATATAATAATTATTCACTGGCTGTTATTTTCTGTTATGTGAACAGCAGTGAAAAGTTTTTAAAAAATCTTATAGTATAAGCAGGCAACCCCGTCATCAATACAAAATACGATAAAAAAACAATTCATTATAGACAACTGCATAAATAGCTGAAGTAAGAATTTACCTTCTAAGTCAACACAATAGTTAGAATCAGCATCATAGTTAGTCCATCCCTGGAAAGATTTCCGTTGCGAATCACTAAGCAAAATAAAAGGAATGATTAAAAATTACTTTTGTCTGTAAGCTATTTACCATTATTGCATCATCTAGTAAATACATGAAGTGATGTTTTATCAATTTTGCTCACCTGATAGAATGGTCAACCTCACCTAAAGCATTATCATCAACAGCACACTATAACAACAATAATGATGAATCAGTTTTTTTTGGCAGCAGACACTAATTATTTTATTTCCTTTTTTAATGTTGGTTAATACAAGTAGTTTAAAAACTAATTAAAGCCAACAATCATAAAATCTAAAATAAAATAAATTCAAAATAGAGAACCATATAAATTTAAAATACCATGCACATGATTTGACAAGTATAACAAACCTCTTTAAGATTAAATATTGCTTGCCTGAAAAGCATTTTAAATTTTAGTAATATGAAAGGGCAAATTGTTCCACACAAGTGCAGCTCTAGCTACGATACTATTTTTCATAAGTACCATATTTTAATATTTTTTTACGAACATATCCCACGTAAAGTTCAGGATTGAGTTTATGAATTGATTTAAATATCTCTGGTAAAAACAGTCATACAATTTGTCTAGAGTTATATCAAAGATTAATAGCACTTCTAGTAATGCTCTGATTAGTGTAGTCTCAATGTTTTTGGTTATTCCGTTATTAGCGAAAACATCCAGATTAGTGGACAATACTTAAAGTGTGGCTGAGACTTTGAACAATGCATTATTGCTACAAAACAAATCTTACAGGTCCATCGTGTCCATCATCATCCAAGTTGACTTCTTTACTATATTTATTTTCTATTTTTTTCGGTTTCAGTCTTTTCCTCTTAAAAAAAAACATAACCAACCAATAAACAGATTTCAGCAATAAGTCTCAATAGTTAAAGCATTGACACAGGCCCTTTAAAAATTTATAAAATTATATTAATATAATGTTAATTATATACAAAAAAAAAACAAAACAAAGTAACAGAGTTCATTTTTTAAGAAAAATAAAATATAGCTAAATACCTTAGTCCCAAACTCCTTCAAGCCATCAGGTAGTTCATCCTAGTTTTAATAAGATATAAAGCAAATTAATGATAGTCACAATTTCTCTTCAGAAAAAATCATAAAGATTAATTATAATGATATAAAATTATAATTAATTATAATTTTTTATAGCAACGCAGCAACTAGAAAAAAATGATCTTTTATAAAAAGACATTTTGCATGTTGTTTTTAACCTGATCAAAAACATTAGATATACCTCAGAACATTGATCAACACTGCAATCTTTGATAGCACACTGACTCCAATCTTTCCAGAATGGACAACCACGTTGCAAATTTAACTGCAAGTATATTAATCAATTGAGTGACCTGAAGAAACCTTCACCTTTTCGCAACTAATCAAGGTTCTGATGAAAATACTGAGCTTAAATGATTCTTAAATAATCTAATGAAACCACCATTTTGTAGAAAGAGGGAAATTTTTTGAAAATACTTATCAATACTTATAATTTCTTATCTATATAGATATTCAATTCTTCGTCTGTTTGTCTGTCTGTCTTTCAGTCACACAAAATGGTAAAAGTGAGCTGTGAGAGATATTATTTTCAAAATCGAATGCAACGTTTAGGGAACTAATCGGGATAACTGACGTTTTTTGGATCCTTGATATTGGCCATGGAGTGCCGCAAGAATTTGGGCAAAATATTTGATCAACGATATCTCCCAAATGATTCATCATACACATATCATCCTATACATTTTCATGTTCAGGATTTTGAGCTCTACAAGATGGTAACACTTTTTGTAGCCAATTCCTTAATTTTCTTTTTCGAAAACACTTTGGGTGACTGAATGTGGATGGTGAGCACCGCTGCCTTGGCTGCTAGTATTCTTATATTAAGACAACCATTCTGTTTACATCTTCTTTCATTATTCATACAAGCCTCCTGGATGTGCAAATGGGAATTTCTTTGCTGAAAACTGTTCAAAATTGATGATTTTATAGACCTTTTAGTTTTTCAGTACGATCACATCTAGACTGACAAAACTGTCTTCTTCAACATTAGAACAGACAAAACATCAGGACTATTTAGTCATACCTTGACATATTTGAAATAATTTCTTTCAATGATATTTGTTAATCTTGGATAAACGTAAAAGTTGATTTTTTGTACATCTTCAATAGAGCAGCAACAGTCATCTACTTGACCTGAAAGCTAAATAGATCAGGAAAATATTTTACGTGAAAAACCGAACAATTATTCCTCATTCCAGATATATATTCTTCTCTTCGTAAAGTGAAGGGGAAACTATACAGTAGTTATGACCTTAGATTTTTCTAATTTGTCTACTATCTTTTCTTTCAATGTACAATATGGTCTTTTTAAAAGGCTTTTGGTTTTTAAACGCACAACTTGTTCTGTTGAAGGTTAAGTGAAACGAGAATAACACTATTCTAAGTATTATAAATAAAAATAGTATTTTTCACATTTGTTTGGGGAATGTTTTTTTTTTTTTTCTTTTTCTTTCAAGCACTCGTAAAACATTTTGACCACTGCATTAATGTTCCAAAGAGAAAAAAAAACTTACATCTGATGGGGAAAAGAGAGTATGGTATGAACCCAAACATGCATATATCTCAAAGACGACAAAAAACAACTTCAGCCCCATCAATAACGTATCAATTGTTATGAGTTTTATCTATGCAACTGAAGAGTAAGTCATTATTGAATTTGAAATGTTTTCAATCAATTTTCTTTCAATCAGCTGCAAAAGCAAAATAACTTTTGAAAACACTTTTAATAAAAAAATGATTTATTTATATGTACAGAATACAGCTAAACCAACAAGAGATTTAAAATTTAAAAAGTCACAATTTGAAGAAAATAAATGTTGGCACTTCCTGATTGGATGACAGAGATGATGATATAATATAAAGAGAAATATTAATACTTTCAGACGTTCATATGCATCTTTCTTTGAAGAGATCTTTCAAAATGGGAATGTTGGATCAAAGTATGTATAAATGTTAGAAACATATAATTTAATCAGTGCCGCATCCAGGCATTTTTTGGGCATACCGTTTTCTTAGATTAGGTTGGTATAGTGACACCCGAATGGTGGGTGCTAAGGGGCAAAAATGTTTGGATTTGAAATGGTCTAGATGCCAGCAAAAAGCACTTCCCAGAAGAGATTTGCATATATTGATGTATAAGATCAAGGTAAGTTTTACGTACCTTGATGTACGAATGAGTAACGAGATACGACGAAGAAGTTTTTGAGCAGACAAAAGGGGGACGTTTTAACTCGTGAACCCCAAACACGAGGACTGAGCGTCAATGCAAAGCTCGACTCTCACAGTCTTAACTTTTTTGTCTGCATTGTGGTCAAAATAAATTCGCATTTTCTAATATATGAACAATAAAATGTAAGTTTTTCTTCACATTATTATCTATTATCCTCAGTGGAAAGTATTACGAACTAATGTCGTTTTATTCATTTTGTTTTTACGTAATATTAAACATTAAATATGGTAGCTGTTAGCTACGTAACACACTAGTAGCATCTGATGGTATCTGATGGTATAGTTGAGAATACAATCGCGAATACAAGATATATCGATGCAAACCTTCTGTAAATACAAAAGTTAAGGTCTTTTAAAGGATAATTCTGGGCAAAAATGTACAAAAATTAATTATGAAAAACTTTTTTGGGCATATATTTTTGGGCGCCCATACCGTTCCAACGGTACCAAATCACGTCTGGATGCGGCCCTGTTAATTTAGTGCCATAAAGTCAACCAATCTCAAAATTTTCACAAGTATAACAATACATGAATAACAAAGACAACACATTACTCCACAGATCAATGATTGCTGATAGAGAACTTGGATAGTTAACTTATTGGTAGTTTGTAGAGGACAGTTGATTAAAAAAATATTTGTCATTAATTTATACTTACATGACAAAAACAATTGTCTTTGTTTTCATCACCACTTCCTTGCCAATAAGCCAATGACGAGCAAAGAACGATGAGGTAAATTACTGCTATATTCTTTATCATAACGTCTGTATAAATAATGGATTTGAATATAAATCTTATTGCGCACAACATTTCAGCTTCAAATTTCATTCAAATTTCAAGATTCCTGACTCACCTAAAATGTGGATTGCAGAGAGAAGAGTTAGAAGGAGTTTCTAAGCAAATTATAATGAACACGAGCTAAATTCAAATTTCCTGCAACCACTCCCAATGAAAGTTAAAATTTTTCTTAATTTTCAATAACACCTATAATGAATTCTACAATCAACAAGTTCCGTATTGTTTTCATCCAATTCATTAATAGTTTTTTTATAATCTTTTTATCTTTATCTCTTAATTCATTGTCACAATTAGAAAAATGCAAAGCAATTGTGACAGAAAATCTCATAGCTAAGTAAAACTAGTAAGTAAAGAATGCAGATTAAAACCTAAATAAATCTATTAAAATTTTCAAGCTAATAGGAATCAACTTATCAGTACAGCCACCTACACAATACACTCCTAAGTAAAGTGAAACATGAACATGCACAAAGACATTCCTCAGAGACATTTCATACCCCAAGAGGACAATTATGTGACATTCTGATAATCTTCTGTTTTATTTATAGACACTTCTTAGATAAAAATATAGGCAGACCCTAAAGGGCATCACTTAAGAACTTACTAGATTTTTCTACATTACACATATCGCTTTATAATCACGAAAAATGTCAAACCTCCCTTTTGTAGACTAGATTAATTCTGTTTGTCCAAGAATCAGCCTCCTCTTTGTAGTCCATACACTTATATTCAAAAGTAATCATGATAAAACTGAAACGTGGATAATATTCTGACTCCAGTAAGTAAAATAAAGCAAAGAATTCCTGGAGTTGATGTTAGGAAAGGTCTCGATCTCAGAATTTATCATGACTTCTGTATAATAAAAATTAAATAGATCCATACATTATGTAAAGTCTCAAGAAAAACATTTCTAATCTAACTTACCTTTTCAGCCATCGCAAGAGGTGAAATATCACTAAACTTACTGACTCTTATTATTTTTGTATTATACTTTTTATTTATATCTTTTGTCACACTCTTATAGACATTGCTGACCCCCTGAAAAAGCTTCCTCATTTCCAATAATGCTGTCTCCAAGAAAACACCAGTTATTTCTGTTAGTTATTGAGAAATAACAGTGATGCTCCATCCTTGCAATTTTCATCATGTGAAATATGTCATTGGTGACTACCATATATAGCCTCTAAGGCTTTGTAGAATCTCATATGTCAAAAAATGCTAAGAACATTCTTGAGCAAGACAAATAGTTAATCAATAATAGTAAACTAGTTGCTCAAAAAACTGCTTTTCAACAATTCTCTGGGATATCTGCAAGTCAGGTAACGCATCACGCTAAGTTGGTGGTCCTCATTTTTGCCAGTTTTTGCTCATTACATTACATACTTGGTATCTGCTAACATGTGTGGTGGTCAGTAAACGGAAAAATGTCAAGTGCTGGTAAAAATTTGCAGATCAATTTAGTAATCAGTCACTGTTATTGGTGTGACTGTCAAGTACTTCAGTCCTTTCCCATTGGACTGTACCAGTATTCCAAAAAAAATTAAGTAAGTCTATGATAAACATACTCTAAGCCTTTTTTCAAATTTTGTATACCTTATTACACGAAATTAACGTGTGAATTAATTACTGTTAAAATTTTTAAAGTCTTTTCCTCCATCCGCGTTTATTTGTGACCGTGTTAATTTATGGCGCATTAAATAGTCTGTCTGTTAATTTCGTGTAATAAGGTAAGTATATCTGTTTTGAAAGTTTTATGTGCTTACAAAATACCAGGAATTAAAGTTATAATTGTGTCAGCCTTGAAGTTGTCCTGAGTGTTGGTTTCATAAAACACTTCTTTACAATATTTATTTCATATTTCTAGGACAAGCATTGCACAGTTATTATATATCATATCATTGAACAGGGATTACGTTGATATACCAGACCAGTTTATGTGGAACCTTAATGACTAAAGCCCACATCCTTTCAGCCCTCTGAATTTACAACGGCATTCAGCTTTTGCCGTCGTGAAGCTGCCGCAAATCAAAATTACGACGACAAAATTTTGCCGACAATGTTTTATGAATACAAATATTGAATATGTCAAGGCTATTCCTGGGAATTCTTCTGTTTATTCTCATAGAACATTTGTTTACGTCACATCATCAATTTATAAAATGTGAATAAGACGAACATATTTTCCTTTCAAAAATCTTTCAATGATATTTACATAATGCCAAATAGAAAGCCCTCACGCAGGAATGTGTATTATAAAGTATTATAAAATAAAGGTTTTGTTTTTGGATGATTTTTTTTTCTCGATAAGTTCAAGTCAGTTTGGACGGCATTTTTTTGCTGTCAGTCTTTTTTCCTAATTCAGAGGGCTGTCCTTTCAACAAGATTAATCAGAGAGACAGAAGGAGACATAACGTTGCAGAGCTTGGGTGATGAGAAAATGCATTTAATAAAAAGACCTTTTTGACCACTACATCCATGCTTTAAAATCTTTTCATGGAAGTCTAACATCTCCACATTTGAGCTTTTCAAAGGAGAAAAATTAATGAACTAGACTTTTAAAATAATCACCTGTATATATATATATATACAAAACGAGTCAGGTGTTAAAATGTATATATGGAAAGAAAAAATCTCAAGAAAATCTTAAAGATCTTACATAAACATGGCAACTGTACCGATTTCAGCAGGAGACTCCCGATTATGAATGTTAATCTTTGTTAGGTCATCAGTTCTTTTTAATTCCACTTTTCTTGTTTATTGTCATATAATTTCACCGTGTTAAGTTTATGTGCAGGTCTGCATATGCTCACAGACCACCCTGAAAGCTGTGCATAGCTGTAAACCACAAGTAAAATCTCCCTCTTTCACTTTTCAAAATGTTGGCATGTCCGCAGCAGTTGACTATTGCTCTTCTCTTGGGTTTTGAAAACATCATATCCATCATCCTCTTTGTTATGAAAAAACAAGGCTCACTGCATCCTTAGCATATTTATAGCAATTTTTTGGCAATTCTGAGGGTTCATGTGCTCATAGGCTTTATGCTTATAAAAAAAACCCCAAAAACATGTATAATACTAATTAAACTGTGTATATATGTTTGAAAATCAGTCATTCTAATAGCACACTTAGATATATACTCAGTCTCCAAAAACCATAAAAATTTTATTTTATCTTCAAGAGGGAATTAATAGAAATTATACATATATAATTTTGAGATGAAAAGTAAAGCTGAGACTTCACTACTCAAGCCTGAGTAGTGAAGTGCAATGGTTTAGTTTTTATTTTAAGTTAAGCAGGTTTTCTCGAAAATCTCAGGGAACTGGTTGTAAATTGAAAATGTTCAAGGCTGCATATCTTCTGATCATCAAATATGAAAAACTTTCATATTTGATGATGAAAAGGGTCAACTAACGTGAATGTCCCATACTTTCCCACAAAGGATCCAACTTAAAATGGAAGCAACAAAACGGAGCAAAAATGATACAAGACACATGTGCTTAATGCGATGATTTCAGGTCACAAATAAGAAACATTTTCAAAAATACGACCAAAAATTGAAACATTTTCGCTGTAAAATCTGAACTGTGTTAAATCCACGTATGCTTTTACAATTACACACGACTGAGGAAGCCATTTTGTTTGTTTATAAACTCCATTCTCGATAGCCTCGACTTTTTGTAGAAATCAAACGATCAGAATGCGCTCGATAAGTGGAACCTTCACAAGTGATTCCACTTATCGAATGTTCCACGCTGTCCACACTCAACCGACTTTGGAAAGTGAGAAAAACGAAAAAATAGGCATGGCAAATCTTTCTATGTTGAAAACAAACATTTTTCTCCCACCTATCCATCAGAAGCTTCCAAATCTTGTAATTCTAATCATTTAGAAAACTCTAAAAGCCTTTTCTTTTAATTTAACACAATTGATGGGATTTGTTGTGCCGTGAAGCTTTTAAAACGATTTGTGGAACCTCCTTAAAGCGGACATCCTCTAAAACGGACACCTCTGTCAGACGGACAAAAAATTTTGTCCCGAATGAATCCTAAATAAACCCTTATAAAGAAACCTCCCTAAAGCGGACAGTCTAAAGCGGGCACCTACTTAAAAAGCGGACATGTTTTCTAAGGCATGTTTTTCGGGCCAAATAAGCAAAACCTCATCAAGGCGGACAGCTCTATAAAGCGGACAAAATCTCTGGTCCCGGAAGTGTCCGCTTTATGGAGGTTACACTGTATACATAGCGGAATCTAACTCCTCGGGTCGTTTGTTTTTATTTTTGTTTTGTTTGTTTTTTGAGATATTTCTTTCAACTGCCCCAAATATTTCGGTCTTCGTTTTTACCAAAAGCGAATCTGTATTTTGAGCAACACCACATCTCTTTGCTGTAGCTATACAGCTTTGACGTGCATCAAAGCTTTGTACTTATCTACCAGACTTACAGCAGCAAATCTTCGTTTGGATGCTTGTGCCGCTGCCATTTTAAGAATGTGACCAGTGATTTATTTCATTTGATAAAATCGAATGTTTTGCCACACGAACATTCGAACGTTTTTAAAAGATTCTTCGTATTGAAGAAAAACGTTTGGCTTATGTGACTAAATATATCCCATTGGACCTAAAAATTGTTCCACTTATTGAAAGCACCATTAATCTATTCCAGTTATCCGACTAAAATAAATCTAAGGGATCAGGAAAATCGATCCCACTTCAATGGTGTTCCACCTATGAGAGCATACTGTTTTGATTTCGGATCGGTGTGGAAGCGGGCAAAAGTCACTTGTTTTCAGATTATATAAATTTTAAGCCAATTACGTTTTTTGTTTAAATTTGTGGCTTTAAAAAAAGCCTTTTTTGGTAATCCAAGTGGATTTATTTGGAGCTTGTGTATTTGGTGACAGCTTTCGTTCCTTCACTAACAGCATGCTTAGCAAGTTCACCAGGAAGCAAAAGACGGACTGCAGTTTGAATTTCGCGAGATGAAATCGTTGACCGTTTGTTTTGATGAGATAATCTTGAAGCTTCTCCAGCAACTCTCTCGAAGATGTCGTTGACAAAGGAATTCATGATGCTCATTGCTTTACTGGAGATACCAACATCAGGATGCACTTGTTTCAACACCTTGTAGATGTAGATTCCATAACTCTCTTTTCTTCTTCTTCCTCGTGTTTTCTTTTGATTTTTACTGATTTGCTTTTTTGCACCTTTCTTGGAAGGAGCAGCTTTCTTTCCTCGTTTAGGGCTTGCAGCTCTTGATGAAGGTTTTTTCGGACTTGCCTTCTTTGGACTTCCTTTTCTTGGACTTGTTTTCTTCGGACTTCCAGCCATTACTGATTACTTTTCTCTACGTCACGACACAGCGAGAACATCTACTAACTGTCGCATAATGTTCGATCCTATTTATGTCAGGCTTTGAGGATCGAAAAATCCCGCCAAAATAATCGAACAAATGAGGATCGAATTTTCCCGCCACTTTCGAATATTGAGTTGTTTCATATCGGTCCGAATTGTTGTTTACCGATTCCATCGCATTTTTTTCTTTTGACCATAATCGCAGATAAAACCACTCAGTTGAAGACAAAATCATTACACACTTTTTCAACAATCTTCGTAACTCACATATAGACCACCCGAGCAATATCCCATTCTTCAAATAGATCTTCTCCTCTGTAAAATAAATAGTGCAAACAATAGTTGCTATTTTCTACTTAAAATATTGAAGACTACGAAGACTACACATAGCTCACCAACTGATTAAGATATTTTCTTTATGCTTTATCAGTAGATAGGGCAGGGATATAGTTTATCTTATTGGACCTTATTTGTTTATAACATCGAAGGGAAAGCAAAAATCCAGTAAGATCGATGTGCAGTCCCGTGCGAGTAAAAAACGGGCGATTGTTGTCAAACTGGCTAAACGAAGAAAACAGCACTGTACTCTGTACTATTATCTCTCGCGTTTGGAGTTTCGTGTGAAAGTTTTTAGAAGATACGCAGACAGACAAGTTTAGTGAAGAGATGAAGAGATGACTTACAGAGGTTTATCATCCAAATATTTGCTTATAATTTTGTGTGTAATGGGCGTCTCTACTCAACGATGTTTGCAATTTTTGGAATGAAAGGATGACAAACGGCAATGAAAAAGAAAGTCTGGATTAAATTTTAGTTTAAAATTAAGTAGAAAAATTTTTAGTAGAGTAAGTAAGTAAGTAAGTAAGTAACGGGAGTTTTTAGTCCTTGGGCTTCCATCCGTAATGGTTGGTTCTTCCGCCCGCCGACTTGCAACTGTTAGTTGACTTACCGCCAGAGATACGTATAGCATTGCTCTAACTTGCCCGAAGGCCAGTGCGCAGTCAGTCGATGGCTCCTAATGGGCTGACACGCTGCTTTTAAAGCGCATCGGAGTGGTGTATTGAGATACGACATGACTGGACTCGAACACGGGTCGCAGCGGTCGCACTCAAAGGTACTAACCACTACACCATCGCTGCACATTTTTAGTAGAGAAGGTTTTAGTCATATATTATGACAACAAAAGTTACTGGGGGGAAATACTAGCTGGTAAACAAGTTGTCATCTGATTTTCTACTGCCCACGAGATAATAATAGTCTGTTATAACATTTTGTAAAAGGGACTTGTTAAGCTATAATATTTTGTCCAATATAGCTGTGGCCTTGACTGTTCCCATATCTAATCTTTTATGCTACAACCGAGTCTGGAATAGCTCGAAGCAGGCGCGTCATCAAGAGTCGTATATTTGAGAGTGAGATGATCGCACGCATATTCATAGAGACAGATACAAAATCACGTGTGCATTTACGAATTCAGCAGGCACACCTAATCGCTCGCTGTTTCGTGCTGAACAGACTGAACTGTGGTTTGAATTGTTTGTTTGTTTGTTTGTTTTCATGGTTTGCAGTAAAAGTATTTGGTCAGAATATGACATATGTCAAGAAGTATCAGTATTTCATGCCAACATCCAATCACAAGGAAAGTTAAAATATCACAATACCCTTTACCATCTGGAAGTAGAATAGACATTCTTCACGGACCTTAATGATATGATTTTTTCAGTAAGAAATTAAAAACTGAGCATTTCTTTCCACCTGGAATTTGTTTTGCTTTCCTTCCGTTTTATTCACAAAAATGGCAAAAGGAAGGTAAAAAGTTAAAAAATATAATCTTCGTTTGAAACTTTTAAGATCGAAACGTTTCAGGATCAAAAGTAAACGCCACATGGTTCATTTCTTTTCATTTCCTTTTTAATTGGAATTTTAAATTTTATAACGCTGCGCAATATAAGATCAATACAGTCTTTCATTTTTAAGAAGCTGTTTAGTAGTATAAAAATCATTTCACAATCCACACAGCCCTTTTATTTGTTTTTCGAAATACAACATCTTCATTTTCGAAGATTCACGTTGTTACGTAGTCAACCAATAAATGAAAATATTCATTATTAGACAGATATAAAATTTAGAAAAATTAGACGATCAAAATTTTCAGTTTTTCACAGCAAAAATTGGAATTCTTGGTATGGATCAATAAGTAAAAGGTTTAAAGTTAAACAAAAATAAATAAAATTACTTCTTTGCTCTTGATGTTTGATAAACGACTTCAGTAGTGGAGAACAGTTCACTTTAACCTTCATCGAGAAACGACATCAGAATCAATGACGTTCAAAAAGTGTTTTACGATTGTTTTGCTGTTGAAGGTTATACTACCATTACTTTGCTTGAATGTTCAGGATTATAAACAATTACCTAACATCTCCGATCCTGGATCATATAATTTTGTTAGTGTACTTTCTTTATGCTCTGAAAATACAGATCAGATTAATTCAACAGCACTCATGATCCATTTATCACTCAAAAGTGTGTTTGACAAGGGTAAGTTTTATTTTGGAATCCCCTTGAAATATCCGGTAGGTTACATATCTTTCGATGTATGTGAAGACATGAATCAACTACTTCATCTCACCATATCATACTTGACCAGAAGTATAGAGAGAAGGATTTTGGAACTGAATGTAATAAACAACGTTGCATCTACGGGAGGATTTCTTCCAACATAATGGCGATCATTGCATATGTGCCAACGAACATGATGATACAAATGGCAAATATTTTAGTATCGGAAGAGATTGTTCTTATATCTTTTACAGAATCACAAGTGTTTCCTGATTTGCTACTCTATCCTTTTTATATAGAAAGATACAAGATTAAAAGTGACCCTTATTATTTGAGTCACTTTTTCAATCATTTTAATTTCAAACATTTTGGTTATGTATGCATACGACAATATGACAAGACAGAAGAATGCCAAGATTTCCACGAGTTGTGGAATTACATGAAGCTTGAAAAGGACAGGAAATGTATGACGTATTATTCGTTAGACGTTGGAAATGAAACGGCAATAAACAATCAAGTTGATCAAGTTGAAAAGTCCTGTTTCTCCTACCATCTTAATTTTGTTGGGAGATACTGAACAAAAAGTGAATCCTTCTTTTCTGCAAAAAGCAAAAGTAATGTCAATCAAAGGAAAGATTTGGTTAATAGCTAATGAACGTTTGGATTATGATTTAGGCTTTCCCAAACTCGATGATGCTATCTATTTATATATACCAAGTAAATTCATAACAAACATACAAAATTCCAAAAACTTTTTTGTTTCGAAAACATTACCCGATATGTGGCTCAACAAATTTCCTTCTAGCTCATTTGAGTTCCATCATTCAGATCTTGATGTATTCCAGGATTTCAACATACTCCTTCATAATTACGCATCCTATACATTACGACAATACTATTATTCAAATTCACAGTGGAACAAAAGCATCGCCTTGGAGTTTTTCCAGAAACAAATTCAAGGTCGAAACGTTGCTTATTTGTCCATTATAAACCTGGATACGAGAAGCGGAAAATCTACAACATTCACTTCCTTGATGATAACTGAAACAAACTTGAAATGGATAAATAATTCAAACATTCCGCCCAAGTCTTTCTGTCCCAAACACCCCTGCCTGCCAGGATGGGGGATCGAATTCGGACCTTCTAACCATTCGCTTACAAACTGACATCAAGAATATGGTTGGACTTGTAAGAAATGTGAACAGAATTCTGTACAGACCCTCCACGCTCACTTGAACTGCACTTCGTGTACCGATCTGACTGTTGCTAATATCAACAAAACATCTTGTGTTGACACATTTACTAACCAAACAATAAGATTAGAAGATACGGGTACTGTAATCGTATTAGTTATAGCTGGTTTAGGTCTGTTATACGATCTTCTCCTCTTGACTGTCTTCGTCAAATATCGAAAAACCCCGTGCGTACGCTCCACTGATTTCGTGATATCCGTTCATCAAATTGCTATTTCATCATTGATTTACGTTATATTGCCGTTGATGATGATGACTAAACCAACATATGAAATCTGTGTAATTCGTCCTATCGTCATTGGTTTCTGTTTTTCAGTTGCTATTGGCATTGCATTATCCAAGGTACAAAAGATATTGAATGCATTCAATGCAAAAGTTCGCCAATCCAGCAAAGATGTGGTAATCACAAAGTCTATACAATTCTTCATAGTCTTCATGGCTGTTGTAGGACACAGTATACTTGCAAGCATCACATTCAGTCAATCACCAGCCTCCGTCAACATCAAATTGCATTATATAACGTCGATCCGTGAAACTTATTGCAACACTGACACTCATACACAAGCTCAAATCTTCTATTTGTTCATCTTGCTTCTGCTTTGCAATATCCAAGGATTCAGAGGTCGATCCCTACCATCAAATTTTAATGAAACCAAATATATAGCATTTGCAACGTTCACAACTAACATCTGCCTGCTGGTCATATTTCCTCTGTATTACAGTCAAACATACCACAAATGCAGAACTACTGTACAGGCGATCTTGATTGTTTTAGCCAAGTTCTTGTTCACAATGATTTTGTATACTAACAAGCTTTATGTGATCTTGATACGACCAGACTTGAATAATGCAACAACATACCGCAACAATATGATGGAGAAAATGGCTAAAAAAGCTGAAAAAGTGATTTAACCTTTTTTTTGATTTTATATTACTAGCGATATTTCGCTCTAGCCACTGCTAGGCATTATCAAGCTATGATACAGTTTTATTCATACAAGTTTACTTACATTTTTTTATTAATCTTTTATATACATGAACAAAGGTAACTAATGACAACACAAGACTAACGAGTATATAATTACGGTAACAGATAATACGTGACCATAGTAACATAGAAAAACGAACGGTATACGAGAACAACAAATACACTTATACGGCAAACCTAAGCCTTATGATCAGCTTAGTAAGGGTAACTTAGCCGCTCGAATAAATACAAGGTATCTCAAGAGATAAATACCTTATGCTTATTCTGCCCTTAATATTGAACTAAAAATCTAACAAAAACAAGAATAACGAAAAAACATAGAGAACAAATTATTACGGCAAACCTAAGCCTTGCAATCGGCTTAGTAAGGGTAACTTAGGCCGCTCGAAAAAATACAAGGTATCTCATATGAAATACTTTATATTTGTTCTGCCCTTATAACATACAAAGAACTAGCAGAATAAAACCAAGGGTGTTGATTGTTCTTGTATGTTCAAATTTGGCGAATTGTCACGAATATATAGAGCTTCGCACACTTTCCTTCTTCTATAACCACCACAATTTTCATTCAAAATCGTGAAGTTATCCATACTTGCTCCGGGATGTCCAGTTAAGCGAGAATGTTGTTGTATGTGAGACTTTTTATCTCGTTTCTGGTGATCTAACATACGTTCATTCAGTCTCCTTCCTGTTTCTCCGATGTATGTTGCAGAACAGCTACTATCAGGACATTCATACTTATATACAACATCATGTTTGTGCTCCTTCAAGGTCTTATCTTTCAAACTGAAGTATGATGATACTTTACCAGATCTAAATACTATTCTCGGCTTGACGGTTTGTGATGTTAAGTGACTTATACTATTAGAAAGCTTTCTAATGGTACCTTTTCCCTTCGTTCCTTTGTATGGAAGAATCATAGTTGGGTGTTTAGTTTCATCAGTTGTTTCTTCAACAGTGGGTGCTGGAGCAGATAACTTCATTTTTACGTCATCTGGTGCTTTTTTAACAACGTAACGAGGATAACCGTTCACATTTGTAAAAACTGACATCAAGTAACTAATCTCTTTTCGTAAATGCTTCCAAAAATTGAAAAATATCACAAAATTACGAGGGATTATATTACACGATACATTAATTAATAACCAGTTAAATTACGAGAGGCGCAAATTAACACGGTTCTTATTAACGGGGATTTTGAAAATTAATTTTTGCGTTAATTTTACGTAGAGACTGCCTTAAAAGTTAAGACCGATTCATTAACCTCCCTCCACCAGCATGCAACTCACCCGCCATCTTATCTCGTCGAAGTGAAAGTATCACCTCGAAGTGCAAATATTTCCGAGAAATGAATAAATTTACGAGAAGTGAAAATGTTTCAAAAAATATTTCCTAGAAATGAATAAATTTACGAGAAGTGAAAATGTTTCAAGGAAGTGAAAATACTTCCGAGAAATGGAAATATTTACGAGAAGTAAAAAATCGTAATTTAGCTTATGTTTTGTGGTACTTGTTTGTTCTCTGCTTGCTTAGTCTTTTGGTGTTCATTACATGTTCGTGCCTAGTTTCAACCGTCTTTTTTCACTTCCTTTTCATTGTTTTTCATTTCCATTCATTTGTTCATCGCGCGTTCGTGCTCAGGCCCTTTTTACATTTCCGCAATCCAATAGCCAATTTAACATATCCCTGATTTATTCAATTCAAAATATAAATCAAATTTTTCATATGTAATTTCCAATCAAATTTATATTTCTATTATCATCTTTTTTTTTTGTCATTTTCTAGACTAATTTCTTTTGTATTCAGTTTTTAGTTTGACCACTATCACTATCACTTTCCACTCACTTATGTTATAAACATCCCTACCGCGAGTATAAAAAGGCAAAAGAACAGTTTTATCAAAAAAACTCGACATTACTAAACACGCTGTCTAGCTGTCGGATAGAAGGACGTCAACACAACGACAAAGTGTGTGCAAACGTCGTAGAGGATATCAACATAAAAGGTAACTTCACTGATGAAAGTGACATAAGCAGCGAATCGGAAGAAAGCGACAGTGACGATAATGATGTTGAGTATGTTGTTTTTGATTAATGGAATATCTGGTCGTTCGATATGGCGGCGGTTCGATCCGTTCTGCGAAGAAGTGCATCGAAAAAGTAAGGAAAAAGCGTGGTGTAAGACTTGTCATTTTCCAAATATGCCGCGTCATCCTGTTCATAAAATATATGTACTGAAAAATTTTGCTGTAAAATAACTTTTTTTTTTTTTAATGAAATGAAAATGGTGTTGATTTGTTTCTGTTTAACGTAAGAAATGTTGTAAAACTAGTGTTCGATATCATGATTTCTATTTACGAAACCAAGTAGTTGTCGAGACCCCGAAAACTCGAGTAACAAAATTGGATTTTGAAGTCGAGTTAGAGATTATGACTTCATAATTCGAGTTATTAACTTGAAAGAATCCAGAACCTCAGACAGAACAATAAACGAATGAAGCTCTTATAGTTTTACCATACGCTGGCGTTCAAGGTGGAAGGATCGGAACATTTTCGCTATTTATACGGTGCCTCATATCTGTTAAGCTGAATAAATTATACTGCGCAATAAACTTTGA
This sequence comes from Turritopsis dohrnii, assembly GCA_027922465.2. Lineage (NCBI taxonomy): Eukaryota > Metazoa > Cnidaria > Hydrozoa > Anthoathecata > Oceaniidae > Turritopsis > Turritopsis dohrnii. The sequence continues at coordinate 510,473 of BQMF02000124.1, read as the reverse complement.
AATCTGGGATTTTCATCGGTATACTTATGACTTACTGCGTAGTAGAAATCCTTATTCTACAGCTTAACATGGGAGGCAAATATGAGCCACCGTATAAATAGGACAAGAGCCAAATGACGTGAAATGGTAGCAGCAAAATAATTTGTAACAAAAATACTTTCGAAATTTTACTTACAAGTCCTTTAAAGCTCGTTTTATTTGGATATCTTACTGGTGGAAACAGGCATATTTATTTTATTTATTTATTTATTTATTTATTCTGAATGTTTATACAGGATAAAGTATTTCAGTCATAAAGACTGCTATTAACATACGTCCTGTGATAAATATGTGATAAATATGTTTAAAATTACTAATTGGTGTAAATAGGGTCTAATCGTAAAACACAAGCAAATTTATTAAAAGACAGAATTACAGTTTAACTCATGTAATAATCCGAAACTCATGTAATTTGAACAAATTTAAATCCCCGTGGAGATTGGAATTACATGAGTTAAACTGTACAGTGTGTCCCAGAGAATTTCGGTCTGAGATTTTAACAAGCTATAACTTTTCACACATATATCAGATTTTAGAGATTTTTACATCATTCGATGGCATTTTCTTCAAGGATTTAAAAACCTATTAAATAATTTAGTCCAACACCTTTGTAGTAAAGAGGATTTCTTTAAACTGTCACGGTCATTAACTCCTTAATGGTTAATAAAAGTAAGTTTTCACGTGCGATTATTCTTTTGTTTATTAAGAACATGTCGTGGTGTTATTGAACACACTAAAATTATAATCTCATCACAAAGTTAAAAATTGTGAGACGGGGGCTTCTACAAAATTTTTGACATCATATGAACAATATTTAGTTGCCACAAAAACTTTTCTCCACTGAGATTCAGAGTTTATCAGTGTTGAGAAGTAAAATTGTTGACTCAGCAAATAATCTTAGACAAAATCAAAATTTTATTCGCCACTCTTTATGACAGCAACAGCAAATCGTTGTGTCAAGAGAAACGGGGGACATGTTGAGACGGCTTAAAGTTTTGTTTTTAATGACTCTTGTGTTTTACAGTCACTTGACTTTGATATTGTTTTTGATAATGACTTTTGATAGCTGTTATTGAAAGATGTGTTAATTAACCATTAAGAAGATAATTGGATTTTTTCATGGTAAAATCCTTAATTGTTTCCAAACTAAAAGGTTTTGGAGAACAAAATGTATATTTTTAAAATCTATGAATAAAATCCTATCGAATCAGGGATATGTTAAAGCGTAGCTTTTACATATCCCTGATCGAATGGTGTAAAAATTGCTGAAATTTGATATATGTGTGAAAAGTTATGAGCTGTTAAAATCTCAGACCGAAATTCTGTGAGACACATTGTATACATGAGTGACTACGATGATTCCGAGGGGTCAGCCTTTTACAAACATTTTTTTTCACTTCTCACAAAAAAATTTTAAATCTCCATTTATGTTTTACTTCTCGCGAATAGTTTACGAATCTTGAACTTTAAAACTTCTCACAGTTTTTCTGTTATTATGTTTTCTCTTTTTTCATTTTTGTTTTTACTTCATTCTCTTTCTCACTTCTTACTTTTATCTCAACGGTGCCAGGGGCAGGATACAGTGTATGTCAAGTTAGTCCACTTACCACCAGAGATACCTACATCATTGCTGTAACTTGCACGAAGACCAGTGTTCAGTCAGTCGATGGCTCCTAATGGGCTGATACGCTGCTTTTAAAGCGCATCGGAGTGAAGTGTCGAGATGGGACATATTCAGACAGATTCAGAAACTCACCGTTAAGTGCACGAACAGTGTCGTATCTTTACAAGGTGCTTTTCCATTTCCACGCTGCCAGTTTAACTTTGACAAAACGCCATGTCTGTAATTTGACTTTCCATTACTTTCCAAGAATGCAGTACGAATGTAAATTCCATACAGTGTGTTTCAAAAAATACATCATGAGAAAGACCAAAAGATACGGATTCCATCGATATAAAATTTACAAAAATTTAATTGAAAATTTTCTTCAAAAACTGCGATGATATTTTTTGAATCCAATTTTTTGAAACACACTGTATGCTGCAGAATGAAATTTGAAAATTTGTATTAGATCCCCAATAAGGCTCCCAATTGTGACGTCCCTATTTTGGACTTCCCTACGACGTCGCAAAATGATCTCAAAACCAAAAGATCATTTTACGATTAAAATGAGACCTCTCACAGACGTCGTGTGCCCGCTGGGACTAGATTTTGAGTAGATATTCACTAACGTTACGTAGAGACTGCCTTAAAAGTTAAGACCAATTCATTATCTCGTCGAAGTGAAAGTATCACCTCGAAGTGCAAATATTTCCGAGAAATGAATAAATTTACGAGAAGTGAAAATGTTTCAAAAAATATTTCCTAGAAATGAATAAATTTACGAGAAGTGAAAATGTTTCAAGGAAGTGAAAATACTTCCGAGAAATGGAAATATTTACGAGAAGTAAAAAATCGTAATTTAGCTTATGTTTTGTGGTACTTGTTTGTTCTCTGCTTGCTTAGTCTTTTGGTGTTCATTACATGTTCGTGCCTAGTTTCAACCGTCTTTTTTCACTTCCTTTTCATTGTTTTTCATTTCCATTCATTTGTTCATCGCGTGTTCGTGCTCAGGCCCTTTTTACATTTCCGCAATCCAATAGCTAATTTTTATCATTATTCAATTTATTCATGGATATTTAACATATCCCTGATTTATTCAATTCAAAATATTTATCAAATTTTTCATATTTAATTTCCAATCAAATTTATATTTCTATTATCATTTTTTTTGTCATTTTCTAATCATTTCATTTTCTATTTTTGTATTCAATTTTTAGTTTGACCACTATCACTATCACTTTTCGCTCACTTATGTTATAAACATCCCTACCGCGAGTATAAAAAGGCAAAAGAACAGTTTTATCAAAAAAACTCGACAATACTAAACACGCTGTTTAACATTCGGATAGAAAGACGTTACCACAACGACAAAGTGTGTGCAAACGTCGTAGAGGATTTCAACATAAAAGGAAACTTCACTGATGAAAGTGACATAAGCAGCGAATCGGAAGAAAGCGACAGTGACGATAATGATGTTGACTATGTTGTTTTTGATTAATGGAATATCTGGTGATTCGATATGGCGGCAGTTCGATCCGTTCTGCGAAGAAGTGCATCGAAAAAGTAAGGAAAAAGCGTGGTGTAAGACTTGTCATTTTCCAAATATGCCGCGTCATCCTGTTCATAAAATATATGTACTGAAAAATTTTGCTGTAAAATAACTTTTTTTTTTTTTAATGAAATGAAAATGGTGTTGATTTGTTTCTGTTTAACGTAAGAAATGTTGTAAAACTAGTGTTCGATATCATGATTTCTATTTACGAAACCAAGTAGTTGTCGAGACCCCGAAAACTCGAGTAACAAAATTGGATTTTGAAGTCGAGTTAGAGATTATGACTTCATAATTCGAGTTATTAACTTGAAAGAATCCAGAACCTCAGACAGAACAATAAACGAATGAAGCTCTTATAGTTTTACCATACGCTGGCGTTCAAGGTGGAAGGATCGAAACTCTGTAGTAAAAAACGACTGCAAGGACAAAATTGTCACGAAGGTAGCATTCAAAGCTAAAAATCTCAGCACCTGATTGAACATTAAAGACAAGAACCCTTTCAAACATGAGCACGACCTCGTAAATGTCCGGATTGCTCAGCTACTTACATTGGCGAAATTGCACGAAGATTGGATGAAAGAATAAAAGACCACAACAAAAGAAACAGAAATTCTCATGTGTTAAATCATTCAAAAGAATGCCAACACGGGGAAGACACATCAGCTAATGTTAGGGTAATGTCAAAGAACTTTAAAACAAACGAGAAACGGAAAATTAGTGAAGCGTTGTTGTCCCGCAGGGGCTTTATTGCTTCACGAGAGGGCGAAGATATCGGCAAATTTTCTCCTTTTTTATCAAGACATTCCGTTTTCAAAAAATGACATCGGATTTCGGATCATTTGTTTATACAGAATAGATAATGACAGAGCAGAACTCTATGCAAACATAACGCATAAAACGCTATTTTAATATTATTTCATCAAGATCTTATTCTTTTATAAATTTTACTACTTTTGAAAGTTATTTCGGACGTTTTGTATTTCTATTTCAATCCTTCAAAGTTTTATTAACTAGTCATATTCTTAGGTCATTTCCTCTTTCCTGAAGGCCCCTGCTCCTTTTTCAAATTGTTGCAAAGTATGGAACCAAGATATATTCCTACCAAATCTCCTAGCAATTGAAGAGGAAAAAGGCTTTGAAAGAGGTAGATGTCCATTTATGATCAACGTTAGAGGTGAGCACAAATGCTATTGCATTACACAATTTAACAGTTAATGAAATAGAAGGCTACCTTAATTTTTACCTGAAGAGACTATTTTTTTTTTTTTCAATCATTATCCCTCTAATCGTGAAAATAAATGCACAAGTAATTTTTCAAGCAACCATTCGCGAAAATTAATCCACGCGAAATTTTTGAAGTGCCTATTCTATTTCAAAAACTCGCGAAAATTTATCTCGCAAAAATTAATTTATAATTTTCTAAACGAAAGTTATAAAAGCCTTCAAAGTCTTGTTGTTGTTGTTATGGTTTCAATATTCGTGACGTCACTAACGCAGTTATGTTTCAACGCTTCTATAATTCTCAGCTTTAGATGTGTCAGACAACGTTAAAAGTAGCTAATCTGAATTTTATGTGGAAAGTTACCAATCTTGAAATTATGAGAATTAAATCATCGCGACATACTTGACGCTTTATTGCCCTGCAAACTCCATCCATAGGACCAAACATTTAATTTGGACTTTGGGTGTAAGAATTAAAAGTAAGTTGATTAAGGGAAAATTATATTGACAGAGAGAAATTGTTGATATTGATGTACAAGGAATTCAGTTTGTGACAGACGAGTCGCAGGAAATGCCAAATTGTCTAAGCAAGAACTTTATTTATAATTAGCTATGTTTAGAGATGAAGATGTTCGAATATTTTATAAGAAATTATTTTTAATCTATGTCTATAACGGCGTTTCACAGAGTTATCAAGGAAAAATAAGTTGTCGGCCCGTCACGAAAAATTTCCCTGTTACGGAAAGAAACAAGTGCTAAAAAGAAATGTGTCAAAATTAACTTTTCAATTTCTATGTTTTCATATCAAGAAAACATTTTTTCCAACAAGACATCATTACCTTGCAACAAATTTCAAAACTTTGTGACAACGAAAAGCAACACACATTGTAATATTATTGAGTAATTTAGAGATAAACCACGGGATTTACAGCATTTTCTATCTGAATAAGTAGGATAGCTTTATGGGTTTGTATAAAACTCAAACACTGTGCAATGAATAATACATTTAATTTCATTTCATGAAATGAATTATTACACAACACAAAAAGCTCAAAATTGGCGTTTTTATAGAGAACTTGATTTCATATTTACATCGACTAATATGAAATACGATTTACAAATAAAGAACTGGTTTACCATTTACAAGATTAAAACATTAAACATATTTTCAACAACGTTTCAATGCATCCATATACAGGGTGATTCAAAAAAAATGGCACCCCTAGACATTTTGACGTAACTTTTTTTCTGTTTGTCAAATCGCCTTGAAATTTTACATGCTTTCTCCCTAGTATATTTGTAACAAGTGTGCAAAGTTTCAGCTTTATATGTGAAATATTTTTGAAGTTACAAAGGGTAGACCAAAAAGTACGGAAATCAGAAGTGAACAAGAGAATTCATTTTGACGTCAAAATAACAAAGATGTATTTCATTTCTCTGGAATACAATTGAATCTGATTCATGGCTTCGAAATTTAATTAAAACAGTGAACAAGTTTAGAACAAGAATATCTGATTGAAAAAACTATCTATAATGTTCAATATGACCTCCGTCCGCTTCAACGATATCCTTCATTCTTTTCTTAAAAGAGTCAATGGCATTGTCGATGTTTTCCTGCGGGTAAACAGCCCATTCAGCTTTGATTGCCTCTTTCAAGCTTTCAACATCTGTTGGTTTGTGCTTCCACACTTTCGATTCAAAATCACCCCACACAGAAAAATCTAAAACATTGAGATCTGGAGAATTCGGAGGCCAAAAATGTGGTTTGACATAACAAGGACATTCTTCATCCAGATAAGCGATAGAAGCCTTCGAACTGTGTGATCGTGCTCCGTCTTGAAGAAAAATGTAATCACCACCAGAAAGAGCACTTATTTCGGGTAGCATTTCATCAAGAATTTCACGCATGTAATATTCTGAATTTATTTTAACACCTTTTTCAACAAAAAATACGGAGGTTTTCCCAAGTTTTGAAACACCAACAGAAATCATGACGTTTTTCGGGAAAGTTTTTCGTTTGACGGCAATCCTTTCCAAAGAGATATCGCTCTTGTTCACTGCATAAACCCTGTCATTCTGGGTGTTTCTTGGCTGATTTAATTTAAAAAGTTTCTCATCTGTAAAAAAGGTTTTTCCAATGTTCTCCTTTGTCATCATTCTCAAAAGTCGTTTAGTTTTTACAACACGTTTCTCCCTATCTGAATCGCTAAGATCTTGAACCTTGGTCTTACGGTATGCAGTGAGACCCAAACATTGACTTGAAATTCTGCTGACCGAGCTTTGCGAAATGTTGAGCGTTTCAGAAATCTTTCTTTGGCTTTTGTGGGTCCCAGGAAATTCTTCTTGGCTACAAATCATTTCTTCAACTTCTTCTGCGATCTCTTCTGTCACCGCCGTTCGTGGACGACCACTCCCAGGCACACGCTTGACATCTCCAGTTTTGTCGATTTTTGTCAACAAATGTCTCAAGCCTCCTTTTGTCCAGCCTTTGTTCGGGAACTCACTCAACAATCTCTTTACACCATAGTTCTTATCAATGCGATAATGCTTTATGATGATCTTGTTCTCTTCACTGAACGGCATTTTGAAACTGGCAAAGGATAGCGTCCTGTTTGACATTTTTACTGGTTATTGCACTGCAATGACATCTTAGTCTTAGTTCTTGCAATGCAAGAGCATCTTTACTCCCCTTGCAAGATCGAGAATTGATCGAGATTTGTCCAAATTAAAAGTTGATTTTTAATCCGTAAAGCCGTAGAAGCTTGAATATCGTTTTAAAAGCGCATCCTTTTTGACGTCAAAATAAATTCTCTTGTTCACTTCTGATTTCCGTACTTTTTGGTCTACCCTTTGTAACTTCAAAAATACTTTACATATAAAGCTGAAACTTTGCACACTTGTTACAAATATACAAATATACAAACAAACAGAAAACAGAAAACAGAAAACAGAAAAAAAGTTACGTCAAAAAGTCTAGGGGTGCCATTTTTTTGAATCACCCTGTACTTGATAAAACTTTAATACTTTTATCTGGTGATGTAATAGGTTTTGCTCATCATGATTCTAAGGATGACGCTCCATGACGTTTATGAAAATGTAGCTGCATTTTTACACGAAAGATAAGATAGAATAGAATTTAAAAAAATGGTGCAAATTATAGCGACATAATACCGTGGCTGATTTGGACAATTTACTTTTACTTTTTAATAAAAGACGCGGCCGCGCTCTTTAATATGCGGCCGCGCCTTTAAACACGCGGCCGCACCCTTTTCGCTAAACACGTGGCCGCGCTCTTTACAATATCTGGTCTGTAAAACAACCATTTTGGCAGGATACGCTGAACTGGTATCTTTTACTGGTCCTCACAATATTAGCTGCAATTGTGTGCCTTGAAATGTTAAGTACGCGGCCGCACAATTAAAGTATGCGGCCGCATATTTGAAGGACGCGGCCGCGTGTTTCAATTGTGCGGCCGCGCATTTTGAGTTCACGTTAGTTTCATGATATGTTAGCACAGATTCAAAACAAACGAGCAATAAACAACATGGCTGGCAACAACGTGATGCTTCCTGACTTGAGTAAATTTACCAAGGTAAACAGTTTGTATAGTTTGTAATATACTATATATATTAATGAAGTTTCTTTTTATCATAATATTAAATCGTCTTGAACACGTTTATTTGATTTAACGACTTTATATTGCTGTAGACTGTAGACTGTAGACTGTACTTTACATCCCAAAGGCGCATATTTTCAACTAATATTGTGAGGACCAGTAAAAGATACCAGTTAAAAGATAAAAGATAAAAGAGCGCGGCCACGTGTTTGCTTCAAAATGCGCGGCCGCGTGTTTAGCAAAAAGGGCGCGGCCGCGTGTTTAAAGGCGCGGCCGCATATTAAAGAGCGCGGCCGCGTCTTTTATTAAAAAGTAAAAGTAAATTGTCCAAATCAGCCACGGTAACATAATGTGCAAGCTTCGTTTAATGAACTTCAAGCAGGAAATAAATAAATTTGTTCAAAGTGACTTCCATGTTTTCCTGAATATACGGGATTGTATATATAGCTCAGATATTTTTGTTCTTCTTCCAATGAAGGAAATTTATGGAAGTTTCTTCGGGCTTCACTGATGAATGTATATGCCATATACAGCGACGCTTGAGGAGCAGCTCCATAATGAGGTATATGTTCGTCCACGTTGAACTCAAAATTGGCCTTCTCTGGGTGCCATTGTGTTCCATAAAATGGATAATCATAGGCTAGATAACAATAAAAGAAAAGAAGAATAAAATCATGAATCAGTCGGAAAAATTCATTTATAACATGAAATGGCTTGCTCTGAAACTTTTTTCCTCCAACAAGTGGGATTTTTTGAATAACATACCTTCAATTGTGGAAACAAATTCTATTCCAGTCTTTCCTTTGTTTGTTGACAAAATGTGAAAGAAGTTACCCAATTCCGGATAGCTATTATACATTTCAGGAGTGACGCCAAAACTATGATGATTATAAGTAATATTCTCTTCTATTTTGCTTCTATTGCAAGATCGTAAAATACTTTTGCATGTTTGTAATAGCCAGATGTAAACCAACGTACGCCTCCTCCAGGAAATAAGACCCCATTCACATAAGAGAATAACTTTTTAACTTCAGCTTGATCAAATGTGGTAGGAATGAGAACGGCTCTTCCACCAGCACTCTCGATAAACTTTACATATGATGCGGCAACATATGAATTGTGAATATCAGTTGGTAGAAGCTGTGCAAGGATAGCGATTATTGGTCGGTTATTTTGTTCTGTTGCATAAATCTCCACCGTCGTACAAAAAATAAGTGGAAGTAGAAAGCGTAAAAACTTCATTTTGATGGAGTCTGAAAAACGAAACCAGCATGTATATACATGTGTGTGTTTACAAAATCTTAAAGTTAGCAAATGTAGTGCCCTAAGTATCTCGGATTGTAAATACTACCTCTGTTAATTGCAAAGGTAGCAAATTCCACGCAACACAATGTTTTATGAAAGGACTGTTAAGATTTTATATGAAATGATAAACAGATAGATGCTTTCAAATGTTTAAATCATGTCAGCATATCCTATTTAAGTCCATATTTGGTATTAAAAGTTACTTATGTCTATTGAATAAAACACTTTTCTTTATTTTGAAGACTGGCTAGAAAAATACATGAGCAAAACGGTTAGTCAATGCCTTTATGATTAACATTTTATGTTGAAACATTAAGAAGTTATCGAGAAAATAACACAACGTTTATAAACAATACATCAATTAGCTAAAAATTCATCAAAATGTATCTTGCAGCCATTTTAAATAGAGGTTACGAAATGTTTATTCATAACAATTTAAAATCACAAAATTATTACCCCATAAAATACCCCTGGAGGTAGTACAAATTCAGAAAGTCTTAAGAAGGAACGATATTCATTGAATAAATGACTGGTCTGGAAATCTATGACAAGAATAAAAAAAAAAAGCTACAGCTTGGCAAAGCAACTTTTTTCTCAGTTTCATGCAATGATATTGTCATGTAACTGAACTGATGACTGATGATACCGGTGCGAACAAAATTTTCAACAGCTCACTTGAGAAAACAAATCCTTAAAAAATAAACTAGTTTTTTGTGTCCAGACTTTTGGAACGGACAACAAACGTTCTCTTATGTATATTATATTAGTTGCACTTAATATGATCTGTATACAGCAAAATATAGGACTTGATCAATACAAACCGACTTTGTCTTTTAAAACACATTTACTTTCGTATTGCGTTTACATTATTTTATTTTTATTTAACTAAACCATCATTTTTAGTTGAAGTTTATATAGTTTTGTATTAAAATTGCATGTTGTCACGGTAACACACATTCCATCATAGAATGTTATATTAAGCAAAAGACGTGTGTTTATTCTTAATGTCAGCTTTAATTTCTGAACGAGTTATATGCTGACTTAATGCTGAAAGGACTGAAAGGCATAGACTGATCGTGTATTTCAGCCTAAAGGATCGATAAGATCTGTAATGCCCTGTTTACATTTTAATCTTAAGTAACATTGAATACAACAACGATTCAGAAGTTGAAAGTATCTCTTCGTTAAATGAATCTGTTTCTTAATGTTAAGTTCTTTCACCGAATTATCTTGTACCATCCTCACTTTACATTTTCTTCTTGAGTGTAGTGGTCGTTGATATGCTTCCAGTTAGCTACTTGGAAGTATGTCACTTTCCAACAGTATGAAATCGCATACGTTATAGGGAAAAACTTAAACGGAGGTTAATTAAGTCGGGGAAACTATTTCTTGATGGAAAGCTTTTGGTCAAACGAAGTTTCCCCCTATAACACATATCAGTAAAGAGAAAGCAGAGAGAAAGACGGTCTTTGTTCTCTTAAAAATAAAGAACTGCTATGAAGGTGGTATTCCGATTAAGCGCCCAGGTCCAAAATTGAAACTGGGCGCTTATTCAGCAAAAACATAAAATATTGAGGAAAACATAGTTTTTTAGTTGAAAATATATTTCAGCAAAATGAAAGAGACTTAATAACGCGAGAATGAATCATTTTCATCTCAAAGTGAGAGTATTTATCGAGCTTTTTTTGAAGTTGCTCGACGAGTCGGACACAAAGCAATTCTTTTATCAGCATTCAGTGAAAAGATAAACCGTATTAGCTCTGTCCGTATAAGCGCTGCCCACCGTAAAAGTTCAAAAAAATTGTAAAGCGCCCACCGCCCTTAATCAGTCATTTACGGTATGTATTTCTTTCTGTTGTATATGGAATGTCTGGTGCTAATGGTGAGTGTCAATGAATAGCTTAACTTATTATTATTTATGGCTTAATCACTATTGCATTATAACAAGTTCAGGTAGCCATCTATGTTTGTGGTGTTTAATTTCCAGCTTTTGCTAGAGGACGTTTCCAGCCTCGTACCCTCGAAAAACTGAGGAAACACTATGAGGCCTTTGTTAATACAGGGAAAACATTAGAAATACAAAACATCACTTTAATGTCACTGAAGGACAATCCGTTAATTATACCAATTAATTAGGTAAAGTTTAGTTAAAATATTCAATTAAGAAGAAGCATTTAAGATGAGGATAAAACCAAAAGGAAATTCACCTTATGTTCATTATTCTAAGGTTGTCGTTTCGGGGTTGCATCTGGCCTATTGGGTATATAGTTAAAAATCTTCAACATGTTGGAAATGGAATGCTATTTGCTTGACAATGAAATGACCAAAAAATCTAAAAGGAATGTTGGCAAAACACAAGACAGTGACAATGCAATTTACATTGAACAAAGAACGGATCTGGAGAAAAAAATGGATAAAATAATTATCGAGATTGCGTTGCTAAAAGAGGAACTGGGAGCTATCACCTGATAGCTGGTGGAAGTCCTGATGCAGTTTCCACATATTATATTCATAATTTTTTCAGGGGATAGAGATGTCTTTTTATAAGCCATTTAAAAGTGCAAAAATTCACCCTTGTTTACTTTCACACAAATCTTGAGTCAAAAAAAAAACAAAAACAAAAACGAGTTGTTAAAAGTCATAAGCATGCTAAAGTTTCATGCCAGCTCACTCTGCCTCTTTTCTCAGCCCACTCTTCTGAAAGGTTCGTGACAAAGTCTGTATTTCGTCGTTAGCTTCTAAGAATTAGTTCGAGATAGCAGGAAGTTCGAGATAGCCAGAAGTTCGAAATAACTGTATAATACCTTCTTTGTCTTAAGAATTAATTTTGCTGGTGTTTTCTTATTAGACTATATTTGCACTAACTGATCGTTTAAAAACCAAAACTCTCGAAGGTGTTTGTGTGGTAAGTACATTTTCTGCTACTATTACCTCTTGTTTTATATTAAGAAAGGATTGGAGAGCTATTTGTTGAAGAATCAATGCGAAGGAGTACATTTCTATAGAAATATACATAAATGGAACGTTCTTCATCGCAGTGACATTTTGACGATTTCGCTCACTGTGTACCTAGATTGGTAATGTCAAAAGTGATGAACTAATCAACTCCGGAGCTCCATTCTCGATTTTTATTGTTAAAAAAGGAAGGCAATCTAGGCTCTCCCACTTAGTGTATGGAGGTGATTAGGTTGAAAGAATTCACTATCACAATATGTTCGTCTGACAACTCCTTATCATCAGACTTTTACGATATAAATCAAAATGCGTCTGGGTAAGTGAGGGTAGGGTTCAGGCTTTTCCTTGTTTGTTCAAATACTTTTGTAAATGTTCTCAACATGTTAACGTAATGATAGCGATTTCAGATGAGCATACTTTTAGATCGATTGAGATTTTATGAAATAGAATTTATGTTTACGAGACAAAATGATGAGTTAATGGATATTTCCCAAGTTCAGTTTAAACAACGAATTTCGATCCAATCAACATTCCTTGTCTCGTTTCTTGTAATGAAATTGCTTTAAAGTATGTTGCTTATAGTTCGAATAATCGAGCTAATTAGTAGATAAATAAAAAAACATTTCATTATAATAGACCATAATACAACGTCTATACATACCTCGATAAATCTCTTTTATCAGTCATATCAATGATCTTGTTTATGTTTAGATTAAGCCAAACTAGAAGCCATTAGGCTTGAACAATTTCCGCATCAGCCCAAGATATCTGAATGACTTGTACACTGACTAATAATTTGCTACAGTCTGGAATTCATCAAATTACTCCCTTCTTTAATTTATTTAATTTGATCTTGACAGCTTTGCAATTCACAATGATGTTTCGGGGCCAGAAAAACAGTTCACCAATATCTTGCGCATGATATTAATTCATGAAAATTGAAGATTTTTCAAAATTTGGTCCAAATTTGGCCCAAATTGTCCAATTTTAGTCAATTCTGACAAAATGATTACCAGAATTGAAATCAACACCTTTCAAATGTAATCCATGCAAAATTTCATGAAATTTGGAAAACTTTCGAAATTTAGTCCAAATTTGGCCCAAATTGTCCAATTTTAGTCAAGTCTGACAATGTGACTGCCAGAATTGAAATCAGCACCATTCAAATGAAATCCATGCAAAAATCTTATGAAATTTGAAGAACTTTCAAAATTTGGTCCAAATTTGGCCCAAATTGTCCAATTTTAGTCAATTCTGACAAAATGATTACCAGAATTGAAATCAACACCTTTCAAATGTAATCCATGCAAAATTTCATGAAATTTGGAGAACTTTCGAAATTTAGTCCAAATTTGGCCCAAATTATCCAATTTTAGTCAAGTCTGACAATGTGACTGCCAGAATTGAAATCAGCACCTTTCAAATGTAATCCATGCAAAATTTCATGAAATTTGAAGAACTTTCAAAATTTGGTCCAAATTTGTCCCAAATTGTCCAATTTTAGTCAAATCTGACAAAATGATTGCCAGAATTGAAATCAGCACCTTTCAAATGTAATCCATGCAAAATTTCATGAAATTTGAAGAACTTTCAAAATTTGGTCCAAATTTGGCCCAAATTGTCCAATTTTAGTCAAGTCCGACAAAATGACCGTCAACTTCGAAATCAGCACCTTGTCTAAATTTCCCAATTTTAGTCAAACCTGTCCTAAGTTCCTAGCATATGTCAGTCATTAACTATTCTGAATAAACAAACAATCCGAAATCCGAACGGACTTTCCGAAAACGACGAAAAACTGTTACGGAGAGAGATAGATAGAATGTCTAAATCAAACAATTTCCTTCGCTAAAGCGCGGAAATTGAATTAATTCTTATGATTAGGACAAAAAACTATTATAGGATGTACAAATAGTTGTGGTAAAATCTACTTTGTTGTCCAACCCACTCCTTTAATTGTTTCATTATATTTCTCGTGAGAACGTATCTTTACCACAGTCATATGACTTTCATGCAATTATGTTTAGCGTTGTCATAATTTCTTAAAAAACAACAAACGACTTAGCGTTTCATGTTGATGTAAAAATCAATCGATCCCAAACGAAACGAAAGTAAGTTTTTGCTGTCTTCTTGATAATCTTTTGAATGTTGATTTTTTTAATTTTTTGTCATTTTGAGTTAAAGTAATCGATGCCTTTCCGTTTACTTTTTGTTCGAAAATTTGGAAACTTTCAAAATAAAATGTGAATGTTCAAATCGAACCCCTTGTGAACATGTTCATCTATACAGCATCCACTCAGTCATTCCGCCATAAGTAGTAGAGGTTGTGAATTCTTTATAAATCCATCAGTTCATTTTTGGTTTTCGTTCATACAGGGTAAATCCAAATCTCAGGTCAAACTCACCGAATCAAAAATGGCAAGTAATTCAGCGATACCAACAGTAAGCATTTTAAAACCTTTTTTATACTGCCGAAAGACATTTTGAAAATCTGGCAAAATGTGAATGTCTTTCCAAGACCAGTGCATCAATGTTCTTTTCTTCGATGCGGTGAGGATGAGAGGAAAGCTACAACGTCAAAGAACACAATTTCCTCATCAGTAATTTTCGTTAGTTGAGAAACGCAGATTTACAAGTGTCCCCTAATATTTATAAAACCCATAAGGGGATTATGCTAAAGTTGACGCTGGTTGACGGGGGAGGGGGAAGGAAGGAGGTGATACAGGTCAATGCAACGTTGTTTTCAGTCATTTCGTTGTCACACAACGTCCGTACAACTTCATTTTGGTTTTAGTTTATGGTTCGTTTTCCTGTTTCCATTTTGACAATTAAATGAACGTTACTGATTTGGATAATTAAAAAAATCACCAGATCCGGTCGTATCTTCTGTAGTGCAGGATTTAGTGAAAGTTGTGATCAAAGACGATTTCATAATGGCGTAACCAAAAATAACACAAAAAGTGTGATTCGAAATTAAAATATTTTAAAATGATTTATAGGATCAATTTTTCACATCGGTAATAATAATTAAACCTATTTTCTAATAAAACAATTCTCTAGCTTTCTGTGTATTTTCTCTAGACGAAAAACTCTTCAGCTGAACAACAAAAGCGACATATCAGATTGGAATTGCTTAAGTACTTTGGATTGACCACACTAGTGGAATTGCTCCATAACACTTACGGAGTTCCAAAAGACCATAAGCAATTTTACAATTTTCTGGACAGTTTTCAAGTAAAATTTAAGAACCTCTTGAAGAAGAATGTAATTAAACCGAACCAGTGGAGCCAGTTGTTCCCAAACTCCAAAGAGACGGACTCTTCCAATTTAGACATCACTTTAATTATAGTTATTTTCCGCACTTGTTGCAATCTTACCAAAGCACATAAAAAACTAATTGACCAGCTACGAATTCTTCGTAACGCACAAAGCCACCGTGGCCTAAAGATGGAGGAGAGTGAATTTCAAGTCAATCTCAAAAATTTTTCCAGTTGTTTATTTGGGCTGGGTTGTAAAAAGCATGATCTCGATAGAGTACTCAATCTTCCCATTTACAATGACAACATAAACATAGAATATGGTTTCAGGAAACCAATTGAAAACTTTTCTGGTAGAGATAACGAACTGTTGCAGGTTCATCAGAAATTTACGATTGGGAAAAGTAACAAGGTGGTAGTATGCGGATTTTCTGGGAGTGGAAAATCCGAGTTAGCTCGTGTTTACTCTGAACAGTATAAAAGTTACTATGAAGGAAACCTTATTTTTCTCAATGCTGAAAATGAAAACACGATTGAGAAATGTTTCTTTGAAATAGCCCAAGTCATTGGCTTATCATGCGTGGATGCAAACGGCATTACCATCGATTTAAACATCACTGTCAAACGTGTATACGAATTCCTATCTGACAAGAAACACCTAATAATCTTTGATAATGCAAAGAACCTGGCGACAATACAAAAATTTCTTCCTCAAACAACGGATTACCATGGTGATGTGTTGATTACGAGCCAGTTCATGAACTGGGGAAATAATTTTGAATTGTTAAATTTACTCCCTCTAACTAAAAATGCAACTCTGCAACTCTTGAAGTCTGAACTTAAACAAGAGGAACCAGTATCTCTTGAAAAATTAGCTGAACTCACCGAATGTCTGCCATTAGGTATCCAGATTTCACTATCCTACATCAAGTATACAAAAATTTCTATTATTGAGTACCTGGATCTCTTTAACCGATATCATAACGAAATGTTGAAGGAAACCTCGAACTTTGACATCAATACGAATAAATCAATCTACACTTCGTCTATGATGGCTTTCAATGAAATAAGAGCGAATGAAACTGCTACTCGGATAATTAACATGATGGCGCTAATAGATGGGAAATCAATCCGCAGAGACTTTCTCAAAATGTTACCTGATGTTGGAACAAAGCCATTTCTGGACGCATTATCCATTTTGACTTCATATTCATTAATACAAATTCACGAAGATAATGTGATGTCAATTCATTCATTGCTGCAATATGTTATAGCTAACGAAATGACTACAGCAGAGAAGGAAAAAGCGACGAGAGATGTGTTGAACATTTGCAAACAATTCGTAAATGAAAGTCATAACAAGAAACACTTCAACTTTGGAGACATCTGGCTAAATCATATTTACCAATGCTTCACGACAAATGATATTACGATAAAAACCAACGATGAGATCATTGATGTAGTGAAAAACTCAGTGTTGGCGTTATTCAATCGGGGGCAGTTCAGAAGTGCAGTTGATCTATTGCGTGGATTTGTAAGCAAAGTATCATTCTTAGCCAAAGAGTTGGTTTATTTGAACTATTTGATAGCAAAATCTTTCCACAAAAATGGGGAGTACCAGGAGTGTCAGAAGATCCTCGAAAAGCTTACCAATCAAGATGATACGAATGAAATTGAAAAAGATATGCAAGCCAAAATAGTTTATTTATATGGTATCTCAATATTGGAAAGTCAGCAAAACCTTGTTAAACTCAATGATATCATTAATAATCCTATTGTCAATTGCACCGATCTTTCGAGTTCCCGTCAATTAAAACTCAAAATTTTGAAAATCCGACATATATTAGCGATCGGCACAACAAAAGAACTGCATTCAATATTGGAAACTATGGATTTGCAGAGAGATACGAGGGAGCTACAACTATGTCTAATAAGAGTTTACGTGTTCCAGGGTAACTATAAAGAAGCTTTAGACAAAGTTCAAAGATTATACGAAAATACATTGAGCTGCTATGGCGAAGAAAATCCTGTAACTGCCTTCATTAAAATTGAATATTCGAAGATATTGCGATTAACAGGAAACATATCAAAATCATTGGCTGTGCTGAAAGCAATGGATCATAACATGATGATACTTCAAACGAAATCGCATCCAATAGCAATCAAAGCAAAAACAGAGCTAGCAAAAGCACAGATGTATGATGGTTTGTATAGAGAAGCTAAATTGAACTTTCAAGACGTTTATAGAACGCAAATAAATGTTTATGGATGCAGGAATCCGGATACTTTAAACACGAAACATAGCATGGCTGCAGTATTAGAGTATCAAGGGAAGCCGAACAAAGCAATGTCATTACATAAAGAGGTCCTGGAAATTCGCAAAGAAGTATTGGGACATAATCATCCGGACACTTTGATCACCAAACGCAACATGGCCAATGTATTAAACGACCAAGGGAAGTCTAGTGAAGCAATATCTTTATATAAAAAGGTCCTGGCAATTCAAGAAGACGTTCTGGGACATAATCATCCGGACACTTTAACCACCAAACATAACATGGCTGTTGTATTACAGAAGCAAGGGAAGTCGAATAAAGCAATGTCGTTATATGAAAAGGTCCTTGAAATTCAAGAAGACGTTCTGGGACATAATCATCTGGACACTTTAAGAACAAAAAGTAACATGGCCAGTGTATTACACAACCAAGGGATGTCGAATGAAGCAATGTCGTTATATAAAGAGGTCCTTGAAATCCAACAAGACGTTCTGGGACATAATCATCCGGACACTTTAATCACCAAACATAACATGGCTAATGAGTTACGGAAGCAAGGGAAGTTGAATGAAGCAATGTCGTTATATAAAGAGGTCCTTGAAATTCAACAAGACGTTCTGGGACACAATCATCCGGACACTTTAAACACCTTAAGCAACATGGCTAGTGTATTACACGATCAAGAGAAGTTGAATGAAGCAATGTCGTTATATAAAGAGGTCCTTGAAATTCAACAAGACGTTCTGGGACATAATCATTCGGACACTTTAACCACCAAACATGACATGGCTGTTGTATTACAGAAGCAAGGGAAGTCGAATGAAGCAGTGTCGTTATATAAAGAGGTCCTTAAAATTCAACAAGACGTTCTGGGACATAATCATCCGGACACTTTAATTACCAAACATAACATGGCTAATGAGTTACGGAAGCAAGGGAAGTTGAATGAAGCAATGTCGTTATATAAAGAGGTCCTTGAAATTCAACAAAACGTTCTGGGACATAATCATCCGGACACTTTAAACACCTTAAGCAACATGGCTAGTGTATTAGACGATCAAGGGAAGTTGAATGAAGCAATGTCGTTATATAAAGAGGTCCTTGAAATTCAACAAGACGTTCTGGGACATAATCATCCGGACACTTTAACCACCAAACATAACATGACTGTTGTATTACAGAAGCAAGGGAAGTTGAATGAAGCAATGTCGTTATATAAAGAGTTCCTTGAAATTCAACAAGACGTTCTGGGACATAATCATACGGACACTTTAAGAACAAAAAGTAACATGGCCGGTGTATTAGACAACCAAGGGAAGTCGAATGAAGCAATGTCGTTATATAAAGAGGTCCTTGAAATTCAACAAGACGTTCTGGGACATAATCATCCGAAAACTTTAATCACCAAACATAACATGGCTGTTGTATTACAGAAGCAAGGGAAGTCGAATGAAGCAATGTCATTATATAAAGAGGTCCTGGAAATTCGAAAAGACGTTCTGGGACACAATCATCCAGACACTTTAAGCACCATGAATAACATGGCCAATGTATTAGACGACCAAGGGAAGCCAAATGAAGCAATATTGTTACATAAAAAGGTCCTGGCAATTCGAGAAGACGTTCTGGGACATAATCATCCGGACACTTTAACCTCCCAAAATAACATAGTTGTTGTATTACAGAAGCAAGGATAGCTGAATGAAGCAATGTCGTTATATAAAGAGGTCCTTGAAATTCAACAAGACGTTCTGGGACATAATCATCCGAAAACTTTAATCACCAAACATAACATGGCTGTTGTATTACAGAAGCAAGGGAAGTCGAATGAAGCAATGTCATTATATAAAGAGGTCCTGGAAATTCGAAAAGACGTTCTGGGACACAATCATCCAGACACTTTAAGCACCATGAATAACATGGCCAATGTATTAGACGACCAAGGGAAGCCAAATGAAGCAATATTGTTACATAAAAAGGTCCTGGCAATTCGAGAAGACGTTCTGGGACATAATCATCCGGACACTTTAACCTCCCAAAATAACATAGTTGTTGTATTACAGAAGCAAGGATAGCTGAATGAAGCAATGTCGTTATATAAAGAGGTCCTTGAAATTCAACAAAACGTTCTGGGACATAATCATCCGAACACTTTAAGAACAAAAAGTAACATGGCTATTGTATTAGACGACCAAGGGAAGCCAAATGAAGCAATGTCGTTATACAAAGAGGTCCTGACAATCCAAGAAGACGTTCTGGGACATAATCATCCGGACACCTTAAGAACAAAAAGTAACACGGCTATTACTGAAAGAAGGTGGGAGCGTTCGAAATGTTTCATATAATGAAAATGATGTTTCAACTTTATAAGTCTGTCATTTTCTGTAGAATATTTCATCTATGATACATTTTCATCTGAGCTTTCTTTCTTTTCTTAAGTTACGAATATCAGTTTGAAAATGGTAGTTCTCTTTGATTAAAATGTATGTAAATGTAAATGTATAAATAAGATGATCTTTAAAACGACCAGTTTTTTTAACTTTCTGTATTAGCTTGTAAAATTGTAGATCTTGTTGTATAAAAATATGAGAATAATGATGATCATTACTGATCAAGCTTTATTTCTAAAATTTCGAATATAACACCAGATCTTTTTTTGTGTCTTTTTTGTAGAACCTGCAGAATACATTCAGCAATCAAATTAGAATCCAGGTTTTTATGCTTTCCATATATTTAGGTATATAAATGTTTACCATAGCAAAAATTTAAATCGTACTTTGTTGCAAATAATACATTAAAAAATTTATATTACAGATTACAGTACACCCCCGATAACTCGAACCCCTGATAACTCGAACTTCATGTAACTCGAACTGTTTCTGAATGCCCGTTGAACCTTCACTAATACTTTCTCACAAAAATCACTCGATAACTCGAACCCCCGATAACTTGAACATTCGTTAAGTCGAACCATTTTTCCTGTCCCCTGGACAGAAATTCCCTCGATAACTCGAATTTCAGAGGAAAAATGAAAACAATCTCAGCAAAAAGTGACTACTTTTCTTTCCATAATATAAATTGTTCTTCCAAAGTTGACAAAACGTTTTTTCTCCTGTAAATTGTAAAATGCACGGAACTTGTAAACCCTCGCCATCGCCAAGGTTCAATCAGTTTGCCCAAAAGTTAGTGATATTCGGGAGGCATTGCAAGTGCTGCATGACTACATGCCCTTCAGTCTATGCGGTGAAGATATTCAACAAAAGCTCAATGAGACGTTACCGCTACAATGAAACAGAGTGACATTAGGACTTTTTTTCAGTGATGTATAACTATGTACTGTATACCTTTCTTGTTAAAAAATAGAAAAGAAAAAAAACTTTAACTCGAACTATTTTCTTTTTTTGCAAAAGTTCGAGTTATCGAATGCCCCGATAACTCGAACATTCGATAACTCGAACTACTTTCTCGGTCCCTTGGAGGTTCGAGTTATCGGGAGTGTACTGTTTTTGCATCAGACCTAACCTAAAAAAGACAAACGATATTCAATCGGCACTAAAACAAACCTTGGTGGTCCCAACAATCACGTAACTCAGGTGTAGAGAGGAACCAGTCCATTTTAATTACAAATCTAAAGTCAGAAATAGTCAGCCTTATTCTGGCTTTGTAAAAACTTGGGTTATCCAAACCTTTCGTATGTTTCATAATCATTTTCAAAAATTATTTATTTATATAAAAAAAAATCACCATCACTGCTTGTAACATGATTGATTAATCTTTTATTCCGTTATTTTCTTGCCACAAACTTTAAGGCTGCCAAAGTGAGATAACACCACCGAATGGATTTACTTAAACGTAGAAATTTTCGCAAGAAGAAATTCTCTCAGATCTCAGTAGCTTAATTACTTCAGTGAATTACTTCTATTTTCGCCAATCCAAACACAACATTATCATACGATCGAAACTGAAAAGTACATACCGTATTTCCTCTAATGAACGCTCCCCTCTGATAAACGCCGTCCTCCAATTAACGCCGCGCTTATAGCTGAATGTTTGTAATAAACGCCACCCTCTGATAAACGCCGCCTTCTAATAAACGCCGCATCCTCGAAAAGCGGAGTTTATTAGAAAACAGGTTGAACAAGAAGTAGCTTAGAAGTTTAGTAGTTTTATTTGTCTTCTATCAACAAATTCGTCCATGTTAGCATGTATTTTACAGGGTTCGTACAGTCAGGGAAAGTCAGGATGAAAAGTGGCTTTTTTGGTTAAGTCAGGGAAAGTCAGGGAATGTCAGGGAATGTCAGGGAATTTTTTTTAAAAGCCAGGGAATTTTTTTAAAAGTCAGGGAAGCATAAAAGGAATATGTATAGTCAGGAAGCTGAGAGCCAAAAATCAAAAAAAAATTTGCCGGACAAATTGAAACTTTCAGAGTGTGTTCTCACACATAAGAAGGTGCAAAAAATGTTTGCTGGACATTCTGGATTTTCTTGTGGGTCTTTCACAGCAGCAAAATGTGTTTTGATGACGTCACAACAGTAAATTACTATTTAAATCTTTTTTTGTTGTTGATCAGAACATAACATTGTAAAAATTAATGAATAGTACTAACAAAAATACATCGAACAAGTATTTAGGTGTCATCATAATATTAACTGAATCGGGAAATATTGAATATTCGTTGTTTATGACGTCATAGGCGTTATTCAAGTAAGTCACCTTCCCTATAGTCCGTAGTTTGACTTTTTGCCGCTAAAAGCGAATAAATTTAATGTGGCAAATTCTCCGTGATGATTATCTTCATAACCATTTTCGTCGTCATCATTATCATCATCATCATTCTAACAATCTTTATAAACTGCACATGTCGGAGCACTTGATGCCATGATAATAACATAAACACCGGTTGATTCGCATTTGGAGTTTTGACACATGCAATAAATGAAATCGACAAGGTCATCCGGCAAGGTTTTACACACAATCTACTTGATATTTAGTTCACCGTCGACCAGAGTCCACACATCTATTGGGATACTTAAGAAATTCCTTTGGATGGCTACTGTGGCATATGAAACTCGTTTTAGGTGGTACAGTAAAATATCTCTTGTCGGCGGTAAGTGTTGCGGGTCCGGTTATTTTTAATGAGACAAAAACTTCTTATAACGATTAGTATCAACATTGTCACAATTTTTGATACCGTAAAGACGAGATACGAAGATTTCAAATATTTCCAGACTCCTCAGCATGTAGATTCACAACGTGTAAATACTTTTGTTAGTTGAAAATATAAGATCATCATAGTGTATCATCATAGTGTGGAAGTTCTTTAAAGGCCGACCTCCACTTGTGCGTACGTACATACGAACGTCCGCTCCGCGCCGTGAGGCCAAGTAATTTGAATCTCCAGTTAATAAAGAAACTCCAGGTGTTGAGTGTTTCTTTTTTCGCAATGTTTACAATTTTTTCCAATGTTTGCATTTTTCTTGAAATTTGATTGACTCACATGCTAGATGGCCGCGCGGCCGCCTGAAAAAGTAGAATCGAATCCTACTTCCAAGCGCACAAAATGTAGTCGTCGTCGACTTACAAAGTTGAGTAATAGTTGTCACTGAGCATGCGCAAAACTGGCCGCGTACGTACGTACGGGCAAAATTGCACAAGTGGAGGTCGGCCTTAATACTTCTCAATAATTTAATTTGCTACTACACTACCTTGCCTTTAAAACCCGGTTCAGACCTGGCCATTACGACGGTTAAAATTCAGTGTGATCGTCTAATGTGAACACTTTTGCAATCGTCAGAATTGCCGTAAATGCCTGGCGATTGCGAAGATTACTTTATGTTTTAATCGTCGTAATCGCCAGGTCTGAACCAGACTTAACACTTTATCTATTGCATGGTGGAGTGTGAATTTTGGTAATACCGTCTCGCCCTCATAATAGTTACTAAAGTGTTCAAACATTTTTCCTCTGCCATTGATTAATATATCAACAACAACAAAAAAAAACATTCGATCATGTAAACGTTTAAGAAGGCTTTAAAATTATGTTCATTTCAACATCTAACATCAACTTTCGTTTATCACCAACATTTTTTTTTCATTTTCCCGCTCATTCGAATATTTACATATTTCACACGCGAAAGAGCTAAATGATTCGATGTCAATAACGGGGGTATCAACAAAATGGCTTTTTGTAATTTTGACTCAAAAAGGTTGTTTAAAGTATGTTTTCTTTATTCGTTAAATTTGTTATACATGTTATTTTAATCTTAATCTCTATTTGAGAGACATTTTATGACTATTTGTTCTGCTTTAGAGGAGCATTTAAAATTATTTACCCCCTAAAAAGATGGAGCAAACATTACATCATGCTTTACTTTGGCTTCTGAACAGACAAAATGATGGCTGTCAAGTTACAAATTTTTCAAACGTTTTAGTCGGTCACTTAACTCTTAATAACTTGATCCACAAGAAAAATTAGAGTTCCCAGCAAAGATTATTTGTTTCCTACTACTTCAAAGGTACTTTCTGTGTAGTTTTTATTTTGTCCTAAAAAAATGCCACTTTTGACTTTTCATTTGGCTCTCAGCTTCCTGACTAGTATAATATGCTTCTTTATCTATATTTTATCTGTTAACTCATTAGAATGAATAATAAAAAAACTTATTTTCAAGATAGTTGGCTTCTAGATAAAACATTTGTAATTTGGCTGCAACGTGCTCCACACACTGTTTTGTCAGTGTATAGACCACTCAACTGCCTGTCAGGCATTGCAATATCTAGTTCATTAGTCAGATTACACTGTTGGTTGCTCAATACAAGGTTTAAAACCACTAATATGTATTGAGGTACAAGGAAGAAAGGTGATGATAAATTGCATTTAAAATGTTGAAGATTATAATGAGAAGGAAAAACAGACTGTGGTAAAGAATTCCAGAGAGTAGAGGAGCGAGGAATGAAACTTTGTTGGTAAAAAGTTTTAGATGACTTTGGGATGTTGACAGTGTGATCAAGGCAATCAGATGAATATCTTGTGTTTCGCTTGAAAGTTTTTAATGCAGGGATGAGAGAAGAGAGCTCAGTTGAACATTTTGCGTAAAAGTATTTATAACGGAGGCTAAGAGACGCCACAGATCTGCGATGGGAGAGTGTGTCAAGTTTACTTGCAAGTTTATCACCAATAGCATTGCAGATACGTTTCTGAATACGATTGAAAAGTTTAAGAGAGTCTGAGGGTGCACCACCCCAAATGTGGCAGCAATACTCAATACAAGGCCGAATAGTAGATTTATAGAGGTAAAGAATGGCATCAGGGCTGAGGTACGCTCTCGCACGAAGAAGGGAGCCCACCTTCATTGAGGCTGGCTTAGCAATTGCTTCAATGTAGGAACGCCCGGAGAAATCCTGTGAAAAAGTGATGCCGAGGAGACGAAAGGAGTTGTTTTCTTCCAACTGGGTGCCATTCATGGAAACTGACGGTAAAAAGGGATCTTTAGTATGATTTACAGAAAGAAGTTTGGTTTTTGAAGAATTGAATGTGACCAGCCATTTCTCTCCCCACTCAACTATAGATTGCAGATCAAGCTCAATTTCGCCTGCCATTTCTACCTGGCTGAACAAATCTGATTTTGGAATACAGGAGTAGATGGTTGAATCATCAGCATAGATGGCAAGCTTGGAAATAATGTCATCAGGCAGATCATTGATGAAAAGAAAAAGGGTTGGCCCAAGGACAGAACCTTGGGGAACTCCTGCATTGATGGAATGTGTCGATGATGATTGCCCATCTAAAACAACCTTAGGCCTACGATTACCAAGGAAGGAACGAATGATCTCATAAAGGGGACCCTTAACTCCATATGCAGCAAGCTTTTTCAAAAGACCAGTATTGCTTCAGGAATTGTTAGCCTAAAGTCAGGAAAGAACATATGCATTTAAGAAAAAGTCAGGGAAAAACATATCATTTTCAGGATTTTTATCAGGGAAAATAGTATACTTTCCAGGAAAAGTCAGGGAATTTCTTAGGTTAAGGACTGTACGAACCCTGTTTTAATCGATGTGTAATTAATTGCGCAGAAACATTCAAACCAAACGTCAAAAGCTTGGACAGTTCTATTGGTGAATGTCCCACTAAAATGTCCTTCTCTGACATCTTGCACATTCCAATCGCACAAAAACGATTTGTCTTGTTCGACTGGCTCTGCTTTATTGAAACAAGGAACGAAAGCACAGGGTAAAGACCAACCTTTTGAAAATCCTTTTTTAATGTGATATGAAAATATAGAACAATAATGTAAGCCAGTACAAAATCATTTTATCTTTCTCATTCTTTTTGCAACTATGAAATAAAAGTCAATAACAAACAAGAGCCAGATGGCGCAAAACGGTAGCAGCAAAAGTATTTGCCACAAGAATACTTTTAAATTTGAAATTTTACTTAAAGTTCTTAAACGTTCTGTAAACGTTATTTTTTGAGATATCTTACTGGTGGAAAACAGGCATAAACGATATTATAATGTTTAAAACTACTAACTCGTGTAAATAGGGTCTAATCGCAACACACCAGCAATTTAATTTATTAGAAGACAAAAGAATTATACATGCATGAGCTGTTTATAACGTACGTTTTTTTTATAAGAGCTTATGTAGAAAAAAAAAACGCGTTTCTTCGAAAAAAAAAAAGCAAA
Source organism: Turritopsis dohrnii (assembly GCA_027922465.2). Lineage (NCBI taxonomy): Eukaryota > Metazoa > Cnidaria > Hydrozoa > Anthoathecata > Oceaniidae > Turritopsis > Turritopsis dohrnii. The sequence continues at coordinate 483,971 of BQMF02000124.1, read as the reverse complement.
AAAGCAACAAACATTGTAATATTATTGAGTAATTTAGATATTTTATTTCATTTGGTATTGTTTTACGTGGCTAGCCTCACTCGGTTGCTCTTGCATCTGCTTTCCAGGAGGGGCCACGGCTTAGGTTGGAGGCTCCGAAGTATTTGACACTCCCATGAGTAACACAAACCCAATGAAGGGCCTGTGCTCTTCTGAATGACCTCCTGCAACACCCGATGTATCATCTACCCAATTTCCCTCACATGGCATGGGTCGACCCGGCGCTATCGTACATTCACTCGCGCATGGTGAATCGCCGCCAAGGGGAATTGAACCCCGATCTCCCGCATGAATTACGAGAGAGATAACCACTATACTACGGCGCCTAAAAATAAGTCACACAGATTTTTTACCAGAATATCTTGTAACAGGGTAGCTTTATATTTAATATTATTTCATTAAATGAATTATAACACAACACAAACAGCTCAAAAACTGGCGTTTTTATAAAGAACCTGATTTCATATTTACCAATCATCGACTAAGTTGAAGTACGATGCCAATGACCAATTTACAAATAAAGAACTGGTTTACCATTTACAAGATTAAAACATTATACATATTTTCAACAACGTTTCAATGCATCCATGTACTTGATAAAACTTTAATACTTTTATCTGGCGATGTAATAGGTTTTCCTCATCATGATTCCAAGATTGATGTGCCATGGCGCTTAGGAAAATGTAGCTGCATTTTTACACGAAAGATAAGATAGAAAAGAATTAAAAATTGGTGCAAATTATAATAACATAATGTGCAAGCCTCGTTTAATGGACTTTAAGCAGGAAATATATAAACTTGTTCAAAGTGACTTCCATGTTTTCCTGAATATTGTGGATTGCAATTATAGCTTAGATATTTTTGTTCTTCTTCTAATGAAGGAAATTGATGAAAATTTCTTCGGGCTTCACTGATGAAGAAATTTGCCATATACAGCGACGCTTGAACAGCAGCCCCAGAATGAGGTATATGCTCCACCACGTTGAATTCAAAATTGGCCTTCTCTGGGTGCCATTGTGTTCCATAAATTGGATAATCATAGGCTAGATAACAATAAAAGAAAAGAAAAAAATCATGAATCATTCATAAAAATTCATTTATAACATGAAATGGTATGCTCTGAAAATTTTTACACACTTCAATTCAATTTCAATTCTGGAAACAAATTTTCATTTTTTCCCTTCACACTCCCTTTCGATTCCCATCCTTCCCATACATAACACTAAAGTTTTGGGGAGACTACGTACCTTCAATGGTTGAAACAAATTCATTTCCATTCAATCCTTTATTTGTTGACAAAATGTGAAAGAAGTTACCCAATTCCGGATGACTATTATACATTTCAGGAGAGACGCCATAGTTATGATGATTATAAGTAATATTCTCAGAAGCCAATACTTCAACCATGTTCAACATATCACCTCCAAACATACGACTTTGTTTTATATCCTTTGTGAAATTTAAATTTAAAGAAATGTCATCAGCAGAAACTTTAGACAAAATGTCACTTTCATTAACTGTTAGAACATGTAATGTTTCGAAACCAAGACATGTTCCCCAAATTGGAAAATGATCACCTTTCTTGTTTGCTTCTATTGCAAGATCGTAAAATACTTTTGCATGTTTGTAATATCCAGATGTAAACCAACGTACGCCACCTCCAGGAAATAAGACCCCATTCACATAAGAGAATAACTTTTTAACTTCAGCTTGATCAAATGTGGTAGGAATGAGAACGGCTCTTCCACCAGCACTCTCGATAAACTTTACATATGATGCGGCAACATATGAATTGTGAATATCAGTTGGTTCTAACTGTGCAAGGATAGCAATAATTGGTCGATAATTATATTCTTTTGCAGGAATTTCCACTGTCATACAAAAAATAAGTGGAAGTAGGAAGCTTAAACACTTCATTTTGATGGAGTCTGAAAAACGAAACCAGCATATATGTATATTATGTGTGTTCACAAAATGTTAAAGTTTGCAAATGCAGTGCACAAATATAGGTCGGATTATAAATACTAGCTCTGTTAATTGCAAAGTTTGATCGATATAAGTTAATGAAAGTGGTGAGGTCTGGTAAAACACTTTTCTTTATTTTGAAGAAAATAAACGGAAAATGTTTTAATGAACATTCACGCCGGCTTGAAATATACATGGACAAGACGGTTAGTCAATGCCTTGATGATTAACATTTTATGTTGAAACATTAAGAAATTATCGAGAAAATAACACACCATTTATAAACAGTACGTCAATTAGCTAAAAATTCATCAAAATGTATCTTGCAGCGATTAAATAGAGGTATATCACATGACTGTTAACAATTATAGGAAATGTTTATTCATAACAAGTTTAAACCACATTTTTACCACATGAAACAACACTGAAGGCAATACAAGTCCTAAGACGAACAATATCCAATGAATTAATAACTGGTTAGTAAATTAGCAACGACAATAAAAGAAAAGCTTCAGGTTGTCGAGTTAACTTTTTCCTCAGTTTATATGTAAAGATATTGTCATGTGACTGTACTGATGACTGATGATACCGATGCGAACAAAATTTTCAACAGCTCATTTTGAGGAAACAAATCCAAAGAAACTTAAACCAATTTTTTGTTCCAAGACCTTTGGAACGAACAACAGACCTACTAAATATTATCGATGTACAGCAAAAAATACTAAAAAAACTGATCAATACAAACCGATTTTGTCTTTTAAAACACATTTTTTCGCATTGCGTTTACTTTGTTTTTATTTATTTATTTATTTAACCATAGAAATACGTATTTCTATACCTCAACCATCATGTTCAGTAGTGGAAGCTTTATATAGTTTCGTATTTATATTACGTGTTGTCACGGTAACACACATTCCATCATAGAATTTTTTATTAAGTTAAAGAGGTGCGTTTATTTTTAATGTAAGCTTTAATTTCTAAGCGAGGATTACACGACGACATAATGTATTAGGATGAATAAGATCTGTAATGCTCTGTTTACATTTTACTCTTTAGTTACATTGAATACAACAACGATTTAGAAGTTGAAAGTATCTCTGCAGTAAATGAAACTCTTTCTTAATATTGAGTTTTTCCACCGAATTATCTCGTATTATCCTCTCTTTACATTTTCTTCATGAGTATAGTGGTCTTTGATTTGCTTCAAGGTAGCGACTTGGAAGTAGGTCACTTTCCAATAGTATGAAATCGCATACCTTATAGGGAAAAACTTCAGCGGGGATTAATTACGTCGGAGAAAATATTTCGTCAGGCAAATTTTTTTGTCAATTTTCCCCCAACGAAGTTTACCCCTATAAAGCATAGAGAGAAGCACGGTATTTGTTCATTTAATGATGATAAAGAGTTGTTATGAAGTGGTAAGGAATTTCTACGAGAGAGCCAATCATTTGTTTATCTTGTCTGTTTGATAATTTGATATTTATCAGCTGCTTGTTTCTAGACCCAATTCTTATTGTTGTAATGAGAAATTTTCGCTGCTGTAATCAGCATACCGTAGCCACCTCCCATCTATTTATAACAATTCTTTAAATAGAATTTACAGCTAATGTAAACAAAACTTTAAAAGTGCAATTTATCAGGAAGCTAAGGCGCTGGTTACACGGTAATAATATAGCAGTACGTGGTCATGCCAATATGTTTTCAGTGAAATTTGAAATCTCAAAATTTGGTAGAAACGGAAAAAAACAAATTTCGTAATATTCCGAGTAAATTAGAGATAATCTGCATGGCTTCGAAACATGTTCTCTCAGAATATCTTATAACAGAGTTGCTTTAAGCTGAAACACTGTGCAATAAATGCCTGTACAAAGACCTAGGCTTCATATTTTTGAATGAACGACTAACTTGGAGTACAATGTTAATCACATATTAAGAGATTTGTTTACCATTTACAAAGCTAAAATATTTATACAAGTTTTCTATGTCTTTTTTCTATGTTTCTATGTATCCATATTTGATAAAACTTTGAACTTTTTAACTGACGATTCCATGAATGATGTTGCATGACAGTTATGGATATGTAGCTAACCTTTTCTAAGATGCGACGAAATAGAAATAAAAAATTTGTGCAGATTATAGCACATTAAATTCATTTGTTTGTTGAACTTCAAGCGGGAAATAAATAAATTTGTTCGAAGTGACTTCCATGCTTTCCCGAATATACGGGATTGTAATTATAGCTCAGATATTTTTGTTCTTCTTCCAATGAAGGAAATTTATGGAAGTTTCGTCGCGCTTCATCGACGAAGAAATTTGCCATATACAATGACGCAAGAACAGCATTCTGTGAATGAGGTATATGTTCGTCCACGTTGAACTCAAAATTAGCCTTCTCTGGGTGCCATTGTGTTCCGTAAAATGGATAATCATAGGCTAGATAACAAAAAAAGCTGAAAATATGATAAATTATTTTAACAAATTCATTTATAAAATGAGATGTATGTATGCCCAGACACTTACTTTCCCTGTCAATAAAGTGAAATGATTTTCGGGATCACGTACCTTCAATTGTGGAAACAAATTCTATTCCAGTCTTTCCTTTGTTTGTTGACAAAATGTGAAAGAAGTTACCCAATTCTGGATGACTATTATACATTTCAGGAGAGACGCCATAATTATGATGATTATAAGTAATATTCTGAGCAGCCAATAATTCAACCATGTTAAATGGATCACCTCTGAACATTCGACTTTGTTTTATATCCTTTATGAAATTTAAATTTAAGGAAATATCTTCAGCAAACACTTTAGAAATAATGTCACTTTCATTAACTGTTAGAACATGTAATGTTTGTAAGCCAAGACATGTTCCCCAAATTGGAAAATGATCACCTTTCTTGTTTGCTTCTATTGCAAGATCGTAAAATACTTTTGCATGTTTGTAATAGCCAGATGTAAACCAACGTACGCCTCCTCCAGGAAATAAGACCCCGTTCACATAAGAGAATAACTTTTTTACTTCAACTTGATCAAATGTGGTAGGAATGAGAACGGCTCTTCCACCAGCACTCTCGATAAACTTTACATATGATGCGGCAACATATGAATTGTGAATATCAGTTGGTTCTAACTGTGCAAGGATAGCAATTGTTGGTCGATAATTATATTCTTTTGCAGGAATTTCCACTGTCATACAAAAAATAAGTGGAAGTAGGAATCTTAAACACTTCATTTTGACGGAGTTCTGAAAAACGAAACAACACAAATTTGACGGGCAATTCTAAGTCACTTAGCTTTAGTGATACAAAAATGTCATATGAGTCTAAAAAATTCTAAGCACATGTGTGTACAAAATATTTTTAGCTAATACAGTGTAAAAATATAGCTGCAATTGTAAATACTAACTTTTTCAAAGTTGTTAAATCCAACAAATGCTTTCAAATGTTTAAATTAATATCATGGTTATACACATACCCAGTAAACATTATGACGTCAGAATAACGTCATATGACGGTCACCTCTGACCGTCGTTTGACGGTCGTCTGGTCAGAAACGCAACATAATTGTGACGTCGAAAAGTATTAAATACGCATAACCAAAAGTCTATAGTGGCAGTAGTGTTAACTTTATAACAAATGTATTAAAATGTCAAAGTATCATTTGTATCATTCAAAGTATCTCTTCAGATATAAACATGTCTCTTTAGACTAAAATATGACAAAAATATAATGTCTCTTTAGACTGTTCTCATACGGTAGAATGCTAAGACACGAATGCACTGAAAAGATGTGAATAAAAAGACAAGCCCTGCGAGTCCCGAGAGACAGAACAAAAGACGCAAGAAACAAAAGTAAAATAAGCAGGGCAAGGCATACGTGAAAAACTAATTATAAACTAATTATCAATTTTCAATTATAAACATTACATAAATCAATAAACTAATTTTTATGCATGTATTTACATTACCAATCTCCATAAACGATTCAACTATCTATGAATTATAAACACTATCTTCTCATTTTGCTTTCAACTTAGTTTACCTAAATCATCAGCTGTGGATTTAAAAACGTTAACCGATATCATAACAGCAAAGGGAAAAAATAAAATGTAACATAAACATAACATTTGTCATATCGTTCTTGTCCATCTTAACCTACTCGAAATTAAGTTGGTGATTTTGATATTAGTCAAATATATTAGGATATGACATGGCGCCGTAGTGTAGTGGTTATCACTCTCGGAATTCATGCGAGAAGTCAGGGTTCAATTCCCGCTGGTGGCTTTTCATTTATTGTCATTACCTTTCGTCGTCAATTTGACCATGCTACAACGTCAATGAAACGTTGTTTTCGATCTTTTGACCGTTGCACAACGTCCGTACAACGTCATTTTTGGGTTTTCTTAGTCGTCGTTTTGACGTCAAAATCCGACGTTGTTTTGCTGTTTCCATTTCGACCATTAAGCAACCGTCATGCGACGATGGAATACGACGTCGAAACAATGTTGAAACAACGTCTTTGTGCTTACTGGGCTAACAAAAAAATAAAAAAGGAACAGCGGGAAAATAGCCGAAAATTGGATTGCTAATTTCCTTCGCAGCTCTGCGTATTATTTTTTTGATTATAATGAATAAAAATGACGTTGTATGGACGTCGAAAAAACGGTTGTTACGACGTTTTCAAAAATCACTTTTAGTTTGGGTTTAGTTTTAAGGAATTAAATTCTATTTTGCCTGGGACAGCGCTTTTATTCACTATCGCTTCTTTGACTTTTCACGCATTTTATGGGGTTTTTATGATCACACTCCTATGAAAAGAGCGACGTCATATCGACGTTTTAATGACCGTTGTTTGAACGTGAACATAACGTCATCGATTCATTTACCGTTATTGAAGTAGGAAACATATTTTTGTGCAATTATAAGAGAACGAAATGTAGATATAGCAACAAAAGTTGCTTTTCGTTCATTATTATGATTTTTACATCTTCGTCATATGATCGTCAGATATGGTCATGACTCACTATGACCATAACACGACGTCGAATAAACGTTAGCTTTGGTCAGTTTTGGTCGCGACGTTAATGTGACCAAATTCTGACCGTCATTTAAACGTCGGATGCTTACTGGGTATTTTTTTTATAGTAATCTTAATTATTGTCAATTTTATTGCAGTTTCTCATTTGGCTTCTTACTCGCCATCTTCACAAAGTTAAGAAAAGAACGTTTATTCTATGTGTCACCTATAAAGGTTAAAACATAAACAACATTCCATTAAAATTAACAATTGTTACACAAGGAATGCGTCATGAGAACCATATTGAACTGAAACCAGTTTGAGATTTCAGTACTGCTAGAAATATCATACCATCTTGCGAATGATTTCCTATTTCTATTCATATCAACTGTAATGAAATTTTTAAAATAGGTAAATATGTTTGAAATTTCAATACGGCTTGGAAAGGTGTGAAAGTTTTCACATTTCAATTTTTTTTACATAAAATGTGTTAACAAGCATGCGCATATTAATTAGATTTTGCTGACACATGAAAAAAATGTGTAGAATGTGCAGAATGAATTCCATCGTGTACGGAAAATATTTCTACCTTTACCGCAATCTCAAACCAGTTTGAATTCAGTACGGCTCTCATGTAAACGCACTTCGGTAGAGTTCCTTTGCATTACTCAATCTGACAAGCGGAACAAGCATATACAAAACCCTTCAGAAATAGATATTTCATGGAATAAATGTGGTTTCTTTTTACAACAAATATGTGGAAATCGCTGACGTCTATTTGATAAAACATATTTCTTTATTGTGAAGTAAAAAAACAGATAATGTATATATTTATTGTGTAAAAAAAGATGTTTAGTCAGTGCTTTGATCATTAAAAGAACACTAGCCGCCAAAGCGGCGTCGCTCGCCGCCCATATCCACCTGCTCTGTATCACTGTATCAATAAACGTCAAATTTCCTTATAAACGGCTCGTACAACTTGTGCTCAACCAGGATTCGAAGTCACAACCAATCTTTTATCAGTGTAACAATTCACTCAAAACGTAGAGAGAGAAAACTTCATTTTTTTATTAGCTTTTGTTTTAAAAAAGTTACACGCTCTAACATGGGTGCTATCAAACAGGGGGAAAATGGTTTCTCTTCTTAAAAAGTTCACACGGAGGAGAGAAAAAAGGCACGTGCTAAATGAATAAATAGAATAAAAAAACGTTCGATTAGAACGCTTAACAATTAAAAGAAGAAATTAATTTATCAAAAGAAAAGCAAAAAAAAAACAACAATTTTTACCTATCGGTTTTTAAACATTCTGATTGCTCAAAAAAAAAGTTCACCCGTCTCAGACAGTCAGGCAAGAGTTAGTGGCAAACCGAACATATGCTGCCACGTTCTGCCACTGCTGCTTTTTGTCCAAAATGTTTAATCAGTTAGTTTCTTTGTATTTAGTTGATGTATTGTTTTCAAAGCCAAGTCAACGTGGAATATAAAACTAACAATAATGATAAAAACAAAACGTTATTCCTATTAGTTCATCAACCAAAAAAGGTCACGTTTGATTGGGGTTGCAATGTATTTGCTTCGAACTCACGTCGCACACAAAAAAAGAAATAATTTCGCTCACAACTCAATCTACCATTTTGCGTGACTTACAAACAAACAAACAAACAAACAAACAAACAGACAGACAGACAGAGAATCGGCTATTAATATATAGTTACCACATTGACATTTTGCAGTCAAGGAAATTCTTAATCATAACAAGTTCAAACCACTAAATTTTTTACTACATGAAAAAACAAAACCAGAAGGCATCAACTGCAGAAAGTCTTGAAGATCTATAAGAACAAACAATATATCCATTGAATAAATAACTGGTTAGGAAATTATCAACAAAAGTAAAAAAAACCTTCAGTTTGTCGAGCATTTGTTACTTATTCCATGGTTTTGTTGAATATGAACAACAGACGTACTAAATTTTATCTTTTCACAGCAAAAATAGTTCCTGTAGAAACTGATTGATACAAACTATTTTGTCTTTCAAAACGCATTTACTTTCGTGCTGCATTTGTTTTCTGTTTTTTTTAACTAAAATGTTTAGTAGAAGCTTCATATGGTTTCATATTTAAATTAAGTGTTGCCACGGTAACAGACATTCCATCACAGAAAGTTAAAAAGATGCGCGTTTATTTTTAAGAATACAGTATACATTACAAACATTTAACAATACAAAAACATTTTTTTCAAGAATCTATCTCAAAACAGGGTAAGTTTTTCAATGGTAAAGTTGGTTTTGGAATATTTTTTTTTTTACAGGAAAGGCCTTAATTTCCAAATAAACGTTTTCTAAACCAACCATGATTTTTCTTCGAATGATTCGATTTCATACATTTTGTGTCAACACGAGTTGTCTACAACTGGTAACTCTACAGGGAGTCCGGGGAAAAAGAATTACGTAATATTTGCATGTGGTCTATTGTTTATCGAACCGATCCGGTCCGGTCCGCGGACAATTATCCGAAGTGGATATTCGCCTTTAAAGTAAAATATTTTAAAAATTATTTTAATTTAAAATTCAGAGGCCCACTTTCTCTGGGGCACACTGTATTGGGTTATTAGTTTTTTTTTTTGTCGCCTACAAGCAGCTGGTTCAGATCTGACGATTACGACGACAACGACGATTAAAATTTAGTGTAATCGTCGTGTAATCGCTGTAATCGTCTAATATGAACACTTTTGTAATCGTAGTAATCGTTATAAACGACTGGCGTTTACGACGACAAAATATCAAATTTCTTTTATATTTCGTCTTTGTCCATTTTTCGAAGATTTTTACAAGGACCGCTTCCAGTTTGTCCATGACTTTTTTTCTACTCAATCAAATCAGAAGAATGATACCAAAAATGATAACCAGAAATGAAAAAAAATCATCGTTCATATTTATTCAATCTAAAGATATGTCTTGTGAAACACCGGTGTAGCGGATTATTTTAACTCCTTGGGAAAAATGACTCCCCCAGTTAAAATAAACTAGGAAATAATGAAATGGCTCCCCATTATTTCGGATTAAAAAAAATGTCAGGCAGTCAATAAAATAAACTAGTTAATCATGACCCCCACCCATCAAAAGAAGTCATTGCAGTGCATATCTTTAACTGTAAACCCTATAAACCCTGAGAAAATTAATGACAAAATAAGTTATCATATACTATAGTCGAACGTGCTAACCGCACTGGGCTCAACGTCAGTATTTATAACTCGAAGGCCCAATTGTAGTTGTTCAAATATACCAAAGTTCAGTCAAATCCGATCATTTTTGAAGTCTCCAGGCTTCCCCAAAGTTTTAGCCTCGTTTTGGCGCAAAAACCCATCCCAGGCAAAAAAATCAAAATTCTTAGAAAATGAAAAAACACCCCCAGATATTCAGCCAAGGAACAAGTGTGCAAAATTTCAGCCAAATCCGACCATTTTTCAGGCTGCCCTAAAGTTTTTCGGACAGACACACAGACTGGCAGTCTCAGATTCTAGCTCAACTGAAGTTGAGAATAAGGTATTCGGTGAAGGAATGAGTAGAAAAAATTTAAATTTTTCAAAGTCTCGATATTCAAGGAATGACCATATGAATTTTAAAAGTTTTTAAGCAAGATTTAGAGGGGAGTCATTTTAAACCAGGGGAGTCATTTCAAACTAGGGGAGTCAGGACTTCCTAGGAAATGTTAACTCTAGGGAGTCATAATTTACTAGTTTATATTAACTGGGGAGTTACAATTAACTAGTTTATTTTGATGGGGGAGTCACTATAAATTAGTTTATTAGGACTGGGGAGTCATTATTTAGGGGAGTTAAAATTTACTGTGACACCGGTACTTTTTTTAATCACCCGGTATATATTTATGTCTTTAACTTGTCGAATAACAGTTTCGATCTTAACTTGAGGTTTTCCAAAACAGTGTTTTATGCTGCTTTTTTCAATACTTACAAGTACACTTTTCCTTTTTTCACATTACACTTCTAGAGGAACTAAGTCGAACTTGTGTGGCGATTAAGACGAATTATTGAAGAACATGTTTTGCCGATGGTCGATATGATGAAACTGCAAACTTCTTTGTATACCAGGCTATCAATTCTGCAATGATGTTTACTTCTAAAAGATGTCCAGTTAAAAACTTCACAACAAAAACAACTTGTGTGGTGAAGGCGGCATTAGCACAAGCGAAACACTACAAATCAAAAATGAAGGGAAATCAAAATGACAGCTTTACAGAAGCGCAAAAGGAAAATGTTGAAGCAAAGATTAACATTTTAAGCTGCTTTCTTCAATACTTACGAGTAGATTTTTTCTTCTTGTTTTGTACATTACACTTCTAGAGGAACTATGTCGCTCCTTTAACTTTTGTAATTTATTTTCATTTTGCTCTTTAATCTTCATAAACATGGCTGTATTGTGTCTTTCGTTTTTCACAAAAGCTGCTTCGTTGGCTTCCGTCAGTTTAGCCAGTTCTTAGTTCTTATCTCTAACTGCTAATTTCAGCCATGAGAAAAAAAGAAAAAGAAAATCGAGGAAATAAAAGAAAGGAGAGAATGTTCAAAAGAGCAACATACGCAAGAGATAATAACTACATTCCTCCTACCTCGCGACATTGTGGCTAAACTGACGGAATCCGAAACAGCTTTGGCAAAAAACGAAAGATGCAATGAGACCTTGTTGAAGCAGATTAAAAAGCAAAATGAAGATGAATTACAAAAGTTAAAGGAGCGACATAGTTCCTCTGGAAGTGTAATATGCAAAACAAGAAGAAAAAATCTACTCGTAAGTATTGAAGAAAGCAGCTTAAAATGTTAATCTTTGCTTCAACATTTTCCTTTTGCGCTTCTGTAAAGCTGTCATTTTGATTTCCCTTCATTTTTGATTTGTAGTGTTTCGCTTGTGCTAATACCGCCTTCACCACACAAGTTGTTTTTGTTGTGAAGTTTTTAACTGGACATCTTTTAGAAGTAAACATCATTGCAGAATTGATAGCCTGGTGTACAAAGAAGTTTGCAGTTTCATCATATTGACCATCGGCAAAACATGTTCTTCAATAATTCGTCTTAATCTTCTGTTAGCCTCTCGGAGATAACCAACATTGCTAACCTGAATCAAAACATTTGAATTCCAATTAAGAGATGTTTGAGGAGATAGTTATGATGATGCTTTCAAAAGAGACATACCATCAACGGATGCAAAAATTCCGAGTTGAAGCAAGATCAAATTTTTCAAATGAACGAGTTGCTTCAGTCCATTCACTTCTGAAACGTGACGTCAAATAAAATAACCTCTTTAAATACACACTGCAACTTTGTACCCAGGACCTATATGAAATGCGTTACATCATAAGTGACGTTTAACCAGTTTCAAGTATATATTACAACCTAGTGTCCGGGATTCGTATTGCAGTCATATTCTTTTGTGCAGCTTTATTCTTTAATATTTTAAGTGTTCGCCTACACTGAGAGTTCCCTGTCAAGATTAAAGTTACTTTTTTTTTCATGTCGAAACCAAGTGTTGTTACTTAGCAACATCTCAATTTCTCTGCCCAAGAGGTTGTGGCTTGTACAATCATAAGTAAGTTGGTATTATATACATTTTCTGCTAACAAAACAACTATGCAAATTTTGATGTGTTTCATTGCAACTGTAACGTTGGGAAGAATGTGCCGAAGGTGACCTGAATTCCTCAACCTGTATGACATGTCGTTAGGAGAGAATTATTTTGTCTCCAATTTTTTTAAAATGGGAAAATTAAGTTTTAAATTTCATAACCTCACCGAATCTTTAAGAAACCAACAAGATAAGACTGCCGTTTGAAGAAGATTTTGCGTTACACAGTTTTTTTTTATAAGAATTACATAAATCAAAATGAGCCTCATGATTCTTAAAAATTTTCAGCTTTGAGCCTTAAAATATTCTTAAGTGATTCTTAAATTTTAAAAGAAGAGCAAGAAAAATTTTTTTTAATTAATGGTCAAAATATGTATATTTTCCCTTGAAGTAGTCTCAAACGTGCGAAAAAGAAGAAGGGACTAATTATTTTAACAAAACGTTAATAAGTTTGTTTCTTTTAGGATAATATCATCATAAATAAGTATTAAACTACACATATTTCTACCATGTCAATTTCATCTTCACCTATATAGTCCTCAGTACTATCATCATAAAGGACATGGTACTTCTGGATGTGGTCATTGTAATAATTAATTTTGCCTGTATGCCACCCATTTTCATACAGTACTTTCATTTGTCTCCAACAGTATGGAGCACCAACGACCCTATCATCTTCGTGATCCTCCCATTCGTCCCCAATGTCACCAGGGGTTTCGACTCCGTCGGGCTCAATCTCAACTGGACCATTTTCCTCCACCTCAGTGCCAGTGGCTTCAACGGTTTCTCCTAGTGGCTGATTTGGGTTAGGCACTTCCTTGATAGGTGGTAAATATTCGATAGGAGGTGGGACTTTGTAAGATGGCAATCCTTCTGGTGCTATTTTATGATCTTCACTTCCGTCCGCTGTCAAAAGACATCCTGTCCTCTCCCAGCAACCACGACGAAACTGTTCATACTCATTCGAACACAACTTTTTCCATGCTTCCCCAGCCCAATGAGTGATTAGGACTCGCCGTTCAGAAGTTGTAAACTTTGAGTCATCATTACCATACCATTTATTGGCATTCTCCTCCTTGTCCAACCAATCTCTATGGGCTTGCCCAACGAAAACTTTAAGAAGTTGACCGATGCCTGCATCTACTACTTGCCACAAGTCTGTGGCATTCTTTAAGCCAAACCACGCAACACCATTCAATTCAGCAACGAACGATTTGAAACTTCCAGACTCTTGACTAGTCAAGTTGCCTAAAAACAACACAAAACAAGTAAGTCCCTGAACTGACTTTGACAGTGTTCCTTCGATCCATTTCAAAGAAACTTTGGTATCGGCCCAAGCATTCTGTTGCCAATACACATCCAGATCTTCTCAGAATGTTTGTAGCCTATCTGTTCATAGGTACGTTTAACGTCAACAACAAATGGTAGCGGTGACTGGTCCACGTTAAATCGTTGAGTTGGTAAATATCTCCCCCATTTACGGTCATACTGGTCATTTTTTCCGGTTCTGATAAGCCTTTCACGAGTGAGTCCGTGCCATTTACTAAGATCCTCCCGAAAAGACTCCTTTGACTGCTTCCTGTTCCGTTGTCGGCATCGCATGCGTATGTTCGGCGTAAAAATGTAGTTATAACATGCTTCTTAACCACAGCTCGTGGTCCTTGCTGGTCTCGGTAGATGTTGCGAGCCTTGCTCCATAACCAGTTAAAATTCACATGGTAGCTTTTCTTTCTGGCCACTCTTAAGGTTTGAAGCAACCCCTCATACAAAGCCAAATATTTTCGAGCTGGATGTTGTTTAAATAGGTTTTTCTTATTTACTATTGCAGCTTGTTGAAAAATTTTATCCTTGTTCTTTAGCCACTTTGAAACTAACGATTGGTTCACTTTGAAGTGTTCAGCAACAGAATATTGTGATTTATTGTCACTGTATAAAAGTTCCTTTAATACCTTGGCTTTGAAAAGAACGGTGTGAGACTCTCCACGACTTGCTCCCCTTGTTTGGTTTGTTTCTTTTGGTTTTCGACGGATTTTTCAACTTTATCGATGACGCATTCTAAAACCTTCTTGACGTCTTTTTCGATGAACGACGGAGCCTTTGTTGATAGAGCAAACAGTGGTTGCGAAATGGTAGACAACATTCCATTTTCTTTTTCGCATTTCAATTTATGACAGCCAAGTCCCTGATTATTTAAGAATTCTTTTTTACAAATATCACAAGTCACTTTAGGTTTGCTACTAGCAGCAAGGTCATTCCATGGTAGATCAGCCAGGAGGTGTCAAGTCAAAAATTTAGATTTGCTTCATTTTTATACCATTGATTCTACTTATGGAGAAAAGAAAATCCTGAAAATTTGAAGGTCTAATCTTTTTTCGTTCTCGAGATATGGCTGTTTTTGACTTTTTGGAAACGCGCCCAACCTACTTTTTTACACTTTTTTCAAATTTTAACGCTAAATTTTTGGGAATGTATTTTACTTACATGTTCCAATCTTTCAGAATGTATTATAATGCTGGGAATACTAGTAGAAAAAGCAAGTTTAGTACAATTTAGAGAATGTACCCATCAACAATGGAGTGCCAAAAATGCCAAAAAACTCACAATTTCGTGAAATTTTGGGCAAGGTAACAATTTTGGACGATCATGGTGACTCAGTAACAACAGGTTAGTAATCATTATAATCTTGTTTTCTGGTTAGTACAACTTGATCTCTCTTAGAAAAACTTAATTTGTAAGACTTCACATATATTTTGAAAAGTTTAAGGGGACTTGAAAATGCTATAAAACACAAAATTTGGTAAAATTTTTACTTTTTTGCGATTTTTAAAACACTTTATGAATATTAAACCAAACAATGGAACAACTATATGTAAATACTGAAATAATAACTAGTATACAATCAGAATATAAAAAAAAAACAGTCTTCAAAATAAATAGTACTAGTCTCCAGGCTCCTTGAACATGGCATCAGACTCAAATTCTTCAATTTTCGGTATTTTTATCACCCCGCCCAAATTTTTTTTTTTAAAAAATTGATAGAAAGTTTCTTTAGGGTTGTAATAATTACCTCTCAAAAGAACTTTCTCTAACAAAGACCATAAATGGGTTAATTGACTCCTCAAAAGCAGCTAATATTTTCACTGTTTTATCTTAATACTTTTGATATGGCATTTCGATATTTGATATAATGATCAAAAAGAACCCTAAGAAAATGCTACATTAAATACTGATGAAATATCATTAATTTCACTATCAGTAAACATAAAATTTCTACCAGACTGATTGGTTTCAGGGACATTTAAGATTTTCAAAATGTGTTCAAATGGAACCCAACAAGTGTCCAATCGTTCGGGCCACTTGAAAAACTTGGATGGACCCTTAGGATGCATGAAATTAACCTCTATATCACCATTTGTAATTGCAATGTCATTGACAATACCAATAAACCAATCTTTTTCATAAACACAAGCAATATACTGGCCAATTTGTAGGTCTTCAGACTTAACAAACATAGTGGACATCGGCAACATTTCCTCTTCACCAGAGACAAGTGAAATTGATATATGATTATCACCTGCTGGCCGGAATGAGTGGTGAGACCTTGTCCCTGCTATGGTTTGACTTTGTTTGAAACGATCTTCTAAGAATTGACACTTGATTCCAGTAAAGATTACCAGTTACAAAAACTGGAACAAATCATTTGGTGTCAAAATTTGGTGATTGCTTGTTCTTTGCAAGCTGGCATATGCAGCCAAGCGTTTAATTGTTCCTCCAACACCATCACAAGCATTTTTGCCATGGCTAGTGGCGAAGAAATTCCATTCTGTATGCAGACCAAAATCATATGGTTTGCTAGGTTGGAAAAATTTTTGTAATTTTTGTACTGACCTGCACAACCGTCACTGAAATAGATCAGTTTCGTGATATGTGGCAGATCTGTCTTGATGTAATTGTTGATCACTTCTGTCTGATAGGCGAAAACACTTATAACATCATGAGCCATGTGGTCACTGATGCAAGCAAGACTCTGATGCTCATCTTTTAGCTGTACTTCTACTTTTTCTCCCCGATGTTGTACTTCGACTTTGAATTTCTTCCAACATGCAAGAGTTAACTGCTTCGGTTGTTTTCTTTTTCTACCACTCATTTCGATGCGTTTCTCTATCGACTTTCGCAAACAGTGAATATTAATTTTTGTTATAAAATCGCAAGCTCTGCTCTGCTTTGTATAAAGATTTCCTTTAACAACGTTCGAAAATTAGAATAAAGAACAAAAAGCTTCTTTCGAACATATTCATTCGAAAGGAAAATTCGAAAGCTCGAAGATGGTTATGCCTGATTTACACTGTAGATAAAAAAAAATGGAAAGTTGAAAAACTCTAACTGAAGAAAAAAATTGATTAAAATTTTTGAGGCTCAGCATTATTCTTAAAAGATTCTTAAAATTTTGCAAATTTGAGCCTTGTGATTCTTATAAAAAGAATTCTTATAAAAAAAAAACTGTGAAGTTTTTGGAAAAAGCTCACGGAGAAAGAACAAAATAATCCTTAAGCTTGAAAACAATCGGGTCTCATTTTTCCAAAAATGGACAAAATAATTCTCACCTAGCGATGTTCTAACTACACTGAAACATCCCTCTTCTCACAAATTTCTTTTATTCAAGAATTTTTTCCATAATTGATTTCACACAGGCGGAGTTGTAGAACCGTCAAACATGTGACACCACCACCACCACAACGCAGAGATAATAGGGACCTTACGAAACTACGACGGCAACGTGGACGACGACGTACAAGATATTCATCTTCAATGAATCACAAAGGAGCAGAAACTATACACTTGGGTTAAGAAGTTTATTTATAATGCCTTTGAAGTTTGTTTTTTGAACTTTGAGACACAGAATCATGAAGGAACCAAGGAAAATTTATCGGAAGTACTGCTATTCTCACGTCTTCGTTTTCAGTACGACTTCAAAATATTACTTTTCACGTTGTGTGTAGAACGTGCAAATCTGATAATGATATTAGTATGATTAAAAACATTTCCCAATAGTATAGTGTGAAATGACTTCCTTTCTAAAGCAAATCTATGGAGTAAAGTGAATCTTTTGTTTGCCTCACGTCGTCGTCCACGTTGCCGTCGTAGTTTCGTAAGGTCCCTAATATTACAATGCCATCAAATGCCAAATCAGAATACCGCCAAATCTTGGTCAAGAATTCCACATATTTATGACGGCCGTTTTGGCCGTTAGTTCCAGGCTTTCGTTGGTCATCTCCTAATAATTTATTTTTGATAGTTTGAATGTTGCTGGACTTGCTGCTATCAGATGATGATAAATCAAATCGTGCTGTCCCAAAAGCAAGAAATAAGGAAAGTTAAAAAACTTTTTTTTTGGCTTCTTCTATCTTCCATTGAGAAAACTCAACTTAATGTTTCTTTGGTAGCATGGACTTAACAAACAAATACACTCGTTTGGTTGCAAGGAAGTTAAACATTGTCCGAATGTTTAAGTAAATGGTACGTTTTTTTTTTTATAAGAAACTAAGCTTTTGGGTCTCTAGCCAGTTTCTTACAGATTTACCCTAAATTTACTAGAAAAGTTTCTTAAGGGTTTCTTATCATACACTAAGAATTTTTGCCTTATTGAGAGGAATGCCACAGAGAACAAACTTTTATGCTTATCTTTTTTATTGCAGTGCTTGCACAAAAACTGAAGAGTGTTTATGTCTTTACAAAAGAATCATTTCAATGCCATCGAAATCGTCTAACTTGACATAATCGTCTGTTCCATCAGGAAACAAGATTCGGTATTCGGAAAAAATTTACCTCTCAAAATTTCTCAGTTTCTTAGAATAGAGTGAGCTTACTACATAGTTTCTTAGGTTTCCGAGCTCGAGCGACTAGAGTTTCTTATAAACTGGTTTCTTATAAAAAAAAATACGTGTACTCTATCAGGTGGGGTCGAAAGGGCGCGTCGGAAAGACACAATCAAAAACCGTATAAAAAAGAGTATTCATGAAGTTCGAGAAAAGTGTTTTTTTATAGTTTGCTTCATGGCTTTATAAACAAACAAAAATTGACTAAAATTTCCATAACTTTCTCCCCGGATCTTTTTAAAATATGGACGACGGATCAAGATAGCGAAATGACTTGGATGCAAGTTGAAATTCTGTCACAGATCTATCCCTCTTTTACTTTCATCTCATGGGACAAACGTGTTAATAGAAAGTCATTAGAACAATTTAAAACAAAGTGAACAGAACTAAATTCATCTTTTAACAATCTTCGAGCCTTTGTTGTTTCGAGTTCAAAAGAAGTCAGACCAAATTGTCTAACTGTATTTAGTAAATGTTTTGCACTTAATTCAAACCCTGTATTAATTTGAAGGAGATTCCAAAGCTAGTAACTCTCTATTAGAGAGCTTACGCAACTGCGATTCTACGGCGACTAGTAGTTATATTGTTATGGTAACTTTATAATATCTGCTTGGCTGCCTCCGTCATTGTGAAATGCTTACGCAAACAAACAATAACATAACAAAAAAATAAACAAATATGGCGGCTGATCCAGCCAAAGCCTTTGCTCTACAACAAAGTTTATTGCTTAACAAATATGAAGCGGAAGCAGTTACTGATGAACGATGTATTATCTTAGAAATCTTTTATTTACAATGCGATCAAACCAAACACAATAGACCAAGATAACTGTATAGATACCAAACCGTGATTTATCATTAGTTCTTAGAGATTTCATATCGATTGTTCACATACATGAACAGTCAGAGTGTCTTCGAATTTTTTTGAAATGAAGATACAATGCAATGCAAACAAAAGATCTTCCTAATGTTTTTCTCATGGGTAGCATGAAGGAAAATTTAAACATTTAACAAATTTCCAAAGAGTGTTAATTTGAAGGAGATTCCAAAGCAACCGTGGGTTTCCGTTTTTACATCCTGCCTGTACCGTATTTACTTTAATAAACGCCGCGGCGTTTATTAAACATTCCAACTTTTGGATGCGGCGTTTAATAGAGGATGGCGTTTAATAGAGGACGGCGTTTATTACATAAAAGCCGATTTTAAACAACAAGATTTCTTAACGAAAGAATTGGGAAAATGTTCAAAATACATATTCAGATTACACATAAGTTTCAAAGAATATCACAGTCTTGCCGTCCTCTTTCACGGAATGAAAAGTTTCATAGCTTAAGGCCGATTTCCATTCAACGCTTATTTCCGCGCGGCGGACGTAGAATTTTCCGAGCGGCCAAACAGCTGCAAATGGAAATTAAAAGACACGATTGGCTGAAATTATCAGCGGACGTAGGCGGGCTTAAAAAAAAGTTAAAATTTTTTAACTTTATTTTTGATCGCTGAGCAGGCATATCTACGCTTATGAATTAGCCCATGCGCATGCGTTCTACGTCACTCAGAGTGGATTACCTACGTCCGCGCGGATATTTTGCTGAATGGAAATCGGCCTTTACGCTGACGTTAGAATCGAAATTTGAAAAGGATTTCCACAAGATTGTAATCAATCCAGTGCTTCAGTTGCAGCGACAGCCGAACAAGACAAATCCTGATTATGCGATTGGAATGTACAAGGTGATGTCGGAAAAGGAAACTTTAGTGGGACATTTTCTAAGTACAAAAGGTCTAAACTGGGAAGCAATTTTTAAGATACAAGAATATGGTTTGAATGGGCGGCGTTCTTTACCAATATTTGGCTGCAAGAGCGGCATTTGATAGAGGGTGACGTAGAAGTTATATTGTATGCATTCTACATTCTTTTATTCGCGAATTGAAAGAAAAACTTTCCTGTTTCGTTTGATTAACAATCAGATGAGTAAGACGTGAGGTATAAGAAGTATACAATAAAACAGATCATTTTCTAGTTTCTCTACATTCAATTCGTTGCATTTACCATAGGGTGAAATCAATCAATATAAAATATTGACGAACAATATTGTACGAACAGTGCAAACTACAACAAGAAACGATTACATTCTTCAAAGAATGAATAAGATGAATAAGACGTGAAGTATAAGAAGTATATATATTTATAATAAAAATAATAACATAAAAAATAGAACAAAAAGTAAAAATAAAATGTTTTTTTAGTTTGAGGATATCTCCTCAATGTATATATTTATGTCCTTAATTTGTCCAATAACGGTTCCGATCTTAATTCGGGGTTTTCCAAAACAGCATTTTGAGCTGCTGGCTCCAATACTTGCAAGTAGCTGGTTTTCTTTATTTTTTATTTCACTTTTAGACGAATCATGTCGATCCTTTAAGTCTTGTAATTCCTCTGCTTGCTGAGCTTTAATTTCGTTTAACAAGGCCTCATTGCATTTTGCGTTTCTTGCCAAATCGGTTTTGTTTTCTTCGATGAGTTTGGCCACAATGTTACGATGTAGGAGAGATGTTGTAATTACCTCCTGCATGTGATGGTCTTTTGAAAATACTCTCTTTTCTTTTAATTCTTCGATTTCCCTTTTGAGCTGTTTCTGATGATCCTTCAGCTTTTCATTTTCTTTTTTCCAATCACTAATTTCAGATTCGACTTTCACCCGGCCATACTTCATCTTCGCTTGAACATTTTGCTTTTGCGCTTCTACAAATGACCGCTTTGAATTTAAATTAGCGTTGTGCTTTTTGGCTTGTGCTATAGCCGCCTTCAGCACAAGTTGCTTTTGTGTTGAAGCTTTTAACTCCGCGTCTTTGGGAGTTAACAAGATTGCGGAATTGATGGCCTGGCCAGCAAGAAGGTTTGCTGTCTCATCATATTGACCATTGGCAATTTGCTTCTTTTTTCTTTCGACCTCAGTTAATTCTTCATTCAGTTCTTGAAGTCTACAAGCTTGATTACTTAATTCCTCCTTTTTCTTTATAATGACTTTGTCCTTATCTGAGCATTCCTTGGTTAGGAATGCCATCTTCTCTTTTAGTTTAACGATAGATTGGGATAGTATCTTATTCTGGTTCTGTCGGTTTTCGATATCTTGTTTCAGCTCCGCAATTTTGCTTCGGAATTCGTCCGTACGTTTCTTTACTTTTTGTTCGAGAACAGAAAGCTTGTCCTCGTTTCCACGCCTCCTTAAATCTTGTTCTTCGATTGTCTTGCGTAACCTCGCGTTAGCCTCTCGAAGTAAATTTATTTTGTCAACCTGAATCAAAGCATTTCATTTAGAAATACATTTAGAAATATTTGAAAAAAAAAAGGTATAATGATGTCTTCATAAGAAACATACCGGATCCATATTTGTTAATTCAACTGTTTTTGATTCGGTATTACGTGGAGATGTCACATCTCCATTTGCAACACCAAATACAGGACTGCTACGCACTGCTCGCATCATTGTTTCAATTTAACGAATTTCTATTACTTCTAAAAAATAGATTTTCAATCTGTTTTTTGTGAAGATTTTGCAACTGAACGTTTTTGTTCAGTTTACTTTTAAAAAGTGACGTCAAATCAATTAAACTCTTTAGATACACTACGTAATAAGTGACGTTAAATCAGTATTAGGAGGTATCACAACCTAGTGTCCAGGATCCGTATTCCAGTCATATTCTTTTGTGTAGCTTTGCGTTTTTCATTTTAGTTGTGGTCTGTACAGCCATTAATAGGCATATGCATTTTCTGCCAACAAACGCAACCGTTGCGAATTTTGATGTGTTTCAATGCAACATGGGCATTTACTCAAAGGACATTTACTAATTGAACAGTCAAACTAAACTATTTCTTTTCAAGATGCAGAGTTTAATGGAGGAGGGCGGCGTTTACTAGAGGAAATAAGGTACGCTGGTTTCACAGCGCATCAGAGCAGAGCATCAAAGAAAAATGATTAATGGAACGTGACCACGAATTGAAATGGCCGGATCCGAATGTACCTACCGGTACACTATTGGGCAGGTTAAGGCAGTAATATTTCGGAATGAATCTTGCATCGTACACCTAAATCTACATCATATGCATACCCAGTCTATTTAACTGGTAATGTTAGTGAAAGTGGACTGTATAAAGCGTATTTAATCCTAAGTTAAAATTCTAATTGTTTTAACGCATGAACCAACTGATTCCGTTACTTACCAAGAGCAAGTATTCACATGTGACGGAAAACAGTTAATCTTATCTTTGGTTTTGATAGAACATGAAATCACTTCAGCAAACATGAAATATAATTCCTTTCTGCATCTTATTCGATCAAAAGGGATGTGTTGATGGTCCAGATGGGAAGTGTCGTGGAGAGAACAATAGACTGTCCAATAGTTTGGTTCAAAAACATTTAGAAAACAAATAAGAACTCCAAAATAAATATGATTTGTGTTGATTTCCAAACATCTGTACTAAAAAAATATGAACTTCCAAAAAATTAGATGATTTCTATTTTATAAAATGGCTTTAAGAATGATGCTTTTCGTCTCGTTTAAGATCCTTCTTTCAGAACAGCAACTTTGCCTATAAACTGGGTAAGCAAGTCGAGTTCTCGTTCCAATCGGGCATGAATTTCTTCCACTCTAAAAAAATAGAAAATAAACCAAGTGGGCAAAATTGTAAAACAGTCACTGTCACGAAGAGCATTTTTATTGAAATAGTGTGTACATTTCTATAGAAATGCACTCCTTCTCAGTGATTCCGCTTCAACATCTTCAACTCTCTAAAAGTGAAATCACACCAGCAAGTGAATGTTCTAGATAACGAGTCTTCTTTTTCCATATCTTGGCTATTAAACACCCAAATAAAATTGGCTTCAATGAGCATGATTTTCAAATAATATCGACTGCAATATACTTCAGACCAAAAAATAGTTCGATGTAGCAGTGCTCAAGATAAAAGCAAGAAATTTAATACGGAGTTCGATCATAACAACTGAAACAGCTGGATAAAAGGTGAAGATAGCGAGACGCAACAGTTCAACTTTGAAGAAAAATCTATATTTGAATTAAGTACAATGCTGGTAAGTATTGATAGTCTAATTTTTCATCCAGAACTTTTTAGCAGTTTTTAGTCAGCAGGGTACGTTCACGAGAAATGTCCAAAAACAATTGAAAGGTTTGCGAAGAAGGAAGAAACTGAAAAGATTACTTTTTTTCACGTTGTGACGTAATTCTTTCAACCTTTTGAATATCGTCTAACAAGAGTATGTCTTGAGCATAATATTTCTACAAATAAATAAATAAATAAATAAATAATCAAATATCACAACCATAGTACTGCTTCCTGTGGCAGATCTAGAGGGTAGTCGCAATTTGTGTTGGAGAGTGTCAGCAATTTAACCATAAAAGAAAAACGTTTAAATAATCCCATTGGTTATATGGATTGAATGCTCCAATTTTGTTAATGCACTCCTCCGCAAGTTACGTCTACCCTCCATATCAGCCGCTGGCTTCGTTTTCAGCGATAGCCCAACCTTATGGTATCCGCCATATACTGATTATGCTCATAGAAAAAGTATATCAAATCTTCAAAAAGTTACTGTGATGAAGAGCATTTCTATTGAGATAGTGTTTTAGTGTTATAAATTTTCCGACTAAGATGCAATAGCTTATACTATTAAACAAACAACATGAACCTTATCTAGCTCCATGTGCTTTCTCCATTGCAATTCTAACCAGTCTAAAATACAAAATTTCATGTTGCTAAGACCAATTTTGATTGTTAAGAAGAGTAAATTCGGGCTAGGGTTCCATTTGCACTACCTTGAGTTCAGCAAAAAACTTTTTGCTTATGCCCAACCTCTTTTTTCCTATTCAACTGTTTAATTCTATTTTGAAAGAGGATTTTATTTATCTGTTTAAAAATTGCTATCGCTTAAGCAAACAAAGTCATCACGTAACGAAGAAGCAACCATCGAACAACCGCAGTCGTGTAAACCGGCTCTTAGCAAATAAGTTGATATCTTTCGATTCTCGGACGGACACACAAAAATTTCATATAAAACCCAAACAAAAACATCTTCTTCCATGGTTGGGTTACCTGTATATTCGCCAATAGAAATATCTATAGAGAATTTCCCATCATGCATTGCTTTCATTCGATTGCTCATAAATTCGATGTCTGATTTGAAAAAATTTATGGCTTCAATGAATCTAAAAAAAATGAAACCATTCTAGTTGGAATTGCTCGTTCGGATTTAAGAGGATCCTTTACCCAACATATTGTATGGTCTCAATAACTGGGACCTAACTCGGACCGATAGACATTCGAGTTATCGAGGACTCGAGTTATCGGGTTTTCACTGTATTTATCAGTTCGTATTCGAAAAACGTTTAAAAGACTTGATGTGAAGAGGTCTGGGTACGAACCTATTGTTTTGTTTTTGAATTGCGTCGTTTTTTTGAGAAATGTCAAATACTTTACTCTCAACCATTTGAACTTCTGTTGCTTCTTCTTTCAACTGCTTCACGAACTTCGATCTAGCATCAGCAAGATGATTCTGTACCTCCAACTTCACGAAAGCATATAAGAGGATGATTTATAGAGGAGTCATTGAGGAGTATTTATAACGAGCTTAACTCACTTTTGGTGTTTCCATGTGATCTAGAGTGCTTTGCTTGCTTTCAACAGTTGCTTCAAGATCTACTTTCCGTTTTTTCACTTCTAAACAAGTAAAACATTGAATTTCGAAAACATTAAAACAACGAATGGACTCTTAACTTGACCCTGCTGAAACCATTCTTTGGGAAAAAAAAAGCAAAACAAAAAAGATGCAACAAATTACGGTTTTAGTCGTGCCTCCCTTCAAAATCCATCATCGTCATTGAAGACAATGGTGATTGAAAAGGTTATTCACTTACCAACAACAAATTTCTTCATGTTCTCAAAATCTTCTGCTTTTCGTCCATAGATACCTTTAAGATCTTCGAAAGCAGGCTAAGAAGAAATGTAAACGTATCCTAGTCATTTCAGTTTGAGAGGAAAATGCCTAAATAATAATAGTAATGTAGGTTATATCGCTGACAAAAAGGAACGATACCTCCAGGAAAAATATTCTACGAAGATCTTTAATCATGATAAAGTACGTAAAAACTATTAAATTCAGCTGTGACGCCATTTATGGATAGGTTTATTCCAAAACGATGCAGAAAAATTACGGGAAGTGACTTTTCCTTCATAGGAAGAGGTTATCTTCACTGAGATTGCAATGCCAGTAGACATTTTTTACGACAGAAGCGAAAACGAATACCGTTTCTTAGTGAAGCCTTATCTACATATACGTGTCTGTTTTAAATGAATACTGGTAACAGTGTAACTTGGGTCTAGGTGAAAACAAAGGATAAAAAAGTTTTACGCGGAGTTTAGATCTATTTGTTTCTCGTTTCAGTAAGAAACAGTGTTAACGATTTCCCACCCATATATAAATGGGTTTGTTACAAAAGTATTAGCATTTTGTCCATCCGACACGATAACTGTTTGTTTCAATAATGTTTTGACTATCATCCTGGTAGAAAATTTTGTAAATCCTGTTCTAGTATACTTTCGAAAAACGTTTGCTTGATATTGTATCATCAATGTGCTGTTTTTTATATAGCCCTAAGTATCGATTTGTTCGTCCAGTATTTTTGTAACAAACCCAAATCAACAAAACTTACTAAGTCCTTTTCATACTTCTTTGAACTAGTTTCAATCTGAACTTTTAATTTTGATATATTTTCCTAAATAAAAAGTAGCCATAGTCGATATCGCTCGAATTTCAAGGTCCAAGGGACCTTTACTTCTTTGTAAATAAACCTCTTTGATTCGAACACTCCAGAAATCGAAAGTTTTTTCTTTGAAGTGAATTGGAAAATTTATTCAGAAAATTCTTCCAGTCGAACAAACCCGAATAGCATTCATTTTCTTGCTTGCATCCTTCATCATTTCTTCACTCCGTTTTCTCAGTTTCTCTAGCTCCGATTCCTTTTCATTAAGCTTCTTTTCCGTTTCTTTGTAAACATTTTGTAAGACTTTTCCCTGGGATATACACCAGAAATTCAACATTATTTTAACTTGGGTTAGGCATGGAAATAAGCCTAATGCAACTGTATTTTTCAACAGTTGTTATACAATCTTCTCAAACGTGAGAACTTTACCTTTTCGTTCTGTTTAGAATGTTGGATCTTCCCTTCATTAATAGCACGTGACGTACACATAACAAACTTGTTGAACTCGTTCATGTAATCAGACGCCTCTCTGTTTGTCTGATCTCTTTTACACTGTAAAACCTGTCTATAGTTTAATAAAACTCACAATCAACAATTTCCAGAAAAGCATCACTTTGTTGTTTGTTCTGAATGAAAATTGAATTGAAAATTGAAATTGAAAATTGAAAACTACCTCTCCTTCCGTAAATCTTCCAACTTTTCTTGATGGTCTTTTATTACCTTTTGCAGCATGTCTGTGGCAGCTCTACACAACAACAACAACAACATTATGATGTAAACAAATCCAAGGAAATAATAAAACACCGTTTAAAGTCTCTCCTCTCCCAGTTATATGCCCATCAATTCTGCAACAGATTTTTCATCCCGGTGATAAGCCCCCACGGCTATAAGTCCCCGGAATTTCACGGTATTGGATCAGTATTGAACAAGCAAATGCATACTTACATATGATCTTGCATCTTCGTATCTATAACAAGCTGCATTTCACCACTTTCTCGAGTTAGGCGCGTACATTCACTGGTATGGCTTAACAGGTCGTCTTTCACAGCTCGTAAACTAAAACAAACAGATCGTTCAATCAAGCAAGTCTTGTAACTACGATGTTTTATGTTCAAGGACTTTTATTTACTTTTTTTGAGCTTCATCTGCTTCATCTTTATCTTTCCGTCCTGATACCAATGCAGTGTCTAATGCTAAAGAAAACAAAGAGAAAATTCAAGATAAGACAAACTTTCTTCAGTTTTAAACCTCTTTACAATAATACACTTTGCTTAACTTTTCAAACTAGCTGTTGTACAGAATTTTGTACTGATCTCATAACATAACTTACATAATTGTTTACACCCACGCATCTTCTAATTTTAAGGCATAAAAGACCGGTTGAAATGTTTAATCTCTACTCCAGTAAGAGCTCACCATCTGTCTACCAAGACTAAGATTATTTTTAACAAAAACATATGCTTACCATTCATACTTTTGACTTTTTGAGATTGTAACTGGCTAAGTTCCTTCTGTGCCAGTTGGATTGCAGATACTATCTGATAAAAAGTTTACAAATACAATAACATGCAAGAGAAATACAGATTTAAAGGACGTTAAAACGAAAGGTTGAAATATTATGCTTAAAATGATCTAGGAAAATCATGATATATCCTTACAGAAGATAATTCTTTATCAAATCGTTCCTTTTCACCGTTATAATTACTGATCATTTCTTGAAGGGCTGCTTCTAATACTTTGCTGAATGAGACAAAAGAAACAGTCTTTAATGAATTAAAGACATTAAATTTCTTGGATCAAAATGTAAACAGGATCCCATAAAAAACCTTTTCTCGACAAGCTCTGCATTCTTAATCTTATTGACTTCCAGCTGTTGGGTTTGACTTTGATACAGTTCCTTTAAACGTTGCAAGTTTGAATCATGATAAAGGACATCCTGCAAACGAATGTTTCAAAACTTCAGGTTTGATGAGCATAAAATTATCTTGTTCTTACAAATATTGAAAACGTTCCTACAAAAACTGTTCGAAACAAAAATTGTTGGATGAACTTACTCACATTGCAGTTACGTCATTTTAGTCAAAACTTATTACCTTTATTCAGTGGACAATATCGTCAAAATGTCACTGCGATGAAGAGCATTTTTATTGAACTAGTGTGTATATTTCTATAGAAATGCACTCCTTGGCAGTCATATTTCAACAAATTCCCCCTGAGTACTTGCTTATTCTTGACCATCACTATAGTTAGAACAAACGATTCTCACAGATTCAAATGAAATAAAACAAAAAAAATAAACCTCCTTTTTTCTTTCAACCTCAGACTGATGCAAGGCTTGTTTTTCTTGTATCTTCTCAACTTCTCTTACAAAACAAAAAAAACAAAATATTATCAGAACAGAACAGCAAACATATGATGCAGAGAAAAATGTACTTACGATTTCTTTACTAGATTGAGCTGTCTTTGAGTTTCGATCTTACTATGTGCTTCCTTCTACAAAGTACATGTGAACTCAAGCTTAAGGTTTGACTTTTCAAATTTGTGTACACATAGAAACCCGTAAACTGGTCATTCGCTTTACTTACAATTTCTCCACGCAATCTTTTTTTCTCAATTGCTGTTTCTTCTCGTTCTGCCTTCATATCTTCACTCAATTCAAAAAATGCTTCTTCAAAATCTTTAATCTTAATTAGAAAAGAAAATAACCTTTCATTTACAAGGTCTGATTTATCAATGGGCACCTCCTTTATATGAAAATAAAAAAACTGAAACCAATGTGTGAAAGCTAACTATCACATCAAATATCACATAGTTTCAGGCAGGTTCAATTGAACTGAATAGCTCCCCTCGTCTGCTACGAATTAATGTAATCTCATGTAATCTCATGTAATCTCATGTATTCTCATGTAATCTCATGGGGTCAGTAGGATAGTGAGAGAGAGGTCATGAGGTGGAATTTCAATCGATCTGCCAACTTTGCTCTGCAATTGGAAAGGTATATTATGTGATAGTACTAAACTACAAAATACTCACTCGCACATTTGTGTCTCGTAATTTTTCTCTGGTCTCATTGAGATAGATCTGCATACTAAAAGTATGAAATAGTTTTATTTTCAAATTATGAATCATAACACAACTTAATAATAAACTAACCTTGCTTTATCCAGAAGGGTTTTGTTGAGAATAGCAACTACACCTTGATGTTTTTCTTTGAGTTCTTCCTTTTCCGGCCTTAAAACATAAACAAAATTTTTCAAATAAAGGATTTGTTAAAGTTATTCAACACAACAGAACTTGTAAACAAGTAATACAACTCACAAAAGACTGATGTTACTGACAGACAGCAATTCATATTTGTTTTGCAGTTCTTGTATATGCATTTCAGTGGCATGTAACTTCTCCTGCAAGATGGTGAAAATAGAAAACTAATTATTTGTTATTCAAAATTTATGACGGTTTGAGTGAAAATCATAACAAGTGATATTACGGATAAATTAATCAGTAATTTATCAGAAATTTATCAGTAATAATCAGTTATACTGATAAATAATCAGTAATTCGTTCGATTTATCAGTAATTTGTTTGATTTATCAGTAATTCGTTTGATGTATCAGTAATTCGTTCTATGAATCAGTAATACTGATAAATAACCAGTAATACTGATAAATTACTGATTATTTATCAGTATTTTTACCGATTATTTTATCAGTAATTACTAATTCATGGAATGAACTACTGATAAATCGAACGAATTACTGATTAAATCTATTGTTTTCTAATAAGCAATTTACTGATAAATTTATCAGAAATTATCACTCATTTTCACTTAAATCGTCGCATTTTCTAAATGTTTTCCTTTTTTGTGTTCATTCTTAACCTGCTCCAAGGCCACTGTGCAGTCAGTTAAAAACAAACAAAATTCACCTTGTAGCTGTTAATGATCATAGCATTAGAATCTTTAGCTGATCTAACTGCATCTAAATAACCCGTAAATTCACATCCATTATCTTTGACTTGTGAAATCTGATAGCTTAACACTGACTGAGTGGTCAAAACACCCACAAAACCATCTGCATTATAGTTCAATCACTCATAATCACATAATCAGTATGATATTATAAGTTTTAAGATCGAATCCAGTTATATTTTAGCGTCATTTTTCATTTTCATTTTCATTTTCATTTGGGAAATTTAATGAAAGCACTAAACTAATCATGGCTTGAATAAAAAACAATGTGTTTGTTCAAGGACATGCCTATGCCATCATCAGCCTATTAATAATATATATACAAGCAAATATTGAATTTAAATGGCTTCTCCCAATGCTGAATTACCTCCTAATAATTATGGAATATAATGAAGTATTTTACATGTCAATTTCTATGATCATCAATGATTTTTTAATTGTCAATTTTCAATCCATACCTCGAATTTCTGCTTTTATATCTTTCGAAAATCCACCAAGTTTATGTCTTAAAATACTTGCTGTGATGGTCTCAGTTTCAACTGCATCATGTAACCATAATCTTTCAGAATTCTAGTGAATAAAAAAATCAGATTTATTAAAATCTAGACACTAATAACAAGATCTCCTGTAAGTGTGGCATAATTAACAGGACAGTCAGTATCTGAGAAATGAGACTTTTGCAACCATATATCAATAAAAAAACCAAAAGCAAAATCTTATCGAAAACAAGGCCTACCAGCTCATTTAGAGACTGAACAATGTCCTTGACTTTGATGGCATCAATAGAAATATTGGAATCAACATCATCCACAGCACTGCTAATCACCTTTTCTGAAATGAGTTCACAATAACATTTTATAATACCTCTGTTAAGATTAACGTCACATATCAATTTCTTGCATTATTGGTAAAAAATCTGGTTCGAAATAAAGTTGGAGAAAAATTAAGTCAGGTTTTCAATTTGCCCTAATCTAATCTATCATTTTAATCACAACCATTTCCAGTCTGATTTTATTTGGGGTAAATATTTGTTGAGGAAAAAGTTGGGTTTAAACATTTTAGGGATAAATTGAGTCACTTACAATTAGTCATTAAATTCTTACTCAAAATTATTGAAATAAATGCTATGGTGGGTCCTGAAATCTTATTATTGTATCTTATTATAATAATCAGCTTTGTGCATACCACTTTTATTTTTGAGAGAGACTTTTTTAAGTAAATTTTCCAGTCAAGTTCTTCTTATGCCTAAAACCACGCAGAGGCGAGGGAATTTTTCACAATTAGTATATTAGCACGTGGCATGATAACAGCCTTTTGATCATCATGAGGAGCTATTGCATTGCATCCCCAATCAAACACAATATTTTTAGGGTTATATCTCAGGAATAGGGATAACTGACGTTGTTGGGGGTCTGAAATACAGGTGAGGGGGTAATGAAAAATTTGGGCCTAATTTTCATTGGTACTGCGGCCTGTGATGTCATCAAAATCTTTGATTGACGTGTAACGGTTTATGGTAGTGAAATGATCCCATACACTTTTATTCTATTCATCAGTTTTTCAAGGTCTATATCAAGGGTATACTTTCTATTGACCATTATGTAATATAAAGTTTAATAACCTTGACAAATTTCTTTCTTATTTGAGAACTGCAACTATGAGTTGATTATTTACCGTCAATTGTCCTAACTTCGGACATCCTTCCAAACTTCGGACATATCCGCAAAATACAAACCACATCAGTAAAAGTCCATACTGCACTGTCAATTAAACTAAATCTAAAGCTTGTCATAACTAAACTTAACAAAAATGAAACACTTAAATTAGTTGACTGTACCCTTGAGACCAACTACGCGTTTAAGGCTCTATCTAAACAGCAGATCTAATAATCTAATTACTTAAAGTAATAGAATTTTAAAAGACATCGATGAAAGTCCTGGGAATGAAGTGATATTAGAAAGCTTAAAGCAACTGCGATTCTATCGCGGCAGTGTGAACCAGATGATTGGAAAATTCAAGATCATGACATAACGTTGCAGATACCAATTCGCTGTGTACATTCCACGACAGAAAAGTAATAAATTTACCGTAGCTGTAGAACATACCCAGGTGCTCATTACGTAGAGAAGAGTCACCAAATCACCATACGCAATTGATAAGTATCAAAGTAAAAAATCGGGAAAAAATGTAAACAAAACATTTCGCTAATTTCAATTCACATTTTGTAATGATATTCAATGTTTGCTTTGATGGTAATGATCACCTGGTTCTCATTCAGTTACAGATAAAAGATACAATACCGTCAATCGTCCTAACTTCGGACATCCTTCCAGACTTCGGACACGCTAAATAAACAGACCTGTCTGGTAAACGAAATGTACATAATCAATCAAACCAAGTCACAATGAATACTAAAATATTAGATAAAGCTGATAAAATAATGTGTTCAAACACAATAAAGTCAGCATGAAGCGTAAATAAGCATGTAGAAAATAAGTGATTTGAAGATAATGATATAAACGTCATCCTCAAGGGATTGCAATACAGTGGCAATCCTGTCGAACAACATAAAATAGTATTATAGCAGATGGTTTCTACTTGTATTAACTTTTGAAATAACTATAATATTGAATCTTTTATCTGTAACTGAATGAGAACCAGGTAACCAGAGAACCAAGCATTGAATATCATTTTAGCGAAATGTTTTGTTTACATTTTTTTTTCAACTTTTTTCTTTGATACTAATCAATTGCGTATGATGATTTACAATACTCTTCTCTACGTAATGAGCACCTGCGTATGTTTGTATTTATATCCGTAGACAATTATCCATAGTGGATATTCTCCTTTAAACGTGCAGTGTAATTATAAATCATGTTCGTCTCAAGGGTACAGTCAACTAATTTAAGTGTTTCATTTTTGTTAAGTTTAGTTATGACAAGTTTTAGATTTATAGTTTTATTCACAGTGCAGTATGGACTTTTACTGATGTGGTTTGTATTTTGCGGATATATGTTTTTTTATGTCCGAAGTTTGGAAGAATGTCCGAAGTTAGGACGATAGACGGTAGGTATTTCAAAAGTTAATACAAGTAGAAACCATCTGCTACAATTCTATTTTAAGTTGTTCGACAGGATTGCAATCCCTTGGGGATGACGTTTATCGTTATTTTCAAATCACTTATCGCACTTCTTCACTCTTACTTTATTGTGTTTCAAACACATTATTTTATCAGCGTTATCTAATATTTTAGTATTTATTGTGACTTGGGTTGATTGGTTATGTACATTTTGTTTACCAGACAGGTCTGTTATTTAGCGTGACCAAAGTTTGGAAGGATGTCCGAAGTTATGATGATAGACGGTATAAGATCATTGAAGTATCTTCAATACTAATTCAAAGCAAAGTGAGAAATTGAGAAATGCATCGTTAGAATTTATAGATATTAGGAAAGTAAAGTCAGCTGCAATGTCCGTCATATAATATGTAAATGCAGAGACACAACAACGTAAGGCCGATGGAAATTTTATATTAGTTTAGCGTCACCCGCCCGCATCACTTCAAGTGCCCGCATAAAAAAGTTCATTATTTTACAAGATTTCATTATTTCAATTACAAAATGACAATTTAACAAGAACAATACATCATCTACTTCATTTGCTTGCCTACCCACCACCGACAGTCGTATCCCGGTTCAAAATGTCCAAGTAGTTGCTCTTCCATGTGCGTCTAATGACTTCCCCAGAGTGTTCCGTATAATAAATGTAGCGAAATTTCGACATTCGATTACGTAATCGAAATAGAAATTAATTTTTGCAGCGTTTTGGAATAATAGAGTTATGGCTTCGATTTCTATCAGATACATGCTATCAGTTATTTGAAAGCTCGAGCTAGTAGTACCATACTCGGGCAGGCGGGATCTCAGTGATTATAAAATCAAAATGGCGTATAGATGAGTTTCTAAGTGACGTGATCTTTATAAACATTAGTGTTTTTTGCTCGATAATTGCTGTGAGTTTCAACATAAATGCTTAATAGATCAATTGTCAATTTCCTACCAATCAATGTGGGCACACATCCTGGTTGGCAATTAGATGCTCTCTGCACACTGTCGGTTAAACCGGTTCTCAAGAGGCGTTTTTAAGACAAAAAAAATTATTAAGAATAATACTCATTAGCACTCGAAATCTATTTTTGTGAAGTTTATTAAATTTTTAGTTTCAACAGATCTTTAACTGGTAATTAACATCAGAAACTCATCTATTTGATGTGTTCTCCCGCTATGTATGGCACTAGAACGAAATTAATGAATAATGAATAATGAAAACATGCCGCATGACATTTTCAGGAGTTAAGTGATGCTAAACTAATATAAAATTTCCATCGGCCTAATAATAAAACTGTTTTTATATACTAACTTAGCTCATGCAAGCATTCTCTAGTTTTATCAACCAATGCAGTTGTATCAATCGGCTGTCGATAAGCAGTCAAAATCTTCGAGTCACGTTCAGCTTTATCAACCATATTCTTGTTAAAAGATTTTCTACCATACCGTCGGGTGTTTTATAAAGAAAATTTACATAGTGTTTTGATCTCTGCAGCTATCGCCTACCATTTATTTTGAATGAAAAAGTTCTACGAAGAATGTTAGGGGGTTTGATTTATTAGCTATGAATAAAAATCTATATACAGACGATTAACAACTTTAAGAAAGATATAAAAATCAAATTTAATAATTTAAATCTGAAATAAAAGTTATATAACACAAATTGTATCATTCATTATTTTATAGCTGTT
Source organism: Turritopsis dohrnii (assembly GCA_027922465.2). Classification (NCBI taxonomy): domain Eukaryota; kingdom Metazoa; phylum Cnidaria; class Hydrozoa; order Anthoathecata; family Oceaniidae; genus Turritopsis; species Turritopsis dohrnii. The sequence continues at coordinate 448,906 of BQMF02000124.1, read as the reverse complement.
GTTGGATCCTTTGATTAGATTGTTGTTACGGAACCCCCAGCTTGTGGTATCTAAGCTTTCAACTTTTAGCCTGATCAGCAGAGCCTACAAGCATAGGCTAATGATGCAAACTCATGCAAAGTACCTACCAAACAATCTAAACTTCTAATCCACAGGTATATTACATTACATTATCTCTTCCTGCAAATCATTTTGTTATTCTTGGGCCTGATAAAGTCTGTTTTCATGAAGTTTTTCATCACATATATAGAATTTCTGAAGCATTTTCATTTAGAGCAGTAAGCTCATTCTTCTCTTGCTCTCTTTCTTGGTGTGTTGTCTTTTGTTGATTAATTTTATACATGGATGTTGATGACGTATAATGTTTTGATTGTGTCACAATGGTTAAACTTACAAATGTGTTTTTCATTACTAAAGTATTTTAATGTCATTGATCCCAGATTTTGCAAATAAAGTTTATATAAACACTACTACACCAAAATAAAATGTCTTTAATTAAAACCATTTAATTAGCAAGGCTGTTGATATATACTGTCAATCTTTCAGACTTCGGACATGCCTGTCTGGTTAACAAAATATACATTCATATTTAACCAGGTCACAACAAATATTGAAATATTTTATGAAATAGATAAAAAAGATGCTGAGAGCAATAAGTGTGAAAAATCACTTGCACTGGTCATGGTTTTATGGGAGATATGTAAAAATAAGTGTCTCAGAAAAGGTTATACAATCACAACTTTTTCGGAATTGTTTTTACGAAAGATTTCACATCCTAGAATAGAATAGAATAGAATAGAATAGAATATTCATTTATTTGTCACAAAAATAAGGTGATACATCAGGATAAAGTGGTGACAGGAGACCACCCCAATAGATGAATCTAAACACAGGGGGTGGCCACCAAAACAATCATATACTAGAGAACAAGAAAATAATAATATAATAATAAAAATATAATGCAGAATCATACAATCTTTAAGTGAGAAAAGGAGAGAAAAAGAAAAAAAAAAAAAAAGAAAAAACAAAAAAAAAAAAAAAAAGTTATTGGATAAGGATAAGTGGTTGCCCAATAGTGAAAGATTAATCATAGGATGAATATTTTTTAAGAAAGAAGTCAGTGAGAAGGTTTTTAAGTTGGTTATATGAAAGAGAAGTTAGGTCGAGATGGGTAAGAGTTGATTGAAAGTAATTCCACCAGGATACAGATTGGTACGTAAATGAGTGTAATCCATACAATTTAGTTTTAACACTAGGTTTAAATAGGGAACCTGCTGATTTACTTCTAGTATTGATATTGTGAGGTATAACAGAGAATTTTAAAGCACTATGAATGTGATCAGGAATCCTATGATTAAGAATTTGATGAATGAATAGAATATTTAGAGTTATTGTTAAATCAAAGATGGAAAGCAAGCCAAGTTTTGAAAAGAGTGGTTTAGAGTGAGATCTGAAAGAAGAAAAGGTAATAAGGCGAGCAGCTGTTTTTTGAAGAAGGAGGATGCGTTTATTGTAAGTGGACTCGTGTAAGGCCCAGACTTGGCAACCCATAACGAAGATGAGAAGAAAAAATAGAATGATAAACAGATAAAGAGACAGGTTCAGGAATAAAGTGGCGGATTTTACTCAATGCACAATTGGCTCGTCGAAGTTTAATTGATAGCTCATGGATGTGTTTTTTCCAAGAGAGATCCTCGTCAAGATACACTCCAAGATATTTTATGTATTTACTGGGTTGAAGTCTCCTCCCACAAATCTTGATTTTAAGATTAAAGTTTAGTGGTTTAGATTTGTGTTTAAATAGAATAAACTCAGTTTTACTGGCATTCAGAGAGATTTTGTTGGCATTAAGCCAACTAGAAAGAAGTTTTAAATCAATGTTTATTTTCTTGTTGAGGGACTTTAATGACTTGCTAAATAGAAGAAGATTGGAGTATCATCAAAATAAATAAAACTTTGACAGTTTGTTCAAGCTTGACAAGAACCACCTCAATAAAGATTCATACCACAAAAAGTTTTTAAGCACCACCATTGAATAGAAAAGAAGCATGAGCATTACTGATATTTATCTCCTTTCCTGTAGTTCCTCGTATTGTCATGTTATTATTGCATCATTATTTTTAAGAAATGTCACCATAAAAATAGATGTTCTTATATAATGGGTATTGTTTAAATACATCCAGTAAAAGTTGTTCCATTTCCCAAAACTTCATATCCTTTGCCTGAGTAGTTCTTCATTTATATATAACTTTTTTTTGGCAAAAAATAATGACCTGGTACCAATCCAGGGGTGACAATGGTATATATAAATTTCTTTATATACTAATGTTTACTGTAAATTTTCAATTTGGGGCCCTACATTGGCCTATAATCATTCGAATATTACTGTAAGTTATGTTTATATTTCTACCTAAGTAAAAAGTACCAGCATTTCACGAGAAATATCTCTAGATTGAATAAATATGACGATCGTTTTTTATTTCTGATTAGAGGAATAATGTTAAGTATTTTTTGGTGTATCATTCTTTTGATTTGGCTGAATAGAAATAAAGTTATGGACAAAAAACTGGAAGTGCTCCTTCTAAAAATCTTCAAAAAATGAACAAAAAAGCCGAACAAAATATTCCTGCGTGATTTTTTGATTAAAGTCGACAATGTTAATGAAAATGGTATGGGGATTGAAAGAAAAGACAACTTGTCTAATCACCTCTTTATTATTATTTTCCCTAGCAAATTGGATGCATACCCAAATTCTTTATTGTACGTGAGTTGCGGCATTTCTCAATATTTTATACAAGACAGTCTTTATAAAAAGTCTCAGTGAATAAAGACTTTTTTTGACTCACCCGGTATTTATCCTCTTTCTACACATATTAATATTAACACAGCTTAAAAGTCAGCGTTTTTCGTTATACATATTTATTTTCATACCCGGGCATCGATAATAAACAGGGGCTGCGCGAGCGGGGGGGGGGGGGGGGGCCCGGGGGGGCCATGGCCCCCCCACTTTTTTGCAAAGTAAAATTTTTCGAATTCCTTAATTATACAAATGTGTGATCGTCAATAGATAATTAGCTTTCTATTGACAGGGTGACAGCTAAAACTATTTATTATATACCTATAAGCTTTTTTTATCTACAATAAATTTGAATGTTCCGTATGATCGTACAATAACTGATGCGATGTTACACGGTCGTTGTTGATATTCAACGGCGCAATACAATGTCTTCGCACCCGGAAATCGTCTGTTTCCTTAATCTTTTCTTTTGAAAAATATTTGTTAAACTGCCTCGATTTTACAGGCGCATTAAACCATGTAGGCTCCTGGGTATGCTTAAGATATTCTTATTTTTAATAAAAGTTAGTCCGATTATCTTTGTAAACATGTTGAGCATAAATTAAAAAGCATATTTATGTTGTCATGATGTTGTCAATTGTCACTTTGTTCCATACTTATGTGGAAAGTGATTTACTCTTTTCAACTAACTAAATTTATCGGGAGAAAACTCTTTTATTATTTTTAGATTATTGGTGCTTGTTTTGGCACTCTGAGTAAATAATATTCGCAAAATTGCTTTGTCGCTCGTTGATCAGCAGCATTGCAGCTGATTTTGGCCCCTCCACTTCAAAATATACGGCGCGGCCCCTGATAAAGGGTGAGAACAGACAGTTGTATTTTTAGCTCTTATTGTGTATTTTTAAATAGAGCCTGTCTCTTTTGTTTCACATATGCATGTTAAGAAAAAAAATGATCGATTCATTGATGCATAAATAAGAGAAACTTTTATATCCATTGTTCATTGAATAAACAAAATTTCAAACAGGAAGAAGTGAGATTTGAATTTGGGTGCCGAGATTTCGACGTCCAATAGCACATTTGCACTATGGTTTTTTACCTGTATTACCCCCGTAATGAAAATTTACAAACTAACAGCCAAGGTAAATTTAGCAGATATTTCAAATTCTGAGAGGTCTTTTGCTGCTAATGTGAATCACATTCAGTATACTTTCTGCTACTTGAGTCTGTCAACTAATATTTGTTTTGCTTCACATGTTTCACATGCTGCAAATATTTGCACTAGTAGTAAGATATTGTTTTAGTATCATTTGTGATGTGCCCATTTGTCAAAAGATACTGTATGAACATTGTAGAGCATCTGCTACAGGGCCCACACAACACTTTTTAAAGTGAGGGGATCATATTTCAATGATATACTTGGAGGTGACAACCCAAGGCACTGCAAAAGGTTTTCAGATTTTAAGGTCCTAGAAAGGTAAAAAAGATCTGTTTTTGAGTTTAAAAACAACATTTTTATATATGGCTTGTAAATGGAAACTTTTTTATCTATTATTCAGAATGTTTTATCCAGAATAAGAAAGAAATGATTGAAATTTTGGAATTAAACCAGAAAGTGATGTTTATTTATACTATGTAAGCTAAAATATAAGCAATATAATTAATATATAATTAAAACTTTACAAATCATTGTCACAAGATTTTCCAAATATCTCATTTCTCAATGGTTTTGAGGCAATGTTTTGACTCATGCAATGTAAAGGGAAATTAGATGGATGATTATATTGTTAATCATAAGTAAATATAATACATGCTTTTTTTTTATAAGAATACACTTTGTAAGAATGTTCAAGATGAAATTGGCCAAAAAGTTAAGAATGTTTTAAGAATATAATAAATTTTGTGAGCTCAAAATTTATTTTGTCAGAATTAATTTTATTTTATATGTAGGTGCTATATTTTTTATAATTATCAACAATGTAAGCATTCTCTCACGTGGCTCTCCATTTGGGGGTGCTACTTTTTGTAACTATCGATGTAAAAACTCTTCTCTTTTTTGCCTTTCAATCTTTTGTTCCTGGGCACGAAAAGTTAAGTACGGCCTTAAAGAGATCCTGTGATGAAAAATTATTTTTTGTGACAGGATATAGCTCTAAGTTGATTAACAAGTCTTTTTACAGTTTTTTATAATTCTTTGTTGTTTTCGAAATATGTCAATTTCAAGATGTAAAATTTGATTTATGCAATGCATAATTATTATGATGTGTATAATAAATGAGTAGTTAAAATTTTTCATTGCTTTTACTGATGTATAAATGAATATTACATCTTTGCACTTTATAAATTCTAGGTGAAATGATATGATGAAGTATGAACTAATAATATTTAGTATATACCATAGTTCAAAAGTTACAGTCATCAACAGTACACTCTCCTATTATATACATCCATTGCATAATTTGATATTTTTAAATTGAAATATCAGCGAAAGGAGAGGAAATTTTCAAAAACTGTAAAAAGACTTTTGTTAATCAATTTGTTGAGTTCTATCTTATACCAAATTATCATTTTGTCATCACAGGATTTCTTTAAGAATGTTTTAAGAATATATAGGTTAATTTTGACTAAAAAGTTAAGAATATTCATCATAAAACGAAAAGACACCATTCTTATAAAAAAAGCATCCAAATGACAAGAACTTTTAATGATTATTTGACCATAATGTCAATGCAACGTTGTTTTCAGTCATTTGACTTTCCCACAACATCATCCGTATAACCTCAATTTTTGTTTTTTTTAATCATTTTTTTTTGACATCAAAATCCAACTTCATTTTCCTGTTTTAACCCGACCTCGAAACAACGTTGATAGGTGGTTTCTATACTTAATGGGTTTTAATAAGTGCACGTTTACTGTCCTGAAATTACAAACTCAAAACACTTCAGGCAAAACTAACTGCGTACTTTGCATAACAACTGCCAACTTGCCAGTGGGAAAATTTATACATGCTATTTCAATAAAAATGCTCTTCATTGCAGTGACTTTTTGATGATCTTGCCCACTGGGTGACCATTATTATTGTTACTTCTACACAGTGTCAAGTTGATGTCTTACTATAAAGTATTTTTTGTGATAGCTTCTTTGAGTATGACTTTGCATTCTCTTTGAGTTGACTGTCAAACAAACCTTCCAGAATATATTTCAGTTGTTAGTGTAGCTCGATCCAATTAAACAGAAATTTATGGAAATTTACTCATGGTCATGGAAAAGTCAAAGAAATTGATGTGCGAAGAACAGTGGGTACTCCTCTAGAAAATTATAATCATCCCAGTGGGCAAAAAATGTCAAAGTCATTGTGACAAAGAGCTTTCAATGAAATAATGTCTATAATTGCGTAGAAATTGTGATTATTCAAAAAATTTGCCCAGTGGGAAGTTCTTGTTTTTTCCCTGGCTGTTTTAGCCATAAATATTCTAGCAGAAAGGAGCTGTTAGAGATTGAAGATAAATTGACTGATGGCTACTAAAACGGAAATATATAATATACTGCGTTGACACCAAACTCTTCCTGATTTAAATTTGAAATCAAGAAGACTGTGTATAAGTTATGAAATATATTTAACAACGTGTCGGTCGTACGACGGCCATTTTAAAGTGGAAAACAATATAAAATGTAACTGAATATATACAAGAAAACGTACGATGTGATAAGATCGTAAAGATTATACGATCAAGAAATGTCCCCAGGGACAAATCAACCGTCAGAAAATAAAAATAATGGCAATGATAACAAAAAGAATCACGAGAAGTTTCATTTTTATTTTTGTATTCCTGCGTAAGCAAGGAATACTTTGAAACCGTTCGTGTTTTTTTTGTTTTTTTTTTTTTTTTTTTCACTGTCCAAACCTAGACCAATTTTTGTCGATGGGAAATAGCCACTCAAATCATTAATGTTCCCAACTTACATTCTTTTTATGATTTAACAGTCTAAACTCACACTATATTCATTGTATACAAGTACTTTGCTTGAAAAGACTCTAAAAGTGTAAAATATAAGCTCTAGTGAAAGTAATAATTAACATATGGCTAAATCGCAGATGCCAGGTAGAAATGTTGTTTCATGTGAGTCTTATGCAACGTTCTTAAGTTTTCCGTAGTAGTTTTAAAAATGGAAGCGAAGAAGCATGCGTAGATCTGTGAAAGTTTCTTTATTGAATATATGGATATAGAAGAGGTTGTAGTACGGCTGTAAAACTTAAAAGAATCAAGAACATTTATGATCCAAGCTGATAATCAACGTGAAACTAATATTCTTAGTAGTCATTCTTGACAAATAAGCAGTTCTTGATGCTTCAAAACAGATATGAACGACTACCAATAGGGTATGTTTATATCGATTTAATGCGTAAGGTTTCTATTAGTCTTTCTAGATGTAATACAATTTTTTAATTCATGTTCCTAGATAAGCTACCCTGTTTTTATAAAGCTCTGGAATCTTGAAGCACAGCTTATCTTCCTCATCAGCTTATACCCATTTTATTAATCAATAGATGACCACTTTTTTAATTGACTAGTCGAATTTAAAATATTGTATGATTCTAAAATTTGTATACTATCAAGCTGACGATAAAAAGGAAACACAGATATTTTTATTATTTCGCAAGGCCAAGTAAAAGTTTTTATTATGAAGTTCAGGTACAAACAACATAAAGATTTTCATACTGTATAGTTTTAAAAGGAGTATTTTGAAACGTCCACGGAAGAGTGTTCTCTAATGGATTTCTAAACTGACAGTGTGCCTTTTTAAGCTTGATCTCCGGCAAAATTTTTCAAAGTCTCTTAACTTTTATGATGCTCTCGGGAATGTAATTAAATGAATTCGAAGTTATTACTTCTTAAGCACAGACTTTTCTTGACGCGACAAACTTTTTATTACTTAATTACTTCTTGAAGATTCTTTAGGGAATACAACTTTGAATTAAAATCTTTTTTAAAAATTCTGTAAATTGAAACAAGACTGAAGTTTTATATGAGACAACAAAGTTTAATTGTTATCATTGTTAAAAGGTAAAATGTAAAATACTGCAAACATCATTCTGCATTATGCATATCGTTTTAAAGCGTGAACTAACATTCATTTCTTTCTGAAAACCCTCCAGAAAGTCTTCCAGTCATCTGCAGGAATACTTCTGCCCGGTAGGGCATCTTGTTATTTTTATGTAGATATTACCCACTAGTAGGTATTCTCAACACATATGTTAAAGATATTTTACAAGTTTTGACATATAAGCGTTTGTAAAAAGAAAGGTGTAAGTATGGCAATGATGCTATAATTCGATTGAGGATAGGCTTGTCCCTATGGATTAACAGACTTTCTTTAAATTCCAAGTCAAAATTCTTGCCTGCGGAGGAGAGTATAGAAAAGTTCTCAAATGTAGCTTTATTTTCACAATATACTACATGCTCTGAAATAGCGCTGTGGTTCTGTAGTTTAACGGTTTTTCCAGTTAAAGCCGAAATTCCCATATGTTCGCAGGCTCGTACTTTCAAATGTCGCATAGTTTTACCATAATAGATGGCATTGCAGCCTTCGCACTTGAACTTACAGTCTACTCTCGATAAGTGGAACCCCAGATAAGTGGAACTTTCGTTTAGTGGAACCAATTTCTCCGGTCCCTTGGATTTGCATTAACAAACCTCTCTTATTTTATTCGTATAAGCGGAACTTTTCCAAAAGAAAAGTCATCTGCAGTACCTTCGAATCATAACTTTAAGAAAAATCATCATGTGGAACATAAATATCTATAAAGCATTTTCTTTTGTTCCTCCCCCTGTTTTTGATTATTCGTAAATTCTTCGGTCTCCTGAAATTTCAGATAAGAGAGAAGTTCGATAAGTGGAACCATTTTTTTCGGTCCCGTGGAGGTTCCACTTATCGAGAGAAGACTGTATGTACAACATTTGAGCGCAGAGCCATTGGGGTACGGTCCTTAAAACGGAAAAAATCGCTAATTCTACTACTAGATTTAAAAATTACCTTAAGTTGACAACAAGGAAGGTTTTTACTAAAAGTACTAAGCAAACGAGTTCTTAATTTCAAAGATAATTTACCTAAATATGGCAAAACAAGAAATACTTCTAACTTAGGTACAGTAGTGACAACTTTCTTCTCTCGAAATATTCTGTCAAAATGACTTAATGCATCGGTCAATCAAGTTGGAAGGGTATCCATTTCTTAGCAGTATGCCTCGAAGATCCTGCATCTCCAAATGGAACTTAGAAAAATCAGATACAATCCTAAAAATTCTGAAAACCAAAGTCAAAATTAATCCAGTTTTATATTGATCAGGCAAAAAGCTACAATAATTTGTGTAAACACCACTGAAAGTGGGCTTCCTATAAATAGTTGTTAAATGCACGAATAACAGAAACATCAAGAAAAAGAAGACGATTTGCAGATTCCACTTCAGATGTGAAAGACATGTTGATTTGTTCCCAATTAAGGGGTGTATTGAGGGGTGTATAGCTCACTTGGTAAGACGCCCGGCTCGTTATTCAAGGGTGATAGTTGGTAGTGGTTCAAATCTCGGCACTGTAAAAAATGCTAATGTGATATGAACACTTATAGAATGATAATGTATTCAGCAGAAGGCTGTATAGAATTGTGAATGTAATGAACGAGTGCTAAAAATTACTTTGCCACAATCACCTATCAGTCTGGTATGAGCAAGCTCTCTGCCTTAAAATCTGAGGTATACACTCCTGGTGGAGGCCCACACCAGTGTGTTCACTGCGCAATTCTAGCCTCGGTAAAATAAATTCAAAAAAAATTCAAATAAAAAGGTAGTCCTGAAAGAGAGGCAAGTGGCTAGGAGATGCAAAAAGCCCAAAAACATCATCAACATATCTTCTGTAATACACAAGTTTAAACTTCCTGATTTGTTAATGAATGATAAAACTTTAAATGATATTAACCTAAACCAGGATATTGGTACAATTTTCTAAACAAAGTGTCTTCCAAACTCCATTATCCATTATCTGCAGTATTAGCAAATTCTCTTTGAATTGAATCTGAAATTAAGATCTAATCTTCATCTCCAATACTTTCGACATAGCAAGAAAAACCGGCATGTTAATTTATGTATGTTACAGGAACTAAATTTGGCAGTCAATAAAATGCTAACCAAACCACGGTTAGCTTATTTAGCTTATTTACAATACTATATTAAATATAAAATGTGAAAGCTTTCCGATAAGTTTCTTGGGAATTGAATTTCCAAAATTTTATTTTAACAAATTAATGCCACATGTCATTCCCATATGCGGATAATGTCTCCTCACAGGAAGTATTACCGTGTAAATGAGGCATAAAACTGGCCTTACTCTCAGGTAAAAATTTCAAAAGTTTTTACTCTATAATGCTTAGTGTACTCTAATGTGAATTGTGACTTTCAAAGTCTGGTTATCAGCTGGTTGATTGAATTTAGTGATGGCGAAATCACACAGCGCCTCATTTCAGCTTGAAATTCCGTCTGGTAAAAACAATACAGAAAAGGTGTTATAACTCCATTCAGAAATGATAGATATTTAACGATGAAGCCAGTTATCGTTTCGATTTCCGAATTATAAAATTCTGTTGAAAACATGTCTGGTTTAACATGTTGCATAGAATAATAGACGACTGACGGTGCTCTGGTTAAGATGAATGTGACCATGATGCGTGAAATTGCCCACGTGATCTTCCTCTTAACTTCATGCTGTTGTCCACTAGCTCTTATTCTGACGTACACATAATTACAACAGATGGCAACGAACGCCGTCACTTCATTCAAAAACAAGGTGACAATGGTCCATGTTTGCGGTTGATTGTACCGACATTTTGAGAATTTCAAAGCTTTCGATCTCTTCATTGGTATGAATGGAATGACGCATATCGCCACTAAACCAATCCAGGTTACAAGCGATGTTATCATCCAATTCCTCAGGGAACATACCTTTTGATATGCAGCAGGTTTATCCAGCCTGGCAGCGAAGTGTCGATCTATGCTTAGTAACAGCACAAAAGCTGTGGCGCTATATGTAGTTAGCATGTACAGGAACCTGAACACATCACATGTTAACCAAATGATGTCGATGTCTGCTTTCCTTAATGCATAGATTGGCAACACTATAACTCCAGTAAGAAAGTATATTATCGCTAGATTCAAGATGAGGAACGTCGCGCCATTTTGCTTTAGTTTCTTCGAACGATAAATGACATAGATACAAGCGATGTTTAGAACTGTTACAAGAATACTCAAAATCGACAAAGCTGACACGAAAACTTTTGCTTTGGCTTCCATCGTCTTCAAGCGTATACTTGAATTAATATCGTCTCTCGTCTCTATGTGGTTTTCATCTGTTTTAATATGGAATTGATCAACATCAGTAGATATCATTATCGCGTATTGCTTCATTATAATCACCCTATTTATTCCTCGTCAATTAGTTTTCTATTGAAGGATAACTATTATAATGTCGTATGATATCACTTGATTAGTTGTGCTACATAGCTACTTACAATATCTTTCCGCTACAATTTTTCTTTTGTGCATCCAAATAAAGTTTCAAATTTCAAAAGTTGTCAAGTTGTATTATAGTGGGAAAGTTTGTTGAAAAAAGTCACTGCGAAAGAGTGCATTTCTTTAGAAATATACACACTATTTCAATAAAAATGGTCTTCATCGCAGTGGCTTTTGGACAGTTTCGTGTAATTTGGCTGATACAAAGTTAACTTTTTGAAATCGCTTATAAACCATAACACTCAATAAAAAGTATTTGAAAACAGACTTTAAAAGCTAAGCAATTCGATGTACACATTTGTAACTTATTTGCTTGGTGATATATTTGTAAAACGGTTGTAATCCGGTGCAAAATTGTTTTTATTTGGACAGTTCGCCTTGAGAAATGAGAAAAATCCTTTCGATCTGTTGCTGTTATTGTTTATTGTTTTTAACGACACTTTTCCGTCTTTATGGCGACAGCAACCGTCATCGTGGAAGATGACGTCATAAACTATTTAATCTTGAACAGTTTAAAACGCTGTCTTTAATCACTGATGATGTTTCGTGTTTCATCATCAGGAAGTTTTGTGGTTTTTTATTTAACTAAGTATATTTTATTTTTGGGTTTTTTTTCCGCAAGAATGAGGTAGAGTTTTCCGCAAACTCATTTTATTGAAAAAGAAAAAAAAATATTGAAATAGTGTTTTATATGAAACACGTGACTTCGAGTGTCTTGAAACGTTTTTCTAACTTTGAACTTGTGAACAGAACTTTCAGAAAGACGAAAAATAATTGAAACGTCAATTTAAGTTTATTTTGCGGTCGAGCTCATAAACCATATTGCGCTCAGCATTGAAACGAAAATCTACAATGTTTTGGCGGGATTTCAGACTCGAACCAGTAAACCAGTTTCTTTTATTAAAGTAGCAATTCCGAAAACGTTCTTCATATTGTTTTGGATATTGTGTTTTGTTGCTTAACAAGAAAAGATAACCTTATTGATGTTTTCATGAATTTGTTACCACTGGGTTGAACGGCCGACTTGGTATTTTTATGTATTTTCCCTGAAGTCCTAGAAATTCCCTTCAGCGAGAAAGAACAGCCTTATGTTTCATTTCAGCTTTAATGCTACAGTAATAAAGTTCTAAAAAATGTTTCCCGACCTTTTCTTTTGTTTAGTAAACTGGCTCTTCACATCCGAAGGGTTGCTATGGCATCAACGTTTCGATTCATCGATATTGGTGTGAACCTCACTGATCCTGTGTTCGACGGGAAATACCATGGAAAGCAGGTCCACCAAAACGACTTGCTCAAAGTCGTACAACGTGCCGAAGATAATGGTGTGGACCGAATGATAGTAACTGTTGGGCAGTTATCGGAAGCTTCGGAAGCGCTTGACCTCTGCAGGAAAAGCAAGAAGCTGTTTTGTACCATTGGCTGCCATCCAACTCGATGTTGTGAGTTTGCGAATAGTCCGACTGAGTATTACAACGATTTGTTGAGATTAGCCAATGAGAATACGGATAAGATTATCGCCATTGGTGAATGTGGCTTAGATTACGATCGCGAACACTTTTGTCCGAAAGAGACACAAAAAGTCTACTTCGAGAAACAATTCGAACTGGCGAAGGAGACGCAATTACCAATGTTTCTTCATATGCGCAGCGCAGCGAAAGACTTCGTTGATATTTATAAACGCCATCGTGATAGTGTCGCTGGCGGTGTGGCGCACTGTTTTACTGGCACCACAGATGAAGCAAAACAGCTGATAGACTTAGGTCTGTATATTGGGATAACTGGATGCTCCTTAAAGACATCGGAAAATCTGGAAACGATGAAATCTATACCTTCTGAATACTTGGTGATAGAAACGGATGCGCCCTGGTGTGAGATAAGAAACACCCATGCTGGATCGAAATTTATTCGAACGACCTTTCCATCGAGAAAGAAGGAGAAATGGGAATTAGGTTGTTGTGTTAAGTCTCGGAACGAACCGTGCCATATCATGCAAGTACTTGAAGTAATGGCAGGGTATCGGGATGAAAATCCGGAGGAATTAGCCGAAATTATGTACGATAATACCGAAAAGTTGTTTTTTCGAAATAATAAATCACTTTAGATATGTTTGGAACTGTTGTACAACTTCGAACTCAGGCTTCCTTGCGGACGGTGGTGAAGAAAATCTGGGTTCGAAGTTGATTGTCGTGATGATAAAAATGTGGAGGGGATTTTCCAGATATTACGTATTACTAGGAAATGTAGAAATTCAATGGAGCGCTATCAGTAGTAGAAAAATATTACAAATATTTCAAATGTAACTGCTGCTGAGGATCGTGCAATAACACTGTGTAATGAATTGTATTTTTGTGTTCAAGCATTCCAGATTTGATTAGATGTCGTGTGTGTGTGTGTGCACAAACACGTCTGTTAAACAACCTGATATATTCGAAGAAAAATAAAAACAGATTACTTCCTTTGTTTTCACCAAAAACTTTGTTCTAAGTCTTGACATGATTTTCTTTATAGAATCTCTATTCGGTTCTCAGCTACTTTCTTTCCCACTGGGCAACTATGTTGAAAAATCACTGCAAAGGAGTGCATTTCTATAGAAATATACATAGTATTTCAATAAAAGTGCTCTTCTTCGCAGTGACTTTTACGATTGTGCCCACTGGGTTTCTTGTTAACTCTTGTTTTGTTTACCAGACAATTAAAATGTTTGATGCGGAAGCGGAAATTGAACTGTTCGATAGCGACAGTGACAATCCAAATCTGATTGATGAAGACTGGGGTTCAAGTTGGCAACCAGATGACGTGACTAACGATCAAAACCAACAGGTTGTGTCAACTGATGATATTGAGAAACTAGTACCGAGTCCTTCGCTAAGTAATACACCAGTTGAAAGAATGTTGCTGAACGATCACAAGGCAGGCATGCAGGATTTAGATAAAGAAAAAATTAATCGAATCATACATGAAGCAAGCAAAGGTTCGAAATTTTATGAAAACGAAAAGCGAAAAGAACGGCAGACGAATGAAAAGATCAAAAGCCTACAAATGGAACTGGCGAAGCTCACGGATGCCGATCGTAAAAGAGCCTTGAGGGAAAGTGATAAAGTAATCACAAATTTGCGGAAGAGTATTGATCTGTCTCGAACTTTGGTGCATGTGGACATGGATGCATTTTATGCAGCAGTTGAAATCCGAGATAATCCGAAACTGAAAGATATCCCGATGGCGGTTGGCGGGAACGACATGCTGTCGACAAGTAATTATGCAGCTAGACGATTTGGTGTTCGTGCGGCCATGCCTGGTTTCATTGCCAAAAAGCTGTGTCCACACCTGGTCATTGTTCCCTTGCATTTTGAAAAGTACAAGGCAGTGAGCGATGAAATTCGTAACATTTTCCACGAATACGACCCTAACTACGCACCGATGAGCTTAGATGAAGCATTTTTAGATTTGACTGATTACATCGATGAAAATTCGCACAAATACACCGAGCATTCTGGGAAACATACAGTAGAACTTATCGTAGAGGAATTACGTCATCGAATATTTGAAAAGACACAACTCTCTGCCAGCGCTGGGATTGCGCCGAACATGATGTTGTCGAAAATCTGCTCTGATATGAACAAACCAAATGGGCAATACTACTTGAAACCTGACTTAAATGTAATCCAAGAATTTATTTTGAAGCTACCAATCCGAAAGGTTTTCGGTATCGGTAAAGTAAGCGAGCAAATGCTTAAAGGTATTGACATTTTCAACTGTAAAGACATACTGGATAAGCGAGACATAATTTATTTGTTATTTTCTGAGACCTCGTTCAATTACTTCATGAGAGCTGCTCTTGGCATCTCAGCCAATCACATCACACATGACGATAGAAAGAGCATGAGCGTGGAGCGGACGTTTCAGGACACCAGTGACAAAGATGAACTGTTCAAGATTTGTTATGACATTTGTAAGTGCCTATCTAACGATCTTCTCACGAAAGACTTGCAAGGTAAAAACATCACACTGAAATACAAGCTTTCTTCCTTCATAACACGAACCAGATCAAAGACTATTTCATACCCTGTATCAAAGACTAACGAGATCTATTCTATTATCAAGGAGATGTTGACGCACGAAATTAAATCCTTTCGAGAAGGCAAATTCGAGTTACGGTTGATGGGCGTGCGTGTGACCCAGTTCGTTGACGCCACCAGCTCGTGTAAACAAAACACGGTCGAGAAGTTTTTTAAAACGCAACCTCGGGTCGATCAGGAACCTTCGAAATCAGGTGATCACAATGATGACACCATTAACGATTCAACCGCTGAAGTACTGTCACCTAAAAAGAGTCCGCCTCGTTTTGAAGCGTTGGACCAACCCGTGTGTAGTAAACACGAAAGCGAACTTGTAGATTGTCCGGTCTGCGGAATAGCTCAAAAAAGCGATCCTGTACACTTGAACGCACATATCGATTCTTGTTTGACAAGAAGAGCAATCAAAGAGATTGTGAAACAGCAGGATGAGTTCACAAACGCCACATTAGATAATCCGTCAAAAACCGGTGTTAATTCGGGGAAAACCGGTGTTAATTCGGGGAGAAGGAAAGCACAAAAACGGAAATCTTGTGATGAAATGAATTCACCGAATAAGAAAGCAACTTTGTTTACTTTCTGGAAGAAAACGTGACCAAACGAAAGTTATTGTATAGAGCCAATCAAGAAATCTGATAATGTTTATATAGAATATCTGAAAATCTTTTTTTGATGATTTCCAGTGGAATTTCTACTTAGTATATCGCGACGAATGTTTTCATGTTCTTTTGTAATTGGTGCAATCTCATTGATCACTTTGAACCCAAAGCGTTTTTTTGTTTCAAGAAAATCAAGAATCTTATCTACTTATGAGGTTACATTCTCTCAAAGTTTAAAGCAGTATCTTGTCTTTCATAATCTTCAGCAACGTTACTTCCAATGGGCAATGGGCTGTTGAAATGTCACGGCCAAGGAGTGCATTTCTTTAGAAATACACATACTATTTCAATAAAAATGCTCCTCATCGCAGTGACTTTTTTACGATATTGCCTGCTGGGAGTGTTTCAATGTTAGTTTGTCTAAACAAGATGCGATCTTTACGGTCAATAATCTCTTATTTTGGTTTGAAAGAACGTGACGATAATCGCTGCTATCCTTGGTAATCTCAGATAGAAATAACAAAATAACTTTTTTGTTTGGTTAACACTGCCTTTTCGTTACGTCATTATGTTCCATACTAAGTATCGATTTTAATTAACTGCAAAATGCATTTTATCGCTTTCTCTACGGAAGGAAAATTGTTATAGTTTTATATTTACACTGTGATGTTTTGCTAGCCTTCGTTCATACCATAGATCTAAATGGATGAATGTATTTCTATCTAGCCTTTCATTGGTCGATCTTTCCATTCCCAAATTCAGTAATACCTTCCGTCATCCTCATGCCCATCATCACTGCCCATCTCACTTTCCTCCTTGTCATCGTCTTCTTCGAAATGGTCGCTGTACTCAGCAACACTTTCATTCAGATCTTCCCGATCAAATATTACACCTTCCATGTTCTCAACGTTTTCTGGTCCCATCGTCACAAGGTCAAGTCCATTTCCATCACCTGCTGAATCAGCAATATCTGTCAAGATCTCAGCATCTACAACATCCTTGATACTTTCCACTACCATTCCGATGACATCACCATAACCACTTCCATATGCTGTTTCTCCAAGACCGTCACCAACGTTCGTTGGTGTATCATCATCTGTGACGTCATTTAGAATATTAACGTCGTCGCTAGATTTGTCATCATCTTCGCTGATGTATTCCTCAAAATCGTCGTCATATCGGCGCTCCTCTTCCAATTTATGTATTCTCGACTGCCGCCGTTGTTCGTGACGGGCATTCATTCTTGAAATGACGTTGGCTTTACGCTTCTCATACACAAGCGGTTTCTTTGCCGTTTTGTTGTCGCTAATATCAACAAACCACGTCATTGCTGGCTTGCATGACATGTTACTGTTGTGGAAAACATCGTTTGGACTGAGAATGGCTTCCTCGTTGCAACTAAACAGCCACGAATTTTCATCTGAACCGCATTCAAGCATACTTGTCAAATGTTCCAAAACATCTTCATGAAATGGTTTGCTTTCCATCATGATCTTTCTTCCAAACGATTTGTTTGAAATGGGCGTAGAAGATCTGCTTTGGGCGGGTGGGTGTGGTAAGAAGTTGTGCTGACTGGATTTCAACGAAACCCGTTTGAATCGAATGCTCTTCATTTTGAGGTTATTCTTCGTTGGTGGCTCTTTCGGAGGACAAGGAATTTTTGGTTGATCATCTTCGAATATGTTTGCGAGTGAAGATAATCTTGGTAAGCTTTCACAAATGTTTCCAGGTCTAACATCGTTTGTAAGGATTTCATGTTTGCTGATGGACGGCAAGCTGACGTTGTTAATGACAGAAGGCGTCGAACAACGGCCAGAAGGCGTTGAACATCGGCTGGGTGGTGCTATTGCATGACGAATTGATGAGGAGTTAGTTTGGATAAGATTTTTGCATGTATTGTTTAAAATAGATGGCAGAGAATCCACATCTTTTGCTGGTATCTGTACTTTGGGAATCTGCTTCTGTGTTTGCAATGGATCTTTTTTGGTGATGAGCTGCTTTGAACTGACGGTAGGTGGTTTTGGTAGAAGAGGAGACTTTGGTTCTAACTTACAAGTTATGAGCTGTCGTTTGAGTTTAGGTCTAGAAACTCGTGAGATCGTTTGTCTTGAAGGTGGAGGCGTCGCAACAAACCGATAATGTTGGATGTCGTCGGACGAGCCTCGTTTGCGTGCTGGTAATCTTTCATCATATTTGGAAGGTGATTTTTGAGATGATCGTTTGTTGAGCTTGATTATTAACACATTTCTTGTTCGTTTGTAAAGAGAAATGTATACAGGAATCTTGAGGGAATGTAACCTCAGTGAAATATGTTGCTTCAAAACTATTTCATCGCCATCTTTCTCTACTTTGAAGTGATGCTTCACAAGAACTGGTATGCGGCTTTTGAAGTTATCCTTCAAAACCATGAAATCTATGAAAAAAGATGTAGGAAATTTAGTCATGGAGAAAAACTTTTTGAAAACTAAACAAAACAAAATTTATTCAATTTCAATCCATGCTTTTGAAGGCTTCAGACAAAATGCTGCGCTTTCAAGACTGACTAGATCAAATTTGGAGACTAACGGGATATTTTAAACAGGATAAAGACATTCATTGTACATACCTTTTTTACTATCCCACCTTCTTTGTGTTTCTATTCTGGTATTCTGTATTCTATATATTTTACCTCACAGGTGTACTCTCTATGAAGTCTAATTAAAAAGACCAAGAAAATACGCCAAGTTGCGCATTTATAGCATAAACGCTATTTGACGTCATATATTATGACCTCCATCTTTGAGACTTTTTAGTTATAATCTATTGTCCGCTCGGCTTTTGCAATTTGCGTAACTTCACTGAAGGAGGGTGTTTCTTCAGAAATGTCACGGTTTCATGGAAATTGAATCTAAAAACATAAAATGGTAACCCTTGATGAATATGACGTTTTATATCTCGTATCGATCAAATAAATTGATGTTTTTATAAAATTCAGATTGTTTTGTTTTCTCTGTGTGTTTTTGAGGTTCGAAGGAGAGTTTGACCTCGGCTGGATCTCACTCTGGCACATCAGAATATCTCAAGAATGAATGTATAAATGAATGAATGAATGAATGATGATTGGTGACACATCATATGATGCATTCATATGAATATAAATGAGACATTGGCTGAAAAGTTTCTTGTGTCCTATCCTGCTAGCTGTGGTTGAAATATAAATCATGCGATTTGAACTTCAATTTTCAATGGCTTTAACTACGTTCTTCAAGACAGTTTTAAAATACTTGTATGTTCTGGACTCGATCAGCTTTTTCAACTTCTTTCATTTGAGTGGGTTTTCTGTCAATTTACCTGGAATGTACAATCGTTGTTTGTTGATTATGGAATGTTTGTAACTCTTATGAGTTTATGTGCTTATCAAAACGTGATGGTATGCGATGGGAAATGATAGATCTTGTCATCCGTATATAGAAAAGGCAAGAAACCGTGGGTTTGAGGTTGAGATCCTGCCATAAATTGTTGCAATAATTCTTTGTGAGTTCTTACAACCACAGTTTATTATCTGTTATATGACAACCTGTTCTTTGTTTACTTCTTTATTGTTCATGATTTTATGGAATAATTTGTTTTCTTTTTTTACGTCAATATTTTTATTTTATAAAAAATAGTTTTTTGATGAAAGTAAACGAATTGAATAAAAATGTCTCCTTATAACAAATGAGATGAGCGATATAATCCAGAAAACCCAAGTTACAAAATCAAGTTATAAAGTTATGGATTATGATGCGATAATTCGAGTTGTTAACTTGAAAAAATTATATTTTCGTTTTCACATCGAGTATGTTTTTCCAGTACAGTAGAAATTGTTGAAACCACTACAGTCGACTCTCTCTTGTTCGATTTTCCAGGGTGATAAAATTTTTATCGAATTAGGGAGTGTGTCTCTAATTCGAATTTTTAGGCGGCAAAGTAGAAAAATCGAACTACAAAGAGAAATCTTTGTAAACCCACAAAAAAGGAATAAGACATACATTTTTAACAGTGAACAGTGCAGTACGAATATCCCAGACTTTTTCCAAGGATCTTTTAGATCTCTTTTTTGTTGTCTTTATTATTATGAATTTTTTTTTTCCAAGCGGACGCAGTGTTTTGCGGAACTTCAAACAGCAATGAAACTTCTTTGTTGGGTTTTCCCTTGTCAAGTTCCAGTAAGGTTGTGCATTTTCGGTACAGCAGCCATTTTCTTGAGTCCCAATGCCCTTGACTTTATAGAATTTGCTTTTAAAATGCATTTTTAAAACATTCAAATGAAGGAGAAGCTTATGGTTCGAAACTGTAGTAAGGGCCTTTTTACACTCAAGAAATCGAATTAGAGAGAGAATTTCTCCGTAGCGACTTAATATCTAGATCAAATTAGAGAGCTTATCGAATTAGTTAATATTGAATTGTGAAGCTTCATTTATGAGAGTTTTTAAGGAAATTTGAGTGTGACTTTAAATTTGATCGAATTAGAGAGAGAGTATCGAATTGCGGAGGTTCGAATTAGTAGAGACAGTCGATTGTATTACCTGCATCTGCACAAAACATAATAAAAATATAGATTAATTTTTAGGTAAAACAAAAAGCATATAACAAAACACGAGCTATGTGCATGCCAATACGTCATTACCAGTGTTGGGGTGAAATACTTTCAAAGGGGCGTCTCGTGATTCAGTTTTCACACTTCTTCCTGTTAACGCGGCGTGGTAAAGCCTGGTACCCATTAGGCGGTGTTAAGCTTAACACCACCGTGTTAAGCCTAACGCAGCTTAGACGCCTTGGTGTTAAGCTAAACACGTTTGCAGTGGGTACCAAATTACGTTAAGCTTAGCGCCAAGGCGTTAAGCCTTAACGCACCTTAACGTCATGGCGTCTAGAATGAAGATTTTTAGGTCGTTAACGCCTTGCGTTAGGCCTTAACACACGAGGCGTCTAGAATGAAAACGATTTCATTCTAGACGCCTGTGTTAAGCTGTGTTAAGCATATTTCGAACGTTTTAATAGCTTTCGAACGTTGGAATATTCTATTTTGTATATTGACATACACGGAAAAATCTTTTTGTAAGTAAAATGTAATGCTGAGTCGTTGAGATTAACAAAGATGGACGATATTGCGATAGCTGAAGAAGTTAGAAAATTTCCAGCCTTGTATGACAAGCAATGTAAAGAATACCACAGAAAAGATATACAAAAAAACTGTTGGTCAAGTGTTGCATTAGAATTGGGACTAGAGTCAGGTAAAATTATCTTTAAAATTACAACTAGAATCTATTAAGCCTGGTACCCATTAGGCGGTGTTAAGCTTAACACCACCGTGTTAAGCCTAACGCACAATCTACTGTCGTTGGCGGCGTCTTTTTCTTCGTTTTAACATTATCATCGCCATTAGCAGGAGATAGTGCTTGTTCACAGCAGCCATTTTGAATAAGACTGATGCTTGATTTTTGTTTGTTTTTAGTTACCAGCGTTAAGGCGTTAAGTCACAAGTGTTAATGGTACCCATTTAAATAATGATTTTTCAATAACGCTAGCGCTAGCGCCTGGTGTCAAGTGGCGCTAGCGTTAAGCTTAACACTTCTTAACGCTTTCTAGTGGGTACCAGGCTTAAGGGGCGATGTTGTTAGCGCCGTAAAGCCGTAAGGCGTTTGATCTTCGTCTGGTTTGACTGTCACTATAACCAATGTCATCATCTTCACTAATACATTTCCTCAAAGTCGTCGTCATATTGGCAATCTTCTTCCGATTTCTGTGTTCTCGATCTTGAAATGACGTTGGTTTTACGCTTCTCATACGCAAGCAGTTTTGTTGTCGCTAATATCAACAAACCACGTCATTGCTGGCTTCCATGACGTGTTACAGTTGTTGAAAACACCAGTTGGACTGAGAATGGCTTCCTCGTTGCAATTAAACAGCCACGAATCTTCACCTGAACCGCATGCTTGTCAAATGTTTCAAAACATCTTCATGAAATGGTTTGCTTTTCATCATTATCTTCCTTCCAAACGATTTGTTTGAAATGGACGTAGAAGATCTGCTTTGGGCGGGTGGGTGTGGTAAGAGGTTGTGCTGACTGAATTTCAACGAAACCCGTTTGAATCGAATGCTCTTTATTTTGACGTTATCCTTCGTTGGTGGCTTTTTCGGAGGACAAAGGATTTTGGTTGATCTTCTTCAAATATGTTGGTGAGTGAAGATAATCTTGGTAAGCTTCTGCAAATATTTCCAGTAGACCTGGAAGTATTTGTGGAAGTTTACCAAGATTATCCTTTGTTAGCATCGTTTGTAAGAATTTCATGTTTGCCAATGAACGGCAAGCTGACGTTTTTTCTGACAGAGGGCGTCAAACGTTGGCTAGAGGGCGTTGAACAGCGGTGAGAAGCGCCATTAATCTCTGCGCTGGTAATCTCTCATCGTATTTGAAAGGTGATTTGTGAGAGGATCGTTTGTTGAGTTTGATTACTAACACATGTCTTGTTCGTTTATAGAGAGAAATTTATTCAGGAATCTTGAGAGAATGTAACCTCAGTGAAATATGTTGCTTCAAAACTATTTCATCGCCATCTTTCTCTGCTTTGAAGTGATGCTTCACAAGAACTGGTATGCGGCTCTTGAAGTTATTTTTCAAAGCGATTAATTCCATATCCTTTAGATTATAATTCGCGAGGGTTAATATTTTGCTACCTCCTTTAGAGAAAGTCTTGTTGAAAAGACACATTGGAAGTTAACGCAACGCTTTTGATAATATTTTACAATGACGTCAAATTTGCTGGATTCCATCGTAGTTGCTTTATGACTTTTGTTGGTAGTCCTCTTGCAAAATGCAACAATGTCTTTAACAAAGGAGGAGATTCCGTGCGAATTTGGGGTCTGGTTCTTTGGAGACATATTGCCATGACATTTCCCATGAGTTCAAAGAAAGAGGAAAATGGTGGATTTAATAATGGCTTATAAAATTTGAATCGAATTATTAAACACCAGTTGTCAAGGCTGTGTTGATAGCTGGTCGTTGTCAAGGCTGTGTTGATAGCTGGTCATCGGTGTTCATCGGTGCTGATGAAAGTGCTTGAATGTTTTACTAGATCTTTACTCTTTTCCTTGTCAGAAATTCAAAACTGAAATGAAATCTCATCTCATTGAAGAATCGTTATGTAATTTTATAACTTCTGATTGTGTAAACCACATGTAGAAATAGGTTCAATTACTTTCTTCAAACTCCAAGATCCGTAACATTTTATTAGGTCTTGTGATTACTCAAGTAATATTTTACATAATGCTGCTTCAAGACTTTCTTTCCAGCGGTGCATTCTGTGAGGAGGTGACCATTATAAATTTTTAATGGTTACGATTTTACTGTAAAATGGACAGTGTACTCGTTATTTGAACGTGTGTGTTATCATGGGTTTCTAACTGTCAATTATCTTTATTGTGATAAAACATCATTTGTTTTTTGAAATATTTAAATTCAATACCAAATATCGATAGATAATAAAAAACAAGAAAGTTTGATGAAGAGGCAGCAGATGCTTTAAAAAGTTGCGATTATGATGATTTGGACGAGTCACCTTTATTGGAAAAAACTATGACTATGACCATAAAATCAGCTCTCTGCAGCTGATTGTGAGAGCCAAACGAAACTACCGCTTTTGGAGTGATAACCAGGGCTAAAGAAAATTACCGTAAAACTTCTAGTTTCATTTGTTTTTTGTTTTTTTTGCTATTTTTCACCTGTCTCACCGAAGTGTATCAAGATAATGTTAGATTTTGAAACCAATCTGCAAAATACATAAATAGAAATCCTGCATAAGAAGGCCGAGAGGGAAATATAATATAACTAGCCGCCAAGGCGGCGTCGCTCGCCGCCCATGTTCAGCTTGGGTTGACTTCACGAAAAATAAAATTAAGGAATTGGCAGCCGAAAGTGTTCCCATGTTGTAGAGCTCGAATAACTGATCAAAAAAATGTATGGGATCGTTCGGCTACGATCAACCGTTACGGAGATCTCATCGTTCAAAGATTTCGATGACGTCACAGACCCGTCCCCCCAAAAAAATTAGACCCAAATTTTTCATCACCCCATCGCCTGTATCGCGGACCCCAAAAAACGTCAGTTATCCCTATTGGTTACGGAGATAATTTTCCCTAAACGTCACATTCGATTAGGGTCTCAATACAATGGTTTCACACTGACGTCGCGCACAAGAAGAGAAATAATTTATGTGTGATCTTACATTGCTGACCCTCTTTGCCGTTCACATCTACCATTTTGCGTGACTTACAAACAAACAAACAGACAGACAGACAGACAGACAGAGAATCGGGTATTAATATATAGATGCAACTGTTCTTTATAGAAGATTGTATATTCGACGTGAAGACGTAAAACAAATAAATGTTTTATATAACGATTGTCTCGTTCCAGTCCACTTTAGCATAGCAGGTCCATTATCATAAAATGATAACAGGCCAGGAGATTAGTTTAGTTTACAACTAACCAGGTTTTTTATATTATCGGGGATAATTTCATTGGGGAAAAATGACGAAATTTTTGCTTCGTGACGAAAATTTTCCCCGACGAAAATTTTGAAAAAGTGAAATTTATAAGAATTAGTAGAATTTTGCAACATGACGAAATTTTTACCGACGAAAAATTTTCCACGACGAAATTATCCCCGATATGGTATATTATAATATTCATTTAGTAAATAAATAATCTCTCGATATCTAACCAGCTTTAGTTTGTGTAAGCAAGTCAAGACGCCTCGTTTTTTCAAACGATTCTAAGAAGCCTTTAACCTGAAGATATAACAAACTCTAGGAGATGGATATAATAAATGAAGTTGAATGAAGTTGGTGATTTTCGGTAGACGACATTTTCACAATGCTTGCGACAACAACTAACAAATTTTCAAGCTTTTCAGTTTAGTTTATTTCTTCGATATTGATTGAGTTTTTATTTGCTGCTTCACATTATCATATGAACCAATCAACTTCTTCGATTTGTTCGATTTCGAATCGGCGTAGTCGTTCGAAAAATACACGTTTGTTTTTGTTTTCAAAATTTCTAAATATTTCATCGATATATTGATCGTGCTCGTCATTTTGTTGTTGATACTATAAAAATAAAAAAAAAAACACTGTGTTCCAGCACGTTCATAGGAATTTGATAACTAATCAAATCTAGAAATTAATTCACATGATTATGCTATTCTAACAGTTTTATAAAAGAAATATTTTTAACTAACAATAAGAAAACCTCCAGCTATTTCCTTTTGTGACGTACGACACTTTTTAACAGAGTATACTTGACCAACTCTTTTACTGTATACCTAAAGCTTCGAATAAACGCCCGGGCCGTTTATTAAATACTTCGAAGCTTTTCGGGGGCGTTTATTCGAGGAAGGCGTTCTTTATATTTTAGAAAAAAATCGACAAAAAGTTCTAAGATTCTATGATCGTGGTGTTGAAACGTACAATAAAAAATCTTCAGAAATCCTGGAAAAAGAGCTTGTCAAGCGAAGAAAAACTATTTTTTACCTTTAGTTTAAAATTTAAGAAAGGAGTGTATACACATATATTTATTTTGATTTGTTTGTAGAAAAGAGGCGTTTATTAAATAATTTCACTTTTTCATGGGGCGCTTATTCGTCGAGAGGGGGGAGCGTTTAAAAGAAGAGAGAGGCGTTTATTCGAAGCATTACAGTAGTCACAACTTACGAATTTTACTTGAGCTCAAAACGTGTAATCGACATGTTGTATATTAACGTCGTAGTTTAAGTATCAACAACATTTGTAAGGAAAACCCGTGCGATACTTATGTTTTCCTTAACATATCCCCTCTTAAAAAATATCTTCTCTTAAAAGGTACTAAATTCTTTTATTAAAGATCTCATCACATCTGGTGAGAGGGGGGGTCGAAGGCCATACGAAGCGACGACAAAAGATACTGAAAAATATTCTACTTTATGAAACAAATTTACAATTAGAGATGAAGCATCTGTTGATACGCAACTCACTAGCCTGTTTCCGACGAACCGCTGACGTCATTGGGCGGACAATCTTCACCATCTCGAAATAAAAACATACTGTAAAGGGTTTAGAATTGTGTTTTTAAAGATAGTTGCTGATAAAAAAATCCGTACCACAAAAGACAAAAGATAATGCAGTTCGTACCAGCAAACATGAGGTAAACAAAGAAAAACTATATAAATGCAAAGTCAGCAGTATTCCTCGTATAAACGCTAATGGGATGTTGAGTTCAAGATAAGTATTTTCGAAATTGTTTTTTTAGGCGTTATCAGCTATAAAACTTTTTGTTTTCTCATAAAAACCAGGCGTAAGTATTTTGTTGTATTATAGAAACCAAGGTGATGGTCTTGGTTTCTATCAGCAAACAAAAGTACAAAAGGTTTCGAGACAGCCTTTAGTATTACTGCTTGGAAGCATTCTTCATAAATACAATGCACTTTACCAGCCAAGCCTCCGTCATTTGTACATACTCAAAATAATCCTTCACAGTAAAACAAGGACAATCGAGAACAGGAAGGTCTATTCGAGGAATTGTTGCGTATGTGAGGATAAAAAATATAAGGCTCGTTCAAAAACTAGATAAACGTGCAGAGTGCAGAGTAATAAAAAGAAAGGAAAGGTGGAGAAGTGATGAGAGATTATAACAGTTTATCTATTATAACGACCACATCACAAGAGTGAGGATTATGAATTATCAAGCCAACGATCAATATTGACCAATTGGTCAGTAGAACACAATTCATCAGGGTATTGTAAATATTAAACTACTTTTATTAAAAAAAAATGACCTGAAACAAAATAAAAACCCAAAATAACCCAACACAACACAAAAGAGAAAGACGGAACTTTCCACGTGTCGTAAGAAATTGACATTACTCCATCAAAATATCGGTTGTAATTTGTCGAATCTGACTTAGTTTTTAAAAAAATAAAGGGGTATTTACACGAGCAGGTTACAAAAATATTAGGTATGCATTAAAATAAATTATTATATGAACTCCCAATCATTATGATCAGAAAATAATTCGTCGTATGACGGTGCTTTACGGGACATTGTACTGCCGTAAAACAGAAGAGTTTGCCGTTGATATAGCTGCCCGTGACGATCTATTCCACAAAGTTCGTCATTCGGGCTGACGCTGATCTGTTCAAAGTTACCAGGAACCTTTTTCCAGTAATCCCCCATCATGTTACTTGAAGAGACACCAAAGCGACACATAACATCGCCATTGGTGCACAAGCCCCACACGTGGTTATTGCTTATAGCGAGGTCTTTACCGCTTGTACCCGACACAACTTCCCACGACGTGCCGACCCAAAAATTGTCGGTTACGTCTTTCCTTGCGTAAACATTATTTTTATCGTCGCACGCCCATACGATACGGTCATCAGGTCCGACAACGATCTTTTTGAATTGACTGCCATCTAAGGGACATCCTTCGACAGACACCCACGCAGGGGAAAACCCTTTACCCCTTCTTTCTTCGCCACTGAGTTGAAACCAGGCATTGCCTTCGTAATCCACAGCCCAGACAACGCGATTTCCACAGCAAATATTTAACAAGCGTTTGTTCCCTTGTGCTAACATATCTACCTTAAGCCATTTTAAACCTTGTGGACAGGAATCCGATATTCCAAGGCGTATATAAACATCTACACCCGCTGTTAGCGCCCAAAGCGATCTTGGACCAGCAGAACAGTATTTTAGAACTACCCTCGTTGGAGGTTGGACATTATAACATGCCCCACCAGGTATGAAGCAAATCAATTGTCCGTTAGGCTGTAACGCCCAAATATGACCTTTGTTCATATCAGAACCGCCCGATGAGACACAAGTCCAGCAGGACGCCTCGTTTCGGTTTGATGGGATCATAGTCTCCCAACGTGTTCCAAGTAGATGACCATGTGCAACATGCACAAAACCTTGTTTACCAAGAATAAAAGCACCAGACATTTCGTTTGAAATGATCATTTTCGGCTCGTTTCCTTGCGTGAAGTAAGACAAAACCGACGAAAACCATCCGGAATCTTGCGACTGGTGTTCACCCAGCGACAATTGATACCAAGTGCCACAAAGAGGGTGGTCTTTCGATACATCTTGGTTAAACCACACACCGTGATCACGGTCAATGATCCAACAAACGCCATTACAACTCAACATGACATGAATGGCGGTGATACCAGGCAGCTCACACCATTGAGAAACTTGGTCTGTTTCATCTATGCTGTTCAAGTCACCTAGAACAAAGACCAGAATGAAATCACCAAAAGATACACCTAACAATAACGTTGCTTGTAGTGAAGCTCTTTACAAATTCGAACAGGCTGAGTTCAATACATAAAGATACCGAGAAAATGGAAAGGGAGCCCGCTCATCAATCCTCCCCACTTCCGACTGCACAATGGCGTGAAACAGAAACTATAACGATTAAGAAAACTGTGGCGTCATCGACAAAGTAAAATCTTCAAACGGTAAGGCTTTTTAGAAGGATTAACTTGTAACAACTATTTACGAACCTTTGAAAATTTGTACATGGTTATAAACATCCAAAGCCCACACCACACCAGCATAACATGTGATTTGAACTAAATCACTAGCCTCCTTTACAACCGTCCAATTAGTCCCACTCGGCCTCTCTTTTGATACTCCATTGCGAACGTAAATATCACCATTTGTCTTGATTGCCCAAACGCAATCATCGTCAACAGCTACGTAATGCACATTTTGTTCCACGGATTCCCAAGACGTTCCTAAAACAATCAAGTCAAAAAAGAGCAAAATTAAAACAAACAAATAACATGGTAAATGCAACCCAACCAACCATTGGGCAAAATCGTCAAAAAGTCACTGCGACGAAGAGCATTTTTAGTGAAATTGTGTGCGTATTTATATAAAATGCACTCCTGCGCAAAGATTTTTTAACAAATGTGCCGGCTGGGTATCCACAGATTAACGAGGAGAGATTCGAGGAAGTGTCCGAAGAAAGTTGTTTATTGTTGATGGCTTCAGGCAACTCAGTGTAAAATAAAAAAGTAATTTTATACAGGTCTTGCCAAACCAGCATGGATGGTAAAATAATGCGAATTGTGATGCCGAATCAATTGTAGACTGGATAACCAAAAAAATATAATCGCTGAAACAAGCCTGAACAACCCAGTCTAGTTATTTGTTACCTTGTGGGGCGCTTTCTTTGATCCCATTACGAACATACGCCACTTTGCTTCGATCAACACACCAAACGATAGAACCCGCTTGGTTACAAGCGACTTGCACAGCGCGCCCGTCTTGTTTTTTCCAGTTATAACTTTGAGACGATGTTCCAGAGCAAAATATATGACCGTGGTTGTCTAACGCCCATATCACTGAATTCGAACAAGCAATGGACTGAATCTGTCCACAAGATGGCAGGTTCACGTCCGCCCAACTGTCAGCTAGATAGCGAAGTCTTTCTTGGACAATTTCAGAAACAGCTTTTGTGGAATGAACAGGTCGACCTTCCATATCCGAACTATAAGGCGAATTGCCGTAACTGTGTCGGTTTTTTGAACGTCGTTTTGTTTTGGTCGTATCTAAGACGCCAATCATAACAAACTCATAAATAAAACTCATCGCAGCTAAACATCAAGCACGTGATCACGTGGTACTTACGTGTTTTGTGTTTTGTCTCCTTCGAACTCGATCCTGCCGAATCTGAGTCGTTATCTTCCACGTCAGCCACAGATTCGACGGATTCAATCAAATCGTTTTTGACGTCGATACTATCATATTCGCCGATAGCTTCATGTAACTTTTCCTCTTCCGTTTTGTCATCAAAATCCGATAACGAAAAGTCGGATAAACTGACGCGATTAAGTGGATAAATCGATTCTACTTGCGGAGCGGGAAAAGGACTGATGGGGTATAGTTTTCCATCGTCCTCGTTGTCGTCGAATGTCGGATTAATACTAATCTCTTCGTCGTATTGGTGGATGTTAGATTCTAACGTATCATCGGCACCTAGCAACAGAGGCATAGACGGCTGACGTGTATGTGTTCCCTCAATCGCTTCTCCTCGAACCTCTTTAGCTCTCTCAGTGAGTCCTAAACTTTGCACGCTGACATTGCTTCCTTGACGTTGATGAGAGATTTTCACATGGATGATATTAGCATCGTCGAATGTCTCTTTATTTCCTACATTTAGTTTATCTGCTGGTACATCATTCACTGCTGGTGTGCTTGTCTGATGCGTACTTGATTTTCCTTCGCTATCAGTTGAGTTCAATGCATTTTTCTTTATTGCCTCCTGATTGGTTGAAAGAGAGTCCGTGTGGGCGTGGCTCATCTCAATGGAAACTTCACTTGTGTTAATGTCTAACTTTTTCAAGTCATTGTTTAGTTCTAGAGATCTTGTAGACAAATCTTCAGATAAAGATGAATTCGCGTATTCATTGTTGAAGTTCATTTTTTCATTTTTTTCAGTTCCCATACAATCATGTGTTTCTGTTTTAGGCTCGTCACGGCATGAAAAATCCGTCAGAATTTCTTCGACGTTTTCATGATTGACAGAATTGTGTCCATCGTCATGTCTTATGTCCGTCACGTCATCGATCGTCGTCGTCGATGAAAGCGTGACGGATTCCTTATGTGTAGTGGTTACAACGGCCCCATTTTCATAAACGGCATTACATTTGTCGACGTCGCACGAAATATCAGTTTCGTGAGCTAAACTAGGATTGGTTGATACAGTATCAGTCTTCTGAGCTGGCAGATGATTGGTTAATTCAGTATCAGTCTTCTGAGCTGGCAGATGATTGGTTAATTCAGTATCAGTTTTCTGAGCTGGCAGATGATTGGTTAATTCGGTATCAGTTTTCTGAGCTGGCAGATGATTGGTTGATTCAGTATCAGATTTCTGAGCTGGCAGATGATTGGTTGATTCAGTATCAGTTTTCTGATTCATTGATTGATTGGCTTCTTGAGTAGTAGCATCTTCGATCACTGCATTGGACAAATTTTCAATATTTCCATCTCCACCATGATACTGCTCTGTACCGTTCACTTCTGAAAAAACGATCGTTTTATTGACGTCAATTTCACTGACGTCATCAAGTCCATTGACAGCAGTTTCGGCGGTGATTTCATCGTCAAAGGATACGTCTTTCATAATGATCGAGTTTTCTCGTTTGAACGAGTTTGTTTGGTTTTCTGGCGGCTTTTCTTCATTGACGTCGAATGCACATAACGTGTTGGTGTCGCCGTCATCTTCGACAGGCGCACTTTGAGCAAGCCAATTTTGTTGAGCACCGCTAGGTTCATTTTGTGCATCCTTAATGGTTTCTAAATCACACGAAATATTTCAAATATTATACTGTATATGACGGCAATGAATTTATACAACAAACTGAACGTGCTTTTTGCGTGGAAATTCAAGAATTCGAGACATCAAGACACAATTTCGCATTCTAAACTGACAAACAGAGTCAAATCCAAAACAATGTGGATAACTTTTCAATACAAAAGCGATCCTTACTTCCTTTTTTAACTTTTTTTCTTCTTTTCGGGGAAGATCCAATAGATGTTCCTTCAAACACAATACTATCCGGAAACGCTTCCTTCGATAAGTGTTGAAATGGAGCCTCCTTCTCTCTCTTCGTGTGTGTTATCTCCACTTCGATTGTATCCAGTGCTGCGTTGGCCTGCTCATCTGGAAGCTCGTTACTTGAGTCAAATGCTTTGCCATCACTTTGAATATTTTCATCACTCGTTGTACCATCAAACCGTTCGTCACTGGTCGAGAGAGCTTCTCCACTAAGTATCGCTTCACATCTCTTATCGTTCTTATGGTTGTCGTACGTTGCCTTAGGACTTGTGTCGCTCACTCGATCGTCTTCGGATACCTCTCTTGAACGTATCTGTTCCTTGATCTCTTTTACTCTCGTTTTGACATCAAAAAAACCTCTTTTCACTTTAGACATCACTTCATCTTTCAGCTTATCGATATGATCTTGGTCTTCAAACCGATTAACAGAACTTCCTTGTATGGCCTTCTCTATTTCATGTGGATTGTTAAGATCCAACTCCTCTACCACGATGCAAGGCACAACCGTCTCAAAAGTAACTTTACGTAAAAAATGATCATCGCCTTTGGACAAGATAAACAATTCGTTCTCACTTGTTCCAACATCAACAATACATCCCAGGTTACTATGACAACCAATTACGTAGCCTGTGTTAGGATCAATAACCCATACACAAGATCCTTGCCATGTGACGATGTATTGATCATTAAAAATCAGCAGAGATCCAAACTGTTTCGCCTCATTTCGATGAGGAATTTCTAGATGTGGGGATAAATCTAAGGTCTCTATGACTGGTTCACCTCTGCTAATGGAGTCTTTAAACATCATTGTTGTAAGGACTTTTCCATCTGTTGTAGCTTTCCACAAGCGTAAACCAGGTCTTGCTGCGTACACATCTACAGGTTCATCGTTAGGCAAAGCAGCTGCAGCAGGATAAAAACATGCACCAAAGTTTCCAAACCTAAGGTTCATCGAAATACATAGCACAAATCAACTTGAAATGACATCATGAAATTATCTATTCTCACAAAAGTAACTCAATATGTATAAAAAATGAATTCAAAATGATTATCTGTTTTATCTAAAACGAGATCTTATTTTAAAATGACATTTTAACAGATAGATTCGCACAGTGATTGACAACGTTATAAAAACCTAACAAACAAAGCTTTTCCATCCAATCAGGGGTTTTCAGAGAAATGCATCAATGAAGGCTAAGAAATCAACTCACACTTTACGATCTTGCATGCCAACCTGAACAGTCGTTTTCGTATTGAACGGCCATATCAAGGTTCTTTTCAAAGTTGAGATTAAGAGAGCCGTGTGAGAAAATGACAGTTGTGTGACTGGTGAATCCTCTTTGCAAATGAACACAGTGTGTGTTTTACCCTGGAAATATCAAACAGATATTATCAAGTATATTAGCATAAAAATGAAACCAATCAAACACCAGAAAACCAAAGGGACAAACCTCATCCATGTTGATGACAGTTATAGCAACATTGCCCTCACTGTCTGCTGTGAATAATTTCGTTCCATCCGTGGTCCAAAGAACGCAGGTAACTGGTGACAAATGATGTGATTCAACAGTGCATTTTAAAAGTGCCTACAATATCATTGAACATTAATATCTAACAATAAACCCACATTGAAACCTGCTTCAAATTGGAGAGATGTATAAAGTCTATACCTTCATGACACCATTTCTTTCTTCACCATAATGGAATATTGTGATTGCCCCGCTGAATTGTCCTGTAGCAATAAACTTACGCTCTTCTAACAACTTAATGCTTACAATCGGGACTTGCTTGCTCTATAAAAATGATTATCGTAATCTTGATTTGACTATATGAAATTCTAAAAATTTGCCAATTTCCTTTCCCGCCATTGTTCCAAGTAACAAACAAGTTTACCTCACAAATGAACCTGCTTAGCTTTTTGAGTTTTCGCTCGTATAAAAACACAATTCCAAGGTTACTACCAAGGATAATGGTCTGTTCTGTGACATCAATACATGTGTATTCAACCTTCAATGACTCATTTGTTTTTGCTGCAGCTATAATTCGTTTCAAAGTTTTATCACCACGATTAGCAAATTTATCCTTCAAGCCAGAGAACCCCAACTGAGCTTTATGTGGTAGCTGATGCAGTAGGTCAGTCAAAACATCCTTCTCTCGTAACACAATGTCTTGACCAAGAACTGCTGAATCATCGTCATCATCCATCCTGTTGTATCACATAGTAATATATTTGTCAAACCATATCATTATGATGTGATTTGTGAACTGTTTTCTTAAATATCTAAATAATCAATAAAATATAATTAATAAAAAAAGCAGCTTTATTAAAACTGACCTGCCTACCATTTGTAAACATTGGCCAAACTTAAAAACAATAATTCATGAAGTTACATAATTATTTGCCAATATTTAAATAAC
This sequence comes from Turritopsis dohrnii, assembly GCA_027922465.2. NCBI lineage: Eukaryota > Metazoa > Cnidaria > Hydrozoa > Anthoathecata > Oceaniidae > Turritopsis > Turritopsis dohrnii. Next base: position 414,836 of record BQMF02000124.1, on the reverse strand, counting down.
AACAGTAAGTGATTTAAATGTGACCATGCATGATTTGAGTTCTATCCCGAATCTATAAATCTCCATACATAATCTCTCAACTTGTGAGAGCAGGCAGAAACAACAATACAAAATGATGCAATGATGTTCTGCATTATACACATCAAACGGAGTGGAGTGAAAAAAATTAATACTCAAAGATTGAAAATTATAACTTGACTAAGTGACTGCCTATCAAGCAGGAGCTGCTATGAGTAAGTCATGGAGATAAGTTTCTTATACAAAAGATTAGACAAGATAAACTTTCAAGTCTACGAAAAAAATTAAGACCTTATTACACTTGTAATATTGGATTGTATTAGAAGAAAGCCTTTATGCTGAAAAGGGTGCTTTTGAAAAAACATTTGATGAACCTTTTTGATGAACCATGAATGGAAGCGAAACAACAGTAAACTATTTGTTTATGTATTGCTAACTAAGCATCTCTTTGATAAAGAACTTGACCAAAGAAAATACAGTATGATTGAGGTGGGGTCAACTGAATATTGTGTATTGTGTATGCTTTAATAAATTCACAGAATGAAAATAACACAAATAGATACAAAGAAAACTACGTTCTTTATGAAATGGAAATAAAAATATTTTCATACAAAAACAATGTCTTGTTATCTTGATGATCTATGTATCTTATAATGGGATATAACCATGTGATCAAAAATTAAAAAAAAGTAAAATTACTTAAGAGTCGTTTTGTTTTGTCTTTTATTTCTAACAGCACAATCATCATAACAAAAAGAATTTGCAAAATGACAATTAAAAGTAATTCATATTGAACTCTGTAATTTGGAAATTATAATTGGAAATACTTTTGGAAAAGAGCTCTTTGCAATTTTTTTATATTTAGCAAAGAATAGCAATGATTCAGAAGAGTAAATTCATAAGATTTTCATAAAACCTATAATTATATATCAACTAAACAAAACAAACATCTAAAAAACAAGAAAGATGCATGAGCATCTTATAATTTATAAAAAGCATTTGATAGTCAGTTAATTCAATCTGGTTTTAATCCACAATAGCTGACCAGGAATGTTTTTGAAATAACTATCCAATCAAAAATCTTCTCATAATGAACATTAAGTAAATTCTGCTATACAGTAAAGTGTTTTCAAAACAGGATCAATATAAATATTCAATGAGAGTCAATCCGTAGCAACAATTTAAATCATAATTGTGTACATCTCCAACAAAATACAAAAACACTCTTGAAAAACGTGTATAACTATAGTGACATAAAGTTATATAAACATTAGGCTTTGTTTCGAAAATTGAGTAAAGTGATTTATAAAAATACTTAACTGTTTAAGCTACATGGAAAATCCATTCACATCCATTTAATTATTTTTATGTTAATATAAGATGATAATTTGATTCAAATCTCATTCATATTTGAAGGCTTGTTCAAGTTGATAACAAGTCTACATGAAATATCTTATCACATTATTATGAGTATATGTGTCACGTGTAATGCTACAACAACACAAAATAAACATAATTCAAAACTATTTCCCAGTAAGATTATTAAGTAAAAGCTTAAGAGGAACTTACAAATTTTTTTGCCATTACTTTCCATGGATATCAATTGGCATTTTTCAAAGTGCGGTAATGAGTGGTTAAATTAATTAAAGATGAAATTTTTAAATTTTAAAGAAGTTCAAATTGTATTTATCATCAAGGCTTGCAGAAACACGAAAAAACTTACTAAGATCATTGTGAAATTTTACAAGTTTGGAAACACTATCCATCATACATAATTAAGATGAAAAAACAAAAAGCAGAAAACCTTCAATTTTCTTTTTCTTTAATAACTCAAAGAACATGTAGAACACAATAGTTGCTTTTCTTTAACGTTACAGTTCTTAGAATTGAATGAAAATCAGAACTGAATACATTAGAAAATCAAAATTTAATCATCTTGTTTAAAAGGGCTCCAAAGAAATGAGAGGCTTTTAGAGTCTGATGTGGGCACTCCAATCTAACAGAAAGTCCCGTACCCAGACGTATTTTGCTACCGTTTGAACGGTATGGGCGCCCAAACTATGTACCCAAATTATTTTTTTTTTCAGACACAAGTAAAAACATGTTAATTCCTCACTTACTAACTTTCTTTGTGTGATATAACACTTCAATGATTATGATTATACTTTTATCAAAATACTTTGAGCTTTTACATACATTATAAACAATCATTTTGTTTTTGTTTCATTTTGTATTCTACCACATTTACGTTCGTAACTTCTTGAATAATTTATTGAAAAGTAAAGTACATACAATTTTCGAACCATGAAGCAGGTTAACAAGTTAAACTGAGAGAGTCATCTATCTACGCCCAGTCTCGTGTTTGGGGTTCACGAGTAAAAACGTCCCCCATTTGTCTGCATCTTTTAAACGTCCCATGTATGTACTAAGTTGCCCTGTATATTATCATTCATCGACTTGGTTACGTTCTTCTGACTCTAAAATTAGCAATCAAGATAACTGAAAATTATAAATAATGCTCAATTAAAGCGTTTATCTTTGGCAATTCTTATCTTATTCATAACACGGGAAATGCATTTTCCTGCGTTCTGGAAGGTCAGAAATTCAAAATTTTCTATCCTCTCAGTGCCCACCATAGGGGCGCTTTGGGTGGCACTAATTACGTTAACAACGGCATGCCCAAAAAATCTCTGGGTACGGCACTGACAGATGTGATTATACATCACAAAAGTCTGTTTATACAATCCTCATAGACATCCTTGGCCTAGTTACCTCAACAAAAGCCTTTGAAAGTTCTACAAAAATATTCGGGTTTTGGTTTCGTCTTTAAGACCAAAACATACTGACACACTTCAGGTTACTTTTTAACAAAATTAGAAATAATCTCAATGTGTTCCTAACAAGGAGAAATGCAACTCCTCAATTTTTCTTGGCAATAGCCATGGTACTGACTTTAATGCTTCGAATTAGGTAAGACGTACAGGGATTTTTCCAAGCACTTTTGGTTACTACTATTTTTGGTATAGAGAAAATTGAGTTATACTGTCAGGATAAAACATGGTAGGGTCCTAGGTGTGTAAAGCCCCTGGAAGCTCTGCAATTTTGGTAATTTGGATGTCCACAAACAGGCTTTGCTATGAGAGAAGTGTGATCGCACGTGTCCACACATGCTGAAGACGTAATCAATCACACATTCCAGTCATCCCTATTGGTTATCAAGATAATTTCCTCTAAATGTTGCGTTTGATTGAGGCCTCAATGCAATGGCTTCACACTGATATTGCGCACAAGGAAAAAAAAATTCTCTCACAGTTCTACCATCTATATACCATTTTGCATGACAGACAAACAAACAAACAGACAGAGTATTTTAGATAAGTCTGAAATTTGAAAGTGCTCTTAATGCTAAGAATAAAATATGAATATTTTATTCGAAAAAGGTTGAAAAAATTAGAGCACCTTGCATCAGCTCTACTACTTCTACAACATTGTCAAAATGGTCTAAAGAAACTAAAGCAACAGAATGTGTATAAAAGAAAGTGTAAAAGAGCATTTTAAAAAAACTATGAAGATGTATCAGATGGTGGTTGTCAAGAATTTAACAGTCAAGTATACCCTAAAATAAACATAATAGCTTTATGATCACATATATTACAAATTATTATAGAAAATAGGACCAGGATTATGAGGGAAAAAAGCAAAGCACATTTACAAAATTTTTTGCTGCATCTTTAATCAAGTATATAGCAACAGGATCTAATCTAGAATGGAAGGGCAGCATCCGGCAGAAGGAAAAAGGGCACATTATGAACATCCAAAGGGCACCTTTTTTAGAAAAAGGGCAAACTGAGCTTTATTTCTTTGGCCCCCTAAAAAAGAGTGATTTTTTAAGTTTTTAAAGTGAAATAAATTGTAAAAAAAAAGGACGTAGAGGGCAGTGTCCGACCAACGGCCACTCCTATGGCCTAGATTAGACCCTGAGCAATCTCTAAAGCAATAATAATAGATTAAAGTCTTGGTTTATAAAAAACTGAAAGCCCGTAACTTCTCAGAAGTTTGTTAAATGGGCTTAATAAAAAGTCGCTTTTGACGATGTCTACTCTTTTTTTAGATAACATATTATTTATAAGCAACAATACAGTTATGTTAACTGAGTTATCACCAAAACCTCAAGCCGAACATTTCCTTTGAATACAATAGTGAAATTTGACAATAGTTCTGTAATAATATTACACAGTGCAACCGGAGAATCAAGGAAGAAGAAACTGTAAGAATATGGATTTCATTAGTGGTCAATAAAAAAATTCCCTTTGTTCTTGCCTGATCAAAAAGAAGAAAGAGTTTTTTCATCTAAGGCTGCTCTCATTTTCTGAGAAGTTTCCAGAATTCTGGCTTTTCTGAACCCTATCAGGTTTCTTACAGACAGCAGAGAAGACAAACACACCACACACCACAGATTTCTAAAAAACACACTCTTCTTTTTCCATTCAAACAAAGAGTTTGTTAGTCAAATATAAGTTTAAAAAACTTCGCAAAGTTGTTCTCTCCAGTAGTTGACAGGCAAAGTAAACGTGACATTCTCTCAGAAATAGTATGTATTTTCCCAGGTAGATAGAAGGTTTACAGTGAAAATGGATACAGGTTCTGCCTCGTCTTCGTAACCTTTGAACAAACAAATAAATCAATAAAATGTGAGTCGGCTTCCGTTGTTTTATCAGACAACAAACCCCAAACATCAACATCGGAACATCAGAACGGAAGCACGGTCTGGATAGGAAAGATAATTCGGAGGTATTTGATATGATACTATACTCCGATTTGCTACAACGACTGAAAATTGTTGGTATTATTGTTAATATTTTTGTTAATATTTTTTTCATAACTTCTCAACATCCAAAATTGCTAAAAATCAAAAAAACGTCGCGAAAAAGTAGTAGAATTAATCATCATGTCTTCTTTTTTCTATGATTTAATGTTTCGATATGATGGTAGGTAATTTAAATTGACTACTTAAGTTGTACATGCACAAACTTCTCACTGTCTTGAATGAAGATTTTGGTCCCGTCCAGCATTTACAATCTTTTATAAATCTTGTTCTTGTAACTTTTTATCCAGTCCATCATCAAGATGATAGGGGGACTCAGGTTTTGTCAAGTAGTAAGCCTCCGTTAAGTAGCCTCCGTTAATATTTTACTCCATTCTGAGACCATGCTAAATGATAATATCCATAGATGACCATGTAAACTGCCTAAAACTTCTTTAAACAATTCAAAACACTTACTCAGAACTCTTATAGATCAGACTAAGCTAAGCTAAGCGTTACAGGACGTCTTTATAAGTGCTCTTGAGCTTTTGTTGTGTTTACGTAAAATTCAAGCTAAATCGTGGACATATTCGACTTATGTGCAACACCAATCGTTGTTTTTATGACCGGAATAGTTTATGGTGAAATTTCGTCGATGGAAATGGTATATTGGAAGTGTTTTTCTGCTATATTTTTCGTGTTATGATTTACTACACACACAAAACTCTCTTACTTCACATATGAAGGACATGGTTTTTACATGCAATATTTGCAAGAGAACGTTTGAAAGCCTCAGGGGACACAACATACATTATGTCTCTTGTAAACGCAAAGATCGCAATTACAATAGACGATTAAATCGCTCAAGTACCACACTTGAAGATGTGACGGAGATGGAAACCAATACTATGTTAGACTCTCAACGCATACAACCTGAACAACGAAATGTGAACACTCCGAACTTGCCTGAAATAGAAGTTTTTGCGACTCCCACTGATATGAACGAAATTAGTTGGGGAAATATACCAATGAGAACATTCGTTACTCTTATCTCTGGTGTATACGATGAAATCACGGAATTTCGTAAAAATTTATTTAAGATTCCAACAGGCAAAGCTGGGAAAATGTTTATCGATGAACTTTCCTACTGGCTGCGCGAGTTTAACGTTAACTCAAAATTAAACAGTATTGCCATAAAAACATTTTATGGTTTTGCCTTCATTAATGCTACAAAAACCTTCTCCTAGGTCAAAAGCAAAAGAACATACAGAATGCTTGATAAGGCGACTTTCCCAATGGAAATCCGGTGACATTGAAGGAATAATGAATGAAATACGATATATTCAGAGAAAGTTGAAATCTTCGAATAGAAAGAGGACACAGGAGGACATTTCCAGAATTTTCGCCAAGCTTATTATGGAGGGAAAGGTTTCGTCAGCCCTTAAGTTTCTAGACGACCAATCATCTTCGGGAATGCTGACATGTACAGAAGCAGTTCTGAACGATTTGAAGGCGAAGCATCCAGAGTCGTCGCCAATTGAAGAAAATTGTCTGTTAAACGGACCTCTACTGAATATACCCAACTGCTTCTTCGATGCCATCGATGAACAGGACATTTTCAATGCCGCTCTCAGGACTAAAGGCGCAGCTGGACCAAGCGGTATGGATGCAGATTTATACCGCCGTGTACTGTGTTCAAAATCTTTCGGTAATCACGGCAGGAATTTGCGGAATGAAATAGCTGCGTTTAGTAGAAACCTCGCCACTAAATCCTACAACTCGGACCTTATGGAAGCTTTCGTTTCATGCAGATTAATAGCGTTAGATAAAAATCCTGGTGGGAGACCAATAGGCATTGGTGAAGTACTACGAAGGATAGTGGGCAAAACTATCAGCCATCACTGTAGAGAGGAAATCAAAGAAGCTGCAGGCCCCCTCCAAACCTGCGCTGGGCATGGCAGTGGGGCAGAAGCTGCAATACATGCCATGCGCGAAATATACCAGCAAGATGAAACCGATGCCGTATTGCTTATTGACGCACGCAATGCCTTTAACTGCCTGAACCGTTCCGTAGCACTGCATAATATCCAAATTGTGTGTCCCATGTTGTCAAAATATATAGTTAACACGTATCGGAAGCCTGCAAAGCTGTTTATTCCTGGTGGAGAGATCATATACTCTCAGGAAGGCACCACCCAGGGAGACCCACTTGCAATGCCCTGGTATTCATTGAGCACTGTTACAATCATAGACGCTCTTAGGGAGTATGAACCTTCAATAAAGCAAGTGTGGTTGGCTGATGATGCGAGTGCAGCAGGAAAACTCCGTCCGCTGTACAAATGGTACGCTCAACTGGAGTCAGTCGGAAAGAAGTTCGGTTACTTTGTAAATCAGTCCAAATGCTGGTTAATTGTTAAATCAGAGGAACTAGCTGCAGAAAGTCGTAATATTTTTGGAACGTCAGTAAATGTAACCACCGAGGGTAAAAGGCATTTGGGAGCTTGTCTTGGCTCACGAGAATACAAAAAGCAATATTGTGGTGAATTAGTAAATGCATGGACAGCTCAGTTAGAAAATCTCAGTAGGATTGCGGATAGTCAACCCCAAGCTGCCTATGCCGCTTACACAAAAGGTTTCAAATCTAAATTTTCATATTTCCTGAGAACTATTGATGAATTCGAGCATCATACGCCACCAATTGACAAAGTTTTAACAGAAAAATTTTTACCAGCAGTATTTGGAGGAAACTGTGACGTGATATGTAACAACCGAGACCTCTTGAGCTTAAATCCTTCAGATGGGGGAATAGGAGTAAGTGAAATATCTCTCGAAGCCCCAAAGCAACACCTGGCATCTATTTCAATTACTAAAATTCACGTCAAGGCAATAAAAGAACAGAAAAGCGTTATGCCATCAGTAGATGACACAGGACAAACTGTAATCGAGATCAAACGTAATGTTAACTCAAGAACTGAACAAGAGAAAAAACTTTTAGTAAAAACTACCCACGAAAATCTTCCTGAGAAGTTAATTACCATTAGTGAAGCAGGCATGTGATAAAGGGGCCAGTTCATGGTTAAATACTCTGCCCTTGATTGATCAAAACTTAGACCTAAACAAAGAGGAGTTCAGAGATGCACTTCGTCTACGCTACAACCAATCTCTTGAGAATCTACCTACCTATTGCCCTTGTGGAGAAAAGTTCAATGAGACACACGCAATGAATTGCAAGAAAGGAGGATTCGTAACCAACAGGCATGATAATATCCGTGATTTTCTAACGACGTGTCTAAACAAGGTGTGCAAGGACGTGCAGGTAGAACCAAAATTGATTCCTGTAACAACTGAGCAATTTACGTTGCAGTCAACGAATACTGGGGATGAGTCCAGACTCGATATGAAGGCGAGAGGTTTTTGGAGGAAGGGAGAAACGGCATTTTTTGACGTTAGAGTTACGCACGTTAATTCCAAGACCAACAAAAACCTTGATACTTCTGTAGTTTTTCGCAGACATGAGGAATCCAAAAAGCGTGAATACCTGCAAAGAGTTCTTGAAATTGAGCATGGAACATTCACACCTCTGGTTTTTGGAACGAATGGAGGTACCGGAAAAGAGTGCAGAAGATTTCTGTCTCATCTTGCTGGAAAGTTATCCGAACAGTCCGGTGAAAGTTATGGTACAGTCATGGATTGGCTAAGAACACGGCTCTCAATGGAACAGACAAGAGCCTCTTTACTGTGCCTAAGAGGTTCACGTGTTCCCTTCAGGGCATATTCTGCTGATGACTTTAGATTTGACAACATTCTCGGGGGTTTGTGAGACAGAGAGAATTTCTACAGTGAGAGGATTTTTAGGGTTTTAAGTATTTTAGATTTATATTTATTATGGGGATTTATTATTTATTATATTTTAAGTATTTTTAGATTTATATTTGTATTTTAGCGATATTTTAGATATTATGTATAATTTTAATCATGTGATCGTAAAAACTCTTATTATCCTCAGGAACCACTCAAAAATCCCCGAAAACAGTTTTGACCTCTGTGGTGGAGGATCCAAGCCCAACAGTTTCCTGATGACGACCGACACCACCTATGGGTATATATGAAGTGGCGGATGATAAATTCCAACGAAGAACCTTTTCTATGTCCATATTTCAAACAAATATTTATCAGAAGACCAGATAAAATTCAAAACTTTAATATATACAAGTTTTTTCAAAGAAAATTTAAACCTTCATTGTCGGAGATTAGCACGTGCTACTTGTTAAGAAACGTAGCTCTCATAACACAAATATACAACGAACTTAAGGTCTTTAGACGTTTCTTAAAAGATCAAGGACCTCTTCCGATGCACTGGTCAGTTAACAGAGGCTGGCATCACAGAAAGTTCCTTAACGAGGCTGAGTGTTTTGGCATTCCAAAACTGATTTGTTAACGGAGGCTGTTCTCATAATACAAATATACAACAAAGTAATAGTTTTTTAGTTGTTTTTCAATAGTTTTAAGACCACTGATCAGTTAACGGAGGCTGGCATCACGAAAAGATTCTTAACGGAGGCTGAGCGTTTTGACAGTCCAAAACTGATTTGTTAACGTAGGCTGTTCTCGTAATACAAATATAGGTGTTTTTCAAAAGATCCAGGACCTCTTACGATGCACTGATCAGTTAACGAAGGCAGAAATCATAATGAAAATATAACATTCAAAAATATTTATATATCACTGTCACTACTACTAGATGCAAGTTCGTGATAAGGATTTTCCATTAAACCTTCGATGTGTTTTATGTTGCATCCTGTTCTCTCTGAAAGGTACTTTTTCAATAAATACGGGACAATAACGATAGCAATATAATCATGTGAATGGAAATATGTTCCCTTCGTAATATCGAATGCGACGTAGCGCTTCTGTTCATCGTTAGTCGGGGAAACCTTTGTAAGCTGTGTGCATACATCTTTTACTTCTTGAAGGAATTGCAACACATTGAGAAGCAATTCCTCTGATAGTTTTCCCGACTGTAGCTGTGTTTTACTTCGTGCCACAAAGGTAGTAGAAGATATGTTGCTCTGTAAAATGGATGACTCTTTGGATATGCAGCAGTCGAAATGCACTGCTCTGATTTCTGATGGCTTCAACACCTCAACAAACTTTATCCTTTCGTTTAGAACAGTCAATACTTTGCTACCAGATTGGTTTCCCAATTTTAATGGTAGGACCAAGGTGGCTACAACACTCAATCTAGCAGCTTTCTGTGATTGTAATTCCATAGGCCTACCATTAATGATATCTAACAATATTGTTAGAAACAAAAGATTTTTGTCCCAACAATTAAATATCTCATTGGAGATAACCTTATCTTGTGCCGTACACTTAGTGACTTCACAGTTGCCTTCTTTGATCCATGTCAACAGCTTAACAATTTCGATGATTTTCGATGATACTGTCATGGCTGAAAATATCATACGAAACAAGTAAATAAATAGTAAAACAAATAAACCAATGCGTTTATTATTTCAGACTATGTATGTAAATTAAGGATCTTTTTGTGATACCAGCCTCCGTTAACTGATCAATGCTCTAGAAATGGTCTTAAAACTATTGAAAACGCCCAAAAACCTTTACTTCGTTGTAATTTTGTAAACGTTCAGCCTCCGTTAACTGATCATTGCTGTAGAACCCTCACAGTAGAAAAGCTCTGCGGTGGAGATGCATCGATGTCGTCTGTCGGTTCTGCCATACCGTTGTTTTCAAAGTTATTATGTTTTTGAGACTTTACTACAGATTGTTGGGTTTATTACCCTATAGGGTAAAGTTAATTCAAAGTTTTGCTTTATAGACTGAGAATATGCAATAAAAATGTCTTTACAGTAATCAAAACAACTTTAGAGCAACTATTCATTCTGTAGTTTCATAAATAGGCCAAGATAGTCACACAGGCACAAGCTTCAGATGTGTTTTTATCTAGTAAAATGCCAATGCCCATGGTAGTGTCTATAGCCAATTCTTTTCGAACTTTGTAATTTTTGTACTCTATGCTATATTTGACTAATAGTTTTTAGATTTTAGATTAAAGCTTCAGATGATGTAAATGTGAGAACAGAATGAGCTATCTATTATCATTTAGTCCATTTGATTTTTCAAAAAACTTTGCTTTTGGTCTTGGTCTTGGTGTTGGAATTGGTGTAGTTATAAAAAATATTATAAATGAAAAAACCAAACAACGTGATCATTTGATATCATGCTTGAAACAGCTAGCTGCAGAAGTCCGGCAATTTCGGGAAACGTTATTACAATCTGTGGCTGCTAGGAAATCAAAATCTAATCAATTAGAGCGTGGTGAAATATCAAGTGATGAGGATGAGTTTTTTGATACAGAAAGAGGCATTGATACGTATGTTCTTCTTGATATAAATATTGATATAAATATTTCTAAAATAAAGTTCTATGTGCATTGAAAAGTTTTTTTCCATATGAGAAAGCCCCTTGACTTATATCGAAACCAGATCAGTTTCACAAAAACATACCACATCAGCCATGACACACAATATTCCTTGCCTCATTGCACCCGCATCCTTTTTTTAAAAGTTGGTCATTCAGTAAATTCCACTGTTTTGGCCTTATCTGCTGTAAAATTAAGGCTTTTTTATAAACCTGAAACCTCAGCACAAATGAAACAGAAAATTGTATCATTTTAGACCAGAGACTCTGGCCAGTTTTTTTGCAAAAATTGACGAATTACAAAATGGATCTTCTGCTGATCAACAAGATGCATACAACATGCTTATCACTAAGAGCAATGAGGTTACACATTATTATGATTTCTGTTGTTGTTTTTTTTTTCTAACTTTTTGATGTAACAAAAGACAAACAAAAGCCTGACAATCCTTATAGTATTGCCCAATATAAAAGAAGTATATATATGTCAGTATTATGAAGATTGTGTTTTTACATTCAATAGGTGTTTAACAATTGTGAATTATTATGGAGGTTTTCAAAAGCTCAGTACCAAATGTCTTGCTTAAAAGAGCAAGCTGGGGACAAAGACGCACAGAAGTTTATGAATAACAAAGGTTTGTTTGCTGCACTATGTTGTAGCTTGTAAGCATGAGAAGTAAAATTGTAGAAAAGAAACTTTCCCAGCATCAGTATTGAAGGCTTGTTAAGAAATGTTATAGTAATATTAATAAAACCATAGGAATTGAAACAGCAAGAGCAGCCTTGGAAATTGATGATGAAAGTTTCTATGCACATCAATGGTTTGTATCATGGTTTCTTATTTATTTAATTATGTGATCGTATTTTTTGCGGATCCATCATGGTTTTCTTCCTTGGATAGGTATGCAATACTCATAGGCAATCACATTCAGTTTTTGGATAATAAAGAAAAAATTCAATATGGCTATGAATACAAGGTTTGTTTTTATTTTGTGAAAAGAAAACATTTTGATTCACGCACTCTTATCCTCATCATTTTGTTTAGAAACATATTGAAACTGCTATACAACTAAATCCAGATAACGCAACATCACATTATTTGCTAGGAAGATATTGTTTTGAAGTAATTCAAATTCAATTTTCTGTAGAATTTTCGTTTCACCAAAATTCTCAAAAGCTCTACATGTTCCCACTAGTAGATACATTTACGTGTTCTAATGATTTTTCAGGTATATATGTTGCCGTGGTATTTAAGAAAGTTGGCTGCAGCACTGTTCGCTGAACCTCCAAACTCAACTGTTGATGATGCATTGCAATGTTTTTTGAAGGTGTGTGATTTTCTTTAATATGTTGATATCAGTTTTTAATGTTTCAAATGTTCATGTACTTCTTTATTTCATGCCAGGCAGAAGAACTTAAACCTGGTTTTTGGGCAGCAAATCCATTATATATAGGAAAAGTAAGTTATGTTGAACATTTGAGTAATTTTTACGTAATCCTAAGTTTTATCCAGCAAGTTAAGATACTACATCTTTTATTGGAAATTTTTCCTTAAAGCAGTGGAATGTTTATGTTACATTGCTAATGAAATCATTCCTTTCACTTCACAGTGTTATTACGAAAAAAAAGAATATAACTTAGCTAAGTCTTGGTTAAGGAAGGCAGCGCAAGCGAGGACAAGTACTAAGGAGGTACAAACTTTTCAGTATTATTTTGTACTTCCAGTGTTTTATATTTCTATAAAATGCTGTTTTTGTGTTCTCTTAGGACGAGAAATCTAAAGCCCAAGCACTTGAATTGCTGAAGAAATGCTGAAATGCTCATTGTGATTATGAATTTTCTGGGGATTTTTCCCAAGAAGTTGTATCGTGATGGACACTCCTCTTATGTTTCTCGTCAGCTTATACCATGATTAATTTTATAGCAATCCATAATTAATACTGTTGTTGGTAAATCAAGCCAAAGATAAATGATGGCACATATTTACCTTTTACCTGATTGATTGAAGTAGTCAGATCCAAGTATAGCAGTGAGATTTGATGCGTCTTTTTGTCTTTCTTATGTAATACAGTGGACTTTATATAAAGCAGACACTGTGTTTCAAAACCAGTGTCCTCTTTATAGAGACTGCTCTATAAGAGTTTGACCAGTTCCTAAAATTGATATCTACGTCACGAAGATTGCCACTTTAAAGTGTGTTTGCTTTATAAGGATTCCACTGTATTGATGTGAATTCACTTCTTTTGGCTTAGTTTCTGTTTACATCAACTCATACTTGGGACTAGAGTTTGGATATCTTTATGAATTTGTATGGTACCCATTATAGAATGGGTGTTATAATGTGTAAATATTTTTATCAGTGAAAACAAGTTTTTGTTAAATGTATGTTTCGATACTTATTGTAATGAGTGTTGATTTTTCATAAGAAGTATCAATTTTGTTTATTTTACCATTCTTTCAGACATAAAGCGTTATATTTGGAAACCTTTTGCTTCTTTAGTCTGAAAGTCTGAAAGTGATTGTTGTGATTTGTAACAACTTGAACCTGATATTTCTGAATGTTTCAATATTGTTATATCTTGTGGGCTAACAAATTTCCTATGTACCTCACTAATGAGTTATTTTCTCTTGCAAACATGGTTTGTTTAAGAACTAAGCTTGTATCTGCATTTTTGTAATAAGATGTCAGGCCTGTTCCAGGATGCATTATCATCTAGTTATTTATTTAACTTCTGAATATGAGTGCATGAGGAAATAGACTTTTGCTCTTTTTATTTTGCAGGATTAACTTAATTTAATGGGTCAGTATTTTCTAAATCTGTGTAACATCCGTCCATCTGATAATCCTGCTGTGATTTTCCAACATGAATCGACAAAACATGGACCAACGAAAAGTTTGCTCACATACAAAGAACTCACTGATGTATCAGACCAGCTAGGTTGTGGAGTTCAGAAAAATATATCCAATGATGGAGGTGTTCAAAAGCAATATATTGGAATATACAGTGACATGCATCTGCATTTGCCTGTGATAGTGTTTACTTTATTGAAATCAAACACTGCTTTTGTTCCGCTAATGGTCAAATCAGCGAGTGATGTGTTTATTCACTGTTTAAGGAAATGCGGAATCAAATTTGTTTTTGTTCAGAAAGTGTTGCTGTCATCGTTTACGTCATTGCTTCGAAATGATGTTGTCATTGTGGCTAATCATCAACTCGACGTTCTCCCTGATTACTTATTAGTTGAACTTTCTATTGGCCAGCAATGTTTTCCACATGAAATAGCTTATGTTGTTCAAAGTTCTGGCACTACTGGTCAACCAAAGCTTATATTTGTCCCACAAGATTGTGTCACACCTAATGTTCTTGATTTTCGGTTTGTATCTTTGAAAATCTCTGGAAGGTTACTGTATTCTCTTGTAAAATGTTGAAACATTATTTATTTCTTAATTTCTTTAGAAATATCTTCAACGTCAACCATGAAGATTTGATATTCATATCGTCATCATTAACCTTTGATGCCTCGCTTGTCCAGATGTTTCTCACTTGGTCATCCGGTGCTTCAATGCTTTTGGTATCATCTACAATTTCATCTAGTCCTTCCTTATTAAGTGATGCCTTGTATAAAAATAAAGTTACCATTCTTCAGGTAAGCAAAAGTTTGTATGGTTCTATTTGATCCTTTATATCAACCCTGACTCTTACAAAACCCCTACCCTGCTATGTTGCTTCTTACAAAGTCCCATGCTGTCTCTTAAAAATCCCCATGCTGACCAAAAAAAACCGGATGGTCCTTTTTTTGTAGTGTACACCATCACTCATGTTGCTGATTGGACAGAAGTTGTTGAAACAATCGATTTTTTGTCAAGAAACATCGTTAAGAGTTCTGGCTCTTGGTGGCGAAAGACTTCCAAATAAACATGAACTTTTTGATTTAGTTGGTCATGTCAAATCCTTGAAAATTTATAATGTTTATGGCACAAGCGAGTTGTCAGCTTGGGCTAGTATATATCAAATTCAGAAAAAGGATATGAGGAAAAAACTAATTTCCAGTCAACATACTGGAGATTGGGTACCAGTTGGCAAGTCATTAACCAACACCAAAGTTGAGATTAGAGACAAGACAGTTGATGGTTATGGAGAGATCTGGATAGGTTGGTTTCAATACAATGTTTTATGAAAGCCTAATGACATTAAAGGATTTCTCTAGCACTACTGTTGCTTTTTTTCAGGAAGTACAGAAAGACGGTGTTATATTAATGAAGAGATTTTTTCTGATGCTCCTGAGGAAAGACCTACAGGTGATCTTGGTATAGAGATAGATGAGCAAATCTATTATTGTTGTAGAAAAAACAATTTGGTGAAACGTAATGGTCAATTTGTCAACTTGGATTCATTATCCCAAATCATTGAAAGCATCAAGAATATAAGGTCTTGTCATTGTCTGATGGCGAACAACGAACGACTTAACATAAACAAGCAGTTGTTATGCTTTGTGTGTTCGTCTACGTGTGGAGGAGAGCAAATCATAGAAAGAGAGATCTTAAAAATTGTTGGGAATACTTTCAGCAGAGCTTATTTACCAGACAGGATTGTGTTTGTTGATTCAATACCAATCACTTCTCATGGAAAAATTGATCAAAAAGCACTTGCTAGTAAAGTTTCACATGCTAGTTATGATTTTGACAGTTTAACAACTTGCTTGCAGTATTACTGGTGTACGGCGTTGAAACTGAACACTCCTCCAGCCTTTGATGATAATTTTGTGGCTTGCGGTGGCGACTCCTTCTCGGCTGCTTTTTTGATTAATGGTGTATCATCACATATAGACGGTTCTGTACCGTATGAAGAATTGTTCAATCTTGTTATGGATGGTACATTTAATGACGTTTGTTCGTTTTTAACAAATCTGAGGTCACGTGATGAGACAGGGCAGTACGTTCACACGAAGCCAAGAACAAACAATGAAAGTGATCAGTTATCGCATAAACACTTCGAAATATCCTCCAAGCAGAATTTCAAGTATAGATGTGTTTGTAACCGGAACGAGTCGAAACGAAACGAATCGAAACGCATCCCTTCTTTATCGACACCGACCCAACGATGTCCCTTGACACTCACGCAGCTATGGAAGTATGACTTAAAAAAATGTATTGATGCATCGCCGCTTGTTGTTTCGAGTGATGACCACTTCGATGGAGTTGTTTACATTGGTTCCCATTCCCATGTTTTCTCAGCTATCTTACTTTGTACTGGTGAGACGTTATGGGAAACTGTTTTGGGAGGTCGAGTCGAATCGTCTGCAATGTTGACAGCCGATGGAAATCTCGTGTGTGTTGGTGAGAGAAAAAAAAACTTTCCTGAAAAATTGTTTCCTTACTAAATAATTCGAGTTTTTAATTGTTTCTCTGTTGTTATTTTTGATAGGTTGCTATGATGGAATTCTGTACTTTCTTCAAAAATTAACTGGTCAAATATATTGGCAATACAAAGTAAATGACGTCATCAAATCCTCACCTTCCATGGATTTCCAAAATGGTATCGTTGTTGTGGGATCACATGACAAATGTGTGCACGCGCTTAGCGTTCAGAGTAAATCTTGTTTGTGGAGGATGGATTTTGGTAGCTCGTGTTTTTCGACACCTTTCATCGATGCGGAGCGGAACGTGGCTTACATTTGCTTGCTCTCTGGTACAGCAGTATGTCTTCATCTTAAAACTGGCCATGTGATTTGGAGAACAAGTGTTGGCAAGCCTATCTTCTCATCGCCGTGCATGGTATCTGATAGGTTGATATTCGGATGTGTTGACGGTTTTCTGTATGCTGTAGCCTGCGTTACCGGCAAAATTCTCTGGAAGATGCAGACTAGTGCGCCTATATTTTCTTCCCCTGTCTCATGTCATGAAGAGTTTATCTTGTTCGGGTCCAACGATACGTATTGTTACTGTGTCAACGTTGAAGGCGAACTTATTTGGAAATATAAAAGTTCTTCGCCAGTGTATTCGGGCTGTTGTATCCTCGAGACCATTCGTTTGAATCGAAAGAATGTTGGTGTGAAACGAAGACACGATACGAACATAAAATGTGGTGAAAAATTCCATTTCAACCGTAACCATGGCGACATAGTTGCTGTCTTAGCGACGGATGGTTCGATGTCTTTGTTGGATGCGAGGACTGGAGCGAGTTTGTTAACACATAAGTTGCCTGGTGACGTTTTCTCGACACCTGTCGTGTTTAACGACAAACTTGTTGTCGGGTGTCGGGATAATTATGTCTACTGCTTTACGATCGGTTAATCGGAACTTTCTTGTTTCTCCTTGTTCTCTATGTAATGTTCGTTTCCGTAACTATTGAAAATTTTATGTTGCTATAGTTCAGTGGCTATTATCGAACTGTATGGAGTTGGTTACAGGCTAGTTGAAATTTTATTTATTTATTTATCTGTTTGTTTATTTAGACACAAACACAAACAATGATGCTGTTTATGTACAAGTGTTTTCAACACTATAAGAAGATTGTTTTTATGTCGGTGATAAATACACGAATGATATCGTTTACTCGTTACCGACTGTGTGAACACGCAAAAGGTATACGACTCATCGATGAGAATGGACGGAATGTAGGACTTATGTCCAAATCAGAGGCAGAAAATGTGGCAAAAAGTAAAAATTTATCTTTAGTACAGGTTGCTATGAAAAGCGAAAAGAATGACAATGGAGTGTTTAAGTTGATGAACTCGTCTCTCCTTCGTTCGTCTCAAAATAACATCGAAAAAACTGCGAAGAAACGTCGCGAAAAGGAACTAACGATGAAATCGCAAATAGCTGATCAAGATTTGACTGTGAAGGCCAAGAAACTACAATCGTTCTTAGACAAGAATTTTCAAGTCATCCTGAAGATAAGTAAACCAAGGAGGAGTACCATTCCTCCCAGGCAAACATTCGAAAGCTTGCTGTCGAAGTTATCTTCAGAAGTAAACGTGTTGGGTACACCGAAACAGTCTGAACATTATTTCAAATGTGTGGTGGAGAAGAAAACATGATGACACTCCTTCATAGTGATATTGCAGCCATCATTTAGATTATGTCATAATCCCTTTAATGATTTAATTTTTTATCAGTTTGTTATAAACGTGTTTTGTCATAGAAAGTAAGTGACAAAGAAACTTATCATCACTCAGGAAGAATCTTTTGAAGACTTTTCAATAGTATTATAATTACAATTATTTGTCAGCGGAAACCCCTGACAAACTGTTAGTAAGGATTATACAAAAGCTTGAATGGGAATGTCGTGTTCTACATCTCGCGTTGATTGTAATTTGTGATTTCTTATACGATATATTATCGTCTATTTTGTCCATTCGTCTCTAGGTTTTGTTGTATTACAGATTCATATGTAAAAAAAAACAAAACAGACAAAATTCAATCTCACATGGTCCACAGAAAATGACTAAAATAAAGATCTGTGTATTGTTGTTGGTTCTGGGATGTGTTTTATGCGAGGAAGCGAAGTCGCTTGATGAAGAAAGATCACCACACCTCAACAAGGTAACCAAACCTTAAAGCTTTTTTTGACTTTTACAATCTGGCCTCGTTTTCATGCTTCTAATTGTTATAGGAACGAGGTTTGTTTCATTTTCACGTGTAATCTCCTTCCAGGTTGTTGAAAACATACAACATAAAGATGGTGAACATCACTTACCACATCGTCATCACGACGGAGAGCATTGGCTACATAGTTTCGGATGGA
This sequence comes from Turritopsis dohrnii, assembly GCA_027922465.2. NCBI lineage: Eukaryota > Metazoa > Cnidaria > Hydrozoa > Anthoathecata > Oceaniidae > Turritopsis > Turritopsis dohrnii. The sequence continues at coordinate 395,828 of BQMF02000124.1, read as the reverse complement.
ATGTGATGGGTTATTCCCTGATTTTGATCCCGTCCTTCTTCATCATTAGAATGATCAAGACATCGAACTTTTACGAGCAGGAAGGTTTGCTTACTCAAAATTTTTCGTTTTCTTGCACGCCTACAAATTGTTGAATCAGGAATTAAAGATCTATTTCATATTTCCTGGTTCATGTTTTTCTTCGTTTTGTAACTTGAGAAAACTGCATTATCAGAGTTCGAGCGGAAATCCAGCTTCACAGTTGATTAACTCGCCTATTCGTTCTCAGTGGACATTCTAAACTTTGTTTTTGTCTGGGTTAACGAGAATAATTCCTGAGTAAACTTTCTGTTTGTCATAAAAGAGAACAAAAGACTTCCTACAATGCACAACGGCGATAAAATGATGTAATACGTCACATTACGTCACATATGTGACGTCACTCATGTGTATACGTCACTCATGTGTATATGACATTCATTTGTACCTTTTTTTCAGGTGAAGGTTTTCTATTCCGAGTCATACAATGTTGCGTGTTTGGAACCAATTCAGCCGCTTCGGCCAGTGGCAACCCATTCTCATTTTTTCGATGTCTCCAAGGAACAAGCACTGGTGCATCGACCATGCGGCTTCTGTTCTGCATATTCGGTAAATTATTCAATATTGGTTATAAATCTCCCGTTCGGAATATGATTTCCGTTCGGTATACTTAACAGTGTGTTCATATTTGACATCCCGAAACTAATTTTTGTATTTAGGGTTACAGGTGTCGTATCTGACGTGGGGAGTATTGCAAGAGAATATTATGACGCAAAAGTACGGAGAAGGGAAACAAGCCGAACATTTTCGGAACTCTGAATTTCTTGTGTTCATGAACCGGATCTTCGCCTGGATTTTTGCTGCGGTTTACGTATTTCTCACCGGTCCAAACTGGAGCGGTCCTTTCTATAAGTTTTCATTCGCCTCGCTTTCAAATATATGCAGCTCATGGTGTCAATACGAGGCTTTGAAGTTTGTCAGCTTTCCGACACAAGTGCTTGGGAAAACATCCAAGATGATTCCTGTCATGATCATGGGAAAGTTCGTGTCTAAAAAAACTTATCAATATTATGAATACGTTGTTGCCTTTATGATTTCCATCGGCGTCAGTTTATTCTTGTTATCGACAACGTCAGAAAAGCATGGATCGGCAGCAACGACGATACCTGGCGTCGTTCTCATGATAGGCTACATGATGTTTGATAGTTTCACTTCGAACTGGCAGTCTCAATTATTCAGTGAATATAAAGTCTCGTCCATTCAGATGATGTTTAATGTAAACACGTTTAGCGTTTTATTCACAAGCGCTCCATTGCTTTTGAATGGTGGTTTGTTCGCTTCGCTTCAATTTATGATGCAGCATAGCCAGTTTGCTCTTCACGTTTTCTTCATCTCGTTAGCTTCTGGCACCGGACAACTTTTTATCTTTTATACTATATCTGAATTCGGACCGTTGATATTTACTACTATCATGGTCACACGACAAATGATTGCCATACTGCTGTCTTGCTTAATATATGGACACGTATTGTCTGGTCAAGCCGTAACTGGTGTCACAGTTGTTTTCGTGGCATTGTTTCTGCAAATATATGCAAAATACAGAATCAAGCAAAAGCAACAACAACAGCAACAAAGAACCCGTCAAACTGACATGGCGTGAAATCACGCATGTTCCTAAACAACAGTGATGAAGTCGCCCAAACAGCAGTGCTGAAGTCGTCGTGACCTATGAAGCATAATGCAGTTCGCTACTTTTGAAACGTAGCGTAACTACTGACGTCAGCATTATCATATCGTTTATCGAATTGCATTCATGTTCTTTCATGGAATTAATTTTGTCTTTTAGTGTGTTGTTTCAGAACATTCATGATGAGCTTTCATATTATTTATAAGATTTTTTAAAAGAAAATTCGCGAGAGCAACGATATTTATTCTCCTGGTGTTTTTCCCACACTATTTTACGGTTTAGGTTTTTTCTAGAAGAAATTGTGGATAAATTGAATGTTTTGTTGTTGTTGTTCGTCTATTGTTGTTTACATTATGTATTCTTATTTATTGTAACTTAATTATCATTTAAATTAATTTTATTGCCTAATGCCTCAAAAATTGATGACTAAAAATTGACATCAGAATTGTGGCGTCAAGTCCGGTGTTTTCTTTGCCTCAGTCTCTAAAAATGATGTCTCCGGGACCAAAAAAAAAACAACAAAAAAACTGAAAAATAGAAATTCAAAAAGGTTTTCTTTAATCTCTGTGATGTCCATCCACAGATGAAACAACAGACAATGGCAAAATTTGCATTGTTTATTAGTTAATCTAGCGAATCAGAAGCTCTTGCATAGAAGTAAAATCAAACGTGCTGGTGGTTCAACAAGGCGAAGCTTTCAAGTAAGTTCACACAAAATAGAAAACATCCAGGATGTTTTGAAAACTCCTGGACCTTCTTTCGGAACTATCAAACCTGTTTTAATCACATCTTGGATGAAATCGATCGCCATTTTGGAAATCGAATTGAGAGTAAACATATCCTGCATGACGGCAACTCAATCGGTCCCGATATGAAGAGTAATTCCTAAGGATAACAGAGGAACTTGAGCCGGTTATTGAAAAAGGATGCACATTTTAAATACCAACTCTGCATAAAATATACTACATATATGAATCCGGCCCAACCCCAAACCCAGGGTCCCTTGCCTTTTCGATACTATTGAGACCCTGGGTTCGAGGTTGAATCCGACTTTCAGTTATTTAGCTATCTCCCAAACACATATACTACAACAACCATAATTCCATGCGACAAAATCATTAAAAATCTCTCTGATGGAATAGTACAAAACAAAACCCAAGTTATCACAGCTATTAGCGGCAGCACTTAAAGTCATCCTGAAACAAGTAATTACAGCATTGCATTGTGGTAGTAGTAGTATTTATTCGTTGTTAGGTCACTGGAATTATGGGAACGGACTATTCGATTGTAGAGAAACCTCCATAAGGGGCTTTCTATCTAGTCAGTTTTTGAAACAATTTACTTACTGGAAAACCCCGCTTGAAACTATGAAATTGACAATTCATATTGGAAACCAACATGCTGGAGAGCAACGACAGATGATGGCCATTTGAAGACTTCTCTTATTTGTTTGAACAACTCGAAAACGCTTTGAAAAAAGCTGAGAATAAAACAAATTTTGAAAAATATAATTAGTTTTTGATCAAGTGAGTTGATATCAATATCAGTGGGGATATCAATGTATTCTGGCTGGTTGTTGAAGGAGGAGGGAGAGTTTAAGTCTCCCCCGTGCTTGTTTTTCTCACTGTACAAAAAACGTTACAAGGTACAGAAGCACTGGTTATTTCTTCAAATAGCTACTTTAAAATTCTAACGCTAAATTGTTTCCATTTTGTAAACTAGAAAATGTTTCATTGGCAAAAAATACGGAGAAAGAATGAAAAAAAAAAACATCCCTAAGATAAAATATTGAATACATTTGTGACATTCCATCAGAAATAAGAGAGTGTTTTGTATCGTTTTCACGTGTACTAAACACGAAAAACTTTGATGTTTGCATTATATAAATAATTTCTCAATACTTTCATCGCTATTATTTGTCTAGAAATTTTTCATGTCATACAGAAAAATATTGACGCTTTAAGGTAAACACATTCAAAAAATGACGTGAGCCGATGATATGATGAACAAAGGAAATGGGTGAACTGCAGTGACCTTCACATAAACAAATGTACATTGTGGTTATGGAAGATCAGCGCCAACTTCATAAAAATGCTGTAACACCTCATAAATGACCATTTTGGCGAAACTTGATCCTAACTTCGTCATAGCAACTTTTTGTCTTTTGTCATATCAAATAAGTTCTTTTCAAAAGTGGTTGGGGCATTATTTTTATCATTGAGAAAACAAAACTCTATCACGCCATAAAAATTTTGAAGATTCTTTAAAAGAAGTTGGGATTGGGAACATTTTGGTATATTGTATATTGTTCAAGATTTTATCATCGCTGTCAAAATAAACGTTGATTGTTACTATACTAAGAAAACATTTTCGTAAAATATTTTCGAGGTTTCGCTTTTGACCAACGAGAATGGAATCGACGTCACATATGCTGCCACCGTTCATGGATTGTAATAATGGTCAAGCATCGGTAGCAAGTTTCACTGCGGAGCAAGTTGCATGCGTCTGTGAGGTTTTAGAGCAAAGTGGAAGTATTGAACGATTGGCGCGATTTCTATGGTCTTTGCCAAATTATGATGATGTTTACGCAAATGAATCTGTACTTGTTGCAAAAGCTGTTGTGGCTTTTCATCAGGGCAACTTACAAGATCTTTACCATATCATCGAGACAAATAATTTCTCGCCATCTTGTCATCCGAAATTACAAATGTTATGGTTGAAAGCTCATTATATGGAAGCCGAAAAAATTCGAGGTCGCCCACTAGGTGCAGTCGGTAAATATCGGGTCAGGCGAAAATATCCGTTGCCGAGAACAATTTGGGACGGCGAAGAAACGAGTTATTGCTTCAAAGAAAAATCCCGAGCAGTCCTTCGGGAATGGTATTCACGAAACCCGTATCCGTCGCCACGCGAAAAGAAAGAATTGTCGGAAGGGACGGGATTGTCGACGACACAAGTTAGCAATTGGTTTAAAAATCGCCGTCAAAGAGATCGAGCAGCTGAAGCTAAGGATCGGGAAGAAGAAAAAGACGGAAAATACTATCGGGATTGGGAGAAACATCCTGAAGCTGTTCCAAGAAATCCATACATCAAAACCACTTCTACTTTTTCGAATGAGCATCTGACTGGTACCGTCATCCAGCCAAATCATACGCCTTACGGCGCTAACGACATCGCCCCTTATCACGCCGCGTTAACAGGAAGAAGTGTGAAAACTGAATTACGAGACGCCCCTTTGAAAGTATTTCACCCCAACACTGGTTACGACGTGTTGGCGAATATATAGCTCTGTGTTTTGTTTTTGTTCTATCCAAAAATTAATGTATATTTTGTATTTTTCTTGATGTTTTGTAGAAAATGTAGAAATGTAATATTAGTTTCAACTATATCCATTGTACTGAAAAAACAAATTCTTTTCTATCGGAGACATTGACACCAACCAATCAGTTTCGATATGACGTCATTTTGAACCAAAAGCATAGTAAGGAGATGGCGAAGAACTCAGTTTTATGCTGCCTTAACAACGAAATTATATTGCATCGTTAATGAGACCCGAAAAAACAGATTTACAAAATCGAGTTACAAAGTCGAGTTATGGGTTATGACGTCAAAATTCGAGTTATCATTAACCTAACAGTTTTAATCATTCACACCTCTTCAAGTTATTAATTTTGACTTTTATTTTTCAAATACTACAAGTATTTCGAAGTATTGATGTTGGTTCTCCTTCGAAATCAAATCACCTTTACCATCAAATTAAACCAGATTTTGACTAAAATTTTGAAAATCATTCAATTCTAATGAAAATTTGCACGTGGAAAAATTTGATGGAGAAATATATTTCCAACCCAAGAACTCGGTTTTGTAACTTGCGTTTTCTGGGTTATATCGTTCATCTCGTTCGTCATAAGTGGACTTCTTATTCAATTCCATTACTTTCATCAAAATCTATTTTTTATAAATGTTGATGTAAAAAAAGAAAACAAATTATTCCATAAAATCATGAACAATAAAGGAGTAAACAAAGAACAGGTTGTCATGAAGTCATAAATTTGTCATATAATAAAATGTGGTTGTAACAACTCACAAAGTATTACTGGCAGGATCTCAACCTCAAACCCACGGTTTCTTGCCTTTTCTATATACGGATGACAAGATCTATCATTTCCCATCACATGCCATCACGTTTTAATAAACATATAAAGTAATAAGAGTTACAGATATTACATAATCAACAAACAACGATTGCACATTCCAGGTAAAGTGACAGAAAACCCACTCAAATGAAAAAAGTTGAAAAAGCTGATCGAGTCGAGAACATACAAGCTTTTGAAAACTGTCTTGAAAATCGTAGTTAAAATCATTGAAAATTGAAATTCAAATCGTATGATTTATATTACAACCAGAGCCAGCACGGCTGGGACACAAGAAAGCACTTCAGTCAATATCTCATTTATTATGACAGGATCATGTTAAATATCTTTCTATGTGTCATCAATCATCATTCATTCACTCAGTCATACATTCATTCTTGAATTATTCAATTTCCGCGCTTTTAAGCGTAGGAAATTGTTTGGTTTACACATTCTATCTATCTATCTATCTATGTAACACTTTTTTGCTGTTTTCGGAAAGTCCGTTCGGATTTCGGATTGTTTGTTTATTCAGAATAGTTAATGACTGACCTATGCTAGGAAAACATGTTTGAAGGGACATGTTTGACTAAAATTGGGAAATTTAGACAAGGTGCTGATTTCAAATTTGACAGTCATTTTGTCAGATTTGACTAAAATTGGACAATTGGGGCCAAATTTGGACCAAATTTCGAAAGTTCTTCAAATTTCATGAAATTTTGCATGGATTACATTTAAAAGGTGCTGATTTCAAATTTGACAGTCATTTTGTCAGAATTGACTAAAATTGGACAATTTGGGCCAAATTTGGACCAAATTTCGAAAGTTCTTCAAATTTCATGAAATTTTGCATCGATTACAATTGAAAGGTGCTGATTTCAAATTTGACAGTCATTTTTTAAAATTGGACAATTTGGGCCAAATTTGGACCAAATTTTGAAAAATCTTCAATTTTCATGAATAAACTTCATGCACAAGGTATTGGTGAACTGTTTTTCTGGCCCCGAAACATCATAGTGAATTGCAAAGCTGTCAAGATTAAGTTAAATAAATTAAAGAAGGGAGTAATTTGATGAATTCCAGACTGTATCAAATTATTAGTCAGTGTATAAGTCATTCAGATATCTTGAAAATTAGCCTAAAGCAATTTTCTCAAGGGCTGATGCGGAAATTGTTCAAGCCTAATGGCTTCTAGTTCTGATTTGCAAAAGTGAGATCCAGCCCGTGCCAAACTGTCCTTCGTACCACGAAACCACACAGCGAAAATAAAGGAAACTGAATTACATAAAAACATAAGCTTTTTTAGTTGATGCAAGATTTTGTAACCTGAAACGTCATATTCATCAAGGGTTACCTTTTCTTTTTATATTCAATTTCCATGAAACCATGACATTTCTAAAGAAACACCCTCCTTCAGTGAAGATACGCAAATAGCTGAGCAAACAATACATTATAATGAAAAAGTCACAGCAATGGAGGTCGCAATATATGACGTCAAATAGCGTTACGCTATAAATGCGCAACTTGGCGTATTTTCCTGGTCTTTTTTATTAGACTTCATAGAGAAGAGAGCTCCTAGGTAATTTATAGAAAAAACAGATTACCAGAATAAAAACAATACTACGAAGTACACAAAGTGGCACTGTAAAAAAGGTATGTACAATGAATGACCTGCTATCGAAGGTCCTTATCCTGCTTGAAATAGCCTGCATTTTGGCCATAACCTTCAAAAGCATGGATCGAAATTGAATAAATTTATTTTTTGCTTATATTTCCAAAAACTATATGAAGTTTCTCTCCAAGATTAAATTGTCCACATCTTTTTTCATAGATTTCATGGCTTTGAAAGATAACTTCAAGAGCCGCATACCAGTTCTTGTGAAGCATCACTTCAAAGCAGAGAAAGATGGCGATGAAATAGTTTTGAAGCAACATATTTCACTGAGGTTACATTCTGTCAAGATTCCTGTATACATTTCTCTTTACAAACGAACAAGACATGTGTTAATAATCAAGCTCAACAAACGATCCTCTCAAAAATCACCTTCCAAATATGATGAAACATTACCAGCACGCAAACTAGGCTCGTCCAACGACATCCAACATTATCGGTTTGCCGCGACGCCTCCACCTTCAAGACAAACGATCTCACGAGTTTCTAGACCTAAACTCAAATGACAGCTCATAACTTGTAAGTTAGAACCAAAGTCTTCTATTCTACCAAAACCTCCTACCGTCGTCAGTTCAAAGCAGCTCATCACCAAAGGTTCATTGCAAACACAGAAGCAGATTCCCAAAGTACAGATACCAGCAAAAGATGTGGATTCTCTGCCATCTATTTTAAACAATACATGCAAAAATCTTATCCAAACTAACTCTTCATCAATCCGTCATGTAATTGTGCCACTCAGCCGATGTTCGACGCCGTCTGGCCGATGTTCGACGCCCTCTGTTATTAACAACGTCAGCTTGCCGTCCATCAGCAAAGATGAAATCCTTACAAACGATGTTAGACTTGGAAATTTTTGCAAAAGCTTACCAAGATTATCTTCACTCACCAACATATTCGAAGATGATCAACCAAAAGTTCCTTGTCCTCCGAAAGAGCCACCAACAAAGGATAACCTCAAAATGAAGAGCATTCGATTCAAACGGGTTTCGTTGAAATCCAGCCAGCACAACCTCTTACCACACCCATCCGCCCAAAGCAGATCTTCTGCACCCATTTCAAACAAATCGTTTGGAAGAAAGATAATGATGGAAAGCAAACCATTTCATGAAGATGTTTTGGAACATTTGACAAGTATACTTGAATGCGGTTCAGATGAAGATTCGTGGCTGTTTAGTTGCAACGAGGAAGCCATTCTCAGTCCAAATGATGTTTTCAACAACACCAACACGTCATGGAAGCCAGCAATGACGTGGTTTGTTGATATTAGCGACAACAAAACGGCGAAGAAACTGCTTGTGTATGAAAAGCGTAAAGCCAACGCCATTTCAAGAATGAATGCCCGTCACGAACAACGACGGCAGTCGAGAATACAGAAATCGGAAGAGGAGTGCCGATATGACGACGACTTTGAGGAATACATCAGTGAAGATGATGACAAATTTAACGGCGACGTTAATGTTCGAAAGGACGTCACAGATGATGATACAACAACAAACGTTGGTGACGGTCTAGGAGAAACAGCATGTGGAAGTGGTAATGATGATGTCATCGGAATGGTAGTGGTATCAAGGATGTTGTAGATGCTGAGATCTTGACAGATATTGCTGATTCAGCAGGTAATGGTAACGGACTTGACCTTGTGACGGTGGGACCAGAAGATGTTGAGAACATGGAAGGTTTAATAATTGATCTGGAAGATATGGATGAAAGTGTTGCTGAGTACAGCGACCATTTCGAAGACGAAAGTGACACAAGCAGTGATAGCGAGCACGATGGTGACCCTACGATGTAAGAGGTCTGGGTGAAACGGTAGGCATGACGATGAATGATCATAGAAGCGACTGGAAAAAAATGTACGTATACATGGTGGTGAAAAAGAAGCACAACTTCTGGTAAAATGATATTTCCTGGTTAATTCTCGTACATGGAGAAAGAAAAAAGTTGTGACAGTAATTTCTGCGTTTGAGTACAAAATTGCCCTTCTAATCAATAAATACCTACCAAAAAAGACACAAAAAAAGAAAAAGTAGCATTTAACTTTGAGGGAAATAAAATGACTGGTCTCTTCATATGTGTTTCAGTCCTTGTTTTCTATTATCACAGTAAACTCTAGATAACTCGATATCCTGTGATGGTCCGACAAACATAGTTGTCAACTTCGTTTCCGTATCTTTTATTGTGTGACTACATCACTAAGTAATTAGTCAGAAAGCTCTTTCAAAGATGTTGACCTTGAAATGCAGTAAATACATTAATGCAAAAACATGCAGCAATTTAGGAAGGTACATTGCAGATTATATTATGTTTCCCAAATGTCGAAAAGTCGCTGCGAAGGAGTACATTTCTGTAGAAATGTTGAACAGAGCGACAAGCGTCGTAACGTCGTCTTCGAAGTCGTCGCTGTATTCATCAACAATTTGATCTAATTCTTCTGGAAGATCAAGTGATCGACAAGATTTGGATTAAAGTGCTAATGAATACAGCGACAGCTTTGAAAACGACGACGAAAGTAAGAAGAGTAATGATGCGAACACGATGGTGACGGAGACAATTGCGATAAAAATTATGAAAATGTAAACAACGATGATGGTGATGTAGGTAATGTTGAACAGAGTGAAGACCTATTGCCGTCGTTGTCTTCGAAGTTGTCACTGTATTCATCAACAATTTGATCCAATTCTTCTGGAACATTTATTTATTTATTTTTTATTTATTTATTTATTTACGAATGTTTACCCAGGATAGCCTCTTCAGTTCCTTAAGGTACTGTTATCAATGAGGGTCCTGCGAGGGAGGTCCTAGAGCATTTAAAGCCCCCATTTGGGCTACGAAAGCTGTAATCACAGGAACCGCTCAACTAGACAACCACCCTAGACATCATTCCTACTCTCTTGCTGATTGCTAAGCAGAGAGGATTGATTCACACTGTTATAGTCGCTGGCATGACTCGGTCGGGGATTGAACCGGCGACCTCCCGAACAGGAAGCGAGCACTCTACCACAAGGCTACCAGTCGGTTTAACAAGTGATCAATGAGAGTTGGATCAAAGCGCTAATGAATACAGCGACCACTTTGAAGACAACGACAACGGCAAAATTGAGAAGAGTAGTGATGGCGAACACGATGGTGACGGAGACGATAGCAACAAAAAATTATGAAAATGTAAGCAGTGATGATGGTGATGCACGAATTTCCCTAATACATTCTTGACAACCCCAAATCGCATTACTTGTTTCGCAAGTTGTTGTAGCTTCTCATCAATGTAACTTACAAGACCTTTACCATATCATCGGGACAAATAATTTCTGCCATTTTGTCATCCCAAATTACAAATGTTGTTGTTGGAAGCTCATTACAAACAAAAACCGAAAAAATTTGAGGTCGACAAAGAACAGCTGTCATAAAGTTATAAATTTGCCAGATATTTTGGTTGTAATCACCCTAACCGAATCCATCAAAAAATCTCTTGATACTGGACAATTTTCTTGTGGGGTGTTCATTGATCTGCGAAAAGCTTTTGATACAGTTGACATTAATATCGTATTACGCAAACTTGAACTCTATGGTATCAGAGGTAAGTGTAAGCGTTGGTTCCAATCTTATCTAACTGGGAGAAAACAGTTTGTTTATCTAAATGGTAAAAAGTCAGATTTTAAGGAAGTTTTTCATGGTGTTCCTCAAGGATCAGTTCCGGGACCCTTGCTGTTTATCATTTATATTAATGATCACCCTAAATCTCTTATCTTTAGTGTAGCTACTTTATTTGCTGATGATACCTGTATTCTTTATTCAAATTCACCCCTTAAGGTTGTAGAAAAATGTCTTAACATAGATCTAAGGAGATTTTACAAATGGTTATGCGTTAACCAGATCTCTCTGAATGTTCCTAAGACAGAAGTCTTATTATTCCATGGCTCACATAAGATTCCCGACTACAATATGCGCCTTATACTAAATGGTCATCCCCTTGATCTCAGTGACTCAGTCAAATGTTTAGGTGTTCACTCTAACTTCCTTTCATGGAAAAAACACCTTGAATACTCTCTCTATACAAATACAACTAACTACATACTAACTAAATACAAACTCTGCACCTCCAGCTCCAATTAATACGTACAACCTAAGTAAATATCCACATTGTCACAACATCAGGGGTATTTCATTGGGACTCCTATCAAGACCTAAATGCAATACCACAAAATTTGGTTTGTTATCTATCAGTCTGTTGTTCAATGGAATGAACTTCAGCTGCATTGTCCAGAATCAGACCTCTCTAGCACCTCTAAGCACAACTTAACCGAACTCTTCAAAAGCATCACTTTTAATAACTATTGATTTGTCGCAAATTATTTTTACTTGTTTATGGTAGTCTCTTTAATTGATGCAACTTTTAAATTTTTGTTGGTCATACCCTCGGCTAGGCTTTGGCTATATGTAGCTATGGTCTCCAGCCATTAATATTATACTTTCATGCTGATTTGTAATGTACTTCTTTATTAATGGCAAATAAACAATTACTGCTAGACCTCAAATCAACCTGAAATCCACGGTTTCTTGCCTTTTCTAATTACATATGGCGGAGATTATCATTTCCCATCGCATGCCATCACGTTTTGATAAGCATATAAAATCATAAGAGTTTTACAAACGTTACATAATCAACAAACAACGATTGTACATTCGAGGTAAAGAGAGCTCACTCAAATGAAAGAAGCTGATCGAATCAAGAACACACAAAGATTATTAAAACCGTCTTGAAAATCGTAGTTAAAACCATTGAAAATTCAAATTCAAATCGTATGATTTATATTTCAACCGCACCTAACAGGATAGGACACAAGAAAAGCACTTCAGTCAATATCTCATTTATTAAGACAGGATCCTATAATAAGGTCTTTTGATGTGTCATCAATCATCATTTATTCATTCATTCATTTATACATTCATTCTTGAGATATTCTGATGTGCAAGAGTGAGGTCCACCCGAGGTCAAACTCTCCTTTGAACCTTCAAAACACACAGAGAAAACAAAACAATCTGAATTTCATAAAAAAAAATCTATTTTTTTGGTCGATTAGAGGTATAAAACGTCATAATCATCAAGGGTTACCATTTTATGTTTTTAGATGCCATTTCCATGAAACCATGACATTTCTGAAGAAACACCCTCCTTCAGTGAAGTTACGCAAATTGCAAAAGCCGAGCGGACAATACATTATAATAAAAAAGTCTCAAAGATGGAAGTCGCAATATATGACGTCAAATAGCGTTTATGCTATAAATGAGCAAGTTAGCGTATTTTCTTGGTCTTTTTAATCAGACTTCATAGAGAGTAGAGCTCCGAGATAATATTATATAAAAAGCAGATTATCAGAATACAAACAATAATACGAAGTACACAAAGAAGGTGGGATAGTAAAAAAGGTATGTATCATGAATGTCCTTATCATAAGTCCATATCCTGTTTGAAATGTCCCGCTAGTCTCCAAATTTGATCTAGTCAGTCTTGAAAGCGCGGCATTTTGGCCGAAGCCTTCAAAAGCATGGATCGAAATTGAATAAATTTTGTTTTGTTTAGTTTTCAAAAAGTTTTTCTCCATGACTAAATTTCCTGCATCTTTTTTCATAGATTTCATGGTTTTGAAGGATAACTTCAAGAGCCGCATACCAGTTCTTGTGAAGCATCACTTCAAAGCAGAGAAAGATGGCGATGAAATAGTTTTGAAGCAACATATTTCACTGAGGTTACATTCCCTCAAGATTCCTGTATACATTTCTCTTTACAAACGAACAAGACATGTGTTAATAATCAAGCTCAACAAACGATCTTCTCAGAAATCACCTTCCAAATATGATGAGAGATTACCAGCACGCAAACGAGGCTCGTCCGACGACATCCAACATTATAGGTTTGTCGCGACGCCTCCACCTTCAAGACAAACAACCTCACGAGTTTCTAGACCTAAACTCAAACGACAACTCATAACTTGTAAGTTAGAACCAAAGTCTTCTCTTCTACCAAAACCACCTACCGTCAGTTCAAAGCAGCTCATCACCAAAGGTTCATTGCAAACACAGAAGCAGATTCCCAAAGCACAGCTACCAGCAAAAGATGTGGATTCCCTGCCATCTATTTTAAACAATATATGCAAAAACCTTAACCAAACTAACTCTTCATCAATCCGTCATGTAATTGCGCCACTCAGCCGATGTTCGACGGCCTCTGTTATTAACAACGTCAGCTTGCCGTCCATCAGTAAACATGAAATCCTTACAAACGATGTTAGACCTGAAAGTTTTTGTGGAAATTTACCAAGATTATCTCCACTCGCCAACATATTCGAAGATGATCAACCAAAAATTCCGTGTCCTCCGAAAGAGCCACCAACGAAGGATAACCTCAAAATGAAGAGCATTCGATTCAAACGGGTTTCGTTGAAATCCAGCCAGCACAACCTCTTACCACACCCACCCGCCCAAAGCAGGTCTTCTACGCCCATTTCAAACAAATCGTTTGGAAGAAAGATAATGATGGAAAGCAAACCATTTCATGAAGATGTTTTGGAACATTTGACAAGTATGCTTGAATGCGGTTCAGATGAAGATTCGTGGCTGTTTAGTTGCAACGAGGAAGCCATTCTCAGTCCAAACGATGTTTTCAACAATTGTAACATTTCATGCAAGCCAGCAATGACGTGGTTTGTTGATATTAGCGACTCTAAGACTGCAAAGGAACTGCTTGTGTATGAGAAGCGTAAAGCCAACGTCATTTCAAGAATGAATGCCCGTCACGAACAACGATGGCAGTCAAGAATACAGAAATTGGAAGAGGAGTGCCGATATGACGACGATTTTGAGGAATACATCAGTGAAGATGATGACAAATCTAGCGACGACGTTAATATTCTAAATGACGTCACAGATGATGATACACCAACGAACGTTGGTGACGGTCTTGGAGAAACAGCATATGGAAGTGGTTATGGTGATGTCATCGGAATGGTAGTGGACAGTATCAAGGATGTTGTAGATGCTGAGATCTTGACAGATATTGCTGATTCAGCAGGTGATGGAAACGAGGTTGATTTTGTGACAGTCGAACAAGAGGAAGTTGAGAACATGGAAGTTTTAATCAGTCATCGAGAAGATCTGGATGAAAGTGTCGCTGAATATAGCGACGATTTTGAGGAGGACGATAGCGATGATGAACAATAAAACGAAAATCCAGTGGTGTGAGTGGTCTAGGTCAAACAGTGAGCATGACGGTAAACGATCATAGAAGTGACAGTAAAAACAAACTCAAAAAATGAACGATGACATTATATATTATATATAATACTTGGTGGTGAATAAAAGAAACACAACCTCTGATAAAATAATATTTTCTGGTTTATTCTCGTACATGGAGAAAGAAAACAAGTTGTGACAGTAATTCCTGGCTTTAAGTTCAAAATTCCCATTAATAAATACATACCAAAAAAGACATGCAAAAGGAAAAATAGCATTTAAATTTGAGAGAAATAAAATGACTGGTCTCATCGTATATTTTTCAATCCTTGTCTATCTATTGTTACAGTAGACTCTCGATAACTCCATCACCTGCGATGCGCCGACGAACATAGTTCGAATTACAAACTGTCAGATTTATCGAGACAAACTATTAGTACAAAGGGTACACTTAAGCAGTCCAAGTCCTCGAAGATCTACTGTATTTATCTATCTATTATTTATCTATTAATTTTCTTTTTTATTGACGCTCGTAAGACAAAACTGGTGATAACCAGGTTTCCATTTCGGAAATCGGTTTTCCCTTTCGTCTTGCATAATCTTCAACCTAAGAAGAAAACGGATTCATACGTCATATCAATCACTCTTCACCATTTCACTTTGATACGATAAGTCAAAATCGTCAGAAAGCCACTGCGATGAAGAGCATTTTTATTGAAATTGTGTGTATATTTCTATAGAAATGCACTCCTTGATTTTTTAACAAATGTACCTGGTCTTGACAAATTTTCCCTGTGGCAAAATAATGTGATTTGGGGTTGGCAAAGTACAGTCCAGACACGGACGCGGCAGGATTCATGGCTAATGATTCGGTCAATGTTATCGCCGTATTTTGTTCCGCAGCCATCACGTTCCACATGGTTATTTTTTCGGTGTGATCCGGCTGACTGGGATAACCCGGGGCTGGCCGTATACCCTATAAAGGGATGGAAAAGAAGTTACCATAACAGCAACAGCAAAAACACAGGCTAAACAATAACTGCGATGTTTAAAACTAGCCTGGTATTTGATCTTGTGCAAGTCTGTAGATATGAGTTGTTCATCACGACAGTATCCCCATAAGTCCACACGTACCATCTCATGAAGCAGTTCTGCAAATGCCTGAAACCAAAAACATTTTGAATGGTAAGTTTGACCACAGCAGTCCTCCTTTTACACGTCTATGGTTTAACCAGAGATATGTAAAAAACTTTTAAAGCTTCTTTCAAGCGAGCCAAAGAGCATTCACAACAGATGTGCGAACAATGTATTATACCTCTGCCAATCGATCAGCAATCGCTTTTACCATGATGGCATTATAATCATCGTGAACAGCTTGGTATCTAAAGCAACATGATGTGTGCTTAGTAAATTAGATTGAGATTAACGATAACATTCAAATTTCAGGTATATTACTTGGACAGAACTTGTTCATGACAGTTGGGTTCATACTGTCGAAACATTGTTATTGTCTGTTCACCTGACTTGGTATGATAGACATACAAAATTCAAATGGTTTACTCGTACTCAGCAAGTACGAAGTAAAAACATCACTCACTGATCAGCTAGCATTTCCGCGCCAAAACAAGAGACAGCGAACATGCCTATATAATCATCAATCCCAGTGTCCTCTGGTGCAATAAAATCAGACAGGCAGACATATGAGCTGTCTTTTTTATCTTTCTCTGCCTGAAATATTAGAAGAATGAAAAAGATGCAAGTAAGGAATCCTATTTCTTTAAACGTAATAACACGAACTGGAAAAAAAGCGATACCTGTTGACGTATTCCGTACAACGTGGTGATGTGGGTCTCTCCATCGTAGACGTTTATATCATCACCAGAACTGTTAGCACGGTAAAAAGCAACTTCTCCGACGGCGGTAAGAGAGTTTTTGGTGATGACGTCATTAAGCATTGTCTGGGCGTCGTTGAAGACGCGCTGAGCTTCTTCGCCTAAACATTAAAAAAAGGAAAATAGATTTTAAATGTCTTAAAACATTCTGATGCTAGTCTCAGTTATTGACACTATGCGATGTTTTCGTGACAAGAAGTCATCCGAGGCTAGGATAGAAGAATTCTGTTTTTAAGATAAAGGGCGGATCAAAGTATGGACTCCCATGATTATTCAGTTTTGTAGAAAAATTATTGCGAAAGAGTGCATTTGTCTCAACTTTGCAATCGTTTTCAATCTCGATATTCTCATACCCAGTGAGCATAATCGTAAAAAAACACTATGAAGGAGTGCATTTTTAGTGAAATCGTGTAGATTACTACAGAAATGCACTCCTTCGCAGATATTTTTTAACAAATGTATCTGGGTAGTAAATTATTCCTATTAAAATAAAATATATACACGCAAATGGCCTTTATAAGATTGACATGAATATGAATGACGTCACATACCAACCGTGTTATCATTGAAAATCTTCGGATAGCCTCGGTTTGGGTATTTACCACGCAATTGCCACACATCGAAAAATGGCTTCCAGTCGATATACTTGACTATCTGTTGAAGGTCGAATTGTTTGAAGACTTTGATACCGAGAAAGGTGGGTTTCACTAAAAGGAAAATATCATAACTGATATCATGGCAACGCACGCACGTGGTATCGCGTGATCCGACTCCGCACCTGGTTGGAATCCCTCCCAGTCGATCTGGTACTTCTTTTGTCTTGCTTCGCTTAATGATACGTATTTACGATCCTAATCAATCAATGAAATCAAATCAATGCATTTAACAAACTTATTAGTGTAAAAACAGAAAAAGATGATGAGGAGACAGACTTTTAATGAATCTTGGTAATCCTCACGAATTTCGTCGTATTCTTCGTCTATTTCTTCCATCAATTCAACTCGATTATCCTCATCCATCAATGCTTGTGCCTTAACAAACAAACAACCGTCATAGTTTTTACAACGTTCGGGAAGTTAGAACAATACCATATATCTGCAAATCTCAAACCAGCTAAATCTCTCGGTTAAAAGCCTCTTACCACAAACCATCTGAGAGAACGAGACATATCTAGCCTTACCCATCCAAATGAATTTTACAGGGTATACACCACAAACTTAATCGGTAAACGATATCCTAGTGGGCAAAATCGCCAAAAATCCACTGCAATGAAGAGCGTTCTTACTGAAATAGTGTGTATGTTTCTATAGAAATGCACTCCTTCAAGGTTATTTTCGACAAATTTGCCCACTGTGATTTAAATATGATGATCGTACCACAACGACACTTTTCGAAGCATCTAACACGTGTATGGTAGGATTGCTGTAACGCGGAGCAATCTTGACAGCAGTGTGAGTTCTAAAGAGTATATTCGGCATGATTTTATGGTTAATTATAAATTTATGTTAATTTATGTTTATATAGGTTAATGACCTCATCAATGGGAATAAATACCAACATTACCTGGAGGTAGTTGCTCCGCCGATGAGCAAGGGGATTTTGAATCCTTTTCTCTCCATTTCTTTTGCTACGTGTATCATTTCGTCCAAGGATGGTGTAATTAAACCCGATAAACCGATAAAGTCGGCTTTTTCTTCCACTGCAGTTTCAAGAATCTTCTCACAAGGCGTCATCACTCCGAGATCAATCACTCTAAAAATCGTTTACTTTTATTATCTCCATAATCTCCTTTAACAATCTCCATAATTGGTCAGAAAGTTGATAGCATAATGAAAATGAAACTCAATCCGTTTATTACCTGAAATTATTACAGCCTAATACAACACCGACAATATTCTTCCCGATATCGTGAACGTCACCTTTGACGGTTGCCAACACGATCGTTCCATTATTCAAAGATTTCTAGAATTTATGATCACATATCATATTTGATTAGCAACATCAAACCCAGGGCTCCCTCTTCACCAGCAAAATAAAAGGGTTTTAGAATCAATCAGACTATCGGTTGTTGACTCGATAACCTCATTTCTACAAAGTAACCGATTCGGTAAACACCCAGATACGTGGAAACCAGTCTTAAACTACGACGAAATAAATCTCATACGCGTAATCACATTAATTCTCGATCGTCAATAGTTTACAGGGAAAATGTTGTTATTTCTGTAACGAAGATATAAAATTCCCTGGAGCACCAGATATATAATTTTTTCAAGCGTTAATTTTGTACCGCCTTTGTTGTTAACACTAGAAATATCAGACTTTAAATACCGTATTTCCTCTAATAAACGCCGCGGCGTTTATTACAAATTCAAGTTTTTGGATGCGGCGTTTAATAGAGGGAGGCGTTCTTTAGAGGGCGGCGTTTATTACAAAATGAAAAATTGGACCGAAGCAAACTTAAATAATAATGCTTTCTTATCCTTAAAAAAGTTACAAAAGGTTGTGTGAAAATGTTTTACACAAAAGATACGTTTACGAAAATGTCCAAGAAGAGCAATGTTCTCTTGTATGACATGAAAACTTTTTTATAATTCTTGTTTAACCTGTTTTCTAATAAACACCGATTTTCAAGATGCGGCGTTTAATAGAGGGAGGCGTTTATTAGAGGGCGGCGTTTACGACAAACGTTCGGCTATAAGTGCGGCGTTTAATAGAGGGCGGCGTTTATTAAAGGAAATACGGTAACCAATCAGATTCAAGATATGAACCAGCTGATGCCCAGGGCTCTTCCATCTCTCGCCGTAAGTGTAAAGAAAGTAAAGTCCTTGGATACAGCTTGTGTGATTGGTTAATACTAACAAGTCTAATCCACATTGGTTCACCTCTATATGTCTATGTTACATACAGTTCTTACCAAATCATTCCCAGAAGTCATATTTTCTTCTTTTTCTTTCTCCATGAACGGGATCAAGTATGCCACCGCTTTTTTCATCACTCGTGCAGATTTGATAACCTGGACACACAAGTAACACGGTTTACGATCAGAATACTTGAGAACATTCACAAGAAATAAAAACATCACAATTTTAAACTTACTTGTGGCAGAAACATTTTTCCAGCACCAAACCGATCACCAACAATCGACATTCCCTTAATCGAAACATGGTTTAAATTTCGTGAAAATGTTACATAAAATCACACACAAAGACCTATCACCAACAATCGACATTCCCTACATTTAATCGAAACATGGTTTGAATTTCGTGAAAATGTTACATAAAATCATACACAAAGACCTATCACCAACAAAGGACATTCCCTACATTTAATCGAAACATGGTTTGAATTTCGTGAAAATGTTACACAAAATCACACACAAAGACCTATCACCAACAATCGACATTCCCTACATTTAATCGAAACATGGTTTGAATTTCGTGAAAATGTTACATAAAATCACACACAAAGACCTATCACCAACAATGGACATTCCCTACATTTAATCGAAACATGGTTTAAATTTCGTGAAAATGTCACATAAAATCACACAAAGACCTATCACCAACAATCGACATTCCCTACATTTAATCGAAACATGGTTTAAATTTCGTGAAAATGTTACATAAAATCACACACAAAGACCTATCACCAACAAACGACATTCCCTACATTTAATCGAAACATGGTTTAAATTTCGTGAAAATGTCACATAAAATCACACACAAAGACCTATCACCAACAAACGACATTCCCTACATTTAATCGAAACATGGTTTAAATTTCGTGAAAATGTCACATAAAATCACATAAAAAAAACATTACGACAGAAATGTCAGCAAAAATCTTACAGTCATAAGTGGTCCTTCGATGATATTTAGAGGTCTGGGAAATAAGTCGAGTAGTTGTCTAGCTTCTTCGGTATCTTCTACAACATATTTATCAATTCCCTAGAAAAGAAACATCAAAATGGCGGAAAGAACAAAACACAATCGTTTCTAAGAATCGTCATACGGACTAGTACGAAAGAATTTCAGTGGTCACATTTATTAACATTAGTTCCCTTAACACACTTACCTTGATTAAAGCATATTCTAGTCTTTTGCAAACATGATCTTTTCGCCAAGCTTCGTCTGATCCTTGTTGTTTAGTTGAAGACTTTCCAACCGTCTAAAGACAAAAGCACATATTTCTAATAACTATTGACTTCTTGTGCCCTCGCAGCCAGCCAATCAATGTACAGATTTTACTGTATAATCTATGTATATTTTTGCAAGGAAAGGAAATTGAATAATCACTGCGAATGAGTGCATGCATTTCTTTAGAAATATGCAGACTATCTCCATAAGAACGCTCTTCATCTCAGTGACTTTTGGACGATATCATACGCATGCTATATCTATTTATCAGTGTAAGTGTAACTAATATTACATGTTTGGTATAAAAAGTGTTTGATAGCAAAGCTTTGTAAAGACTTCCCTCTGTTTCCCTGTAGAAAACACAGTCACACGGTTCTTTGTTCTAATACCCAGTCATACACAAGGTGAAAATAGAACGAGAATATTGTGTTTCCAGAATTGTTTTCCATAACAGATTGAACCCTAACTATTAAATATCTTACCTGAGCATATTCCAACATGCGTTCTGTTGCATCAGGTGATTTGTTCCATATCAGATTCTCACATAAATCCAGTAAATTCTTTGGTATGTCATCATATTGTGGGATTGCTCCAGCATTCACAATTGCCATATCTAACCCAGCCTAGGGAAAGTTTGTCGAAGGTACGAGGTCAGTTTGAAACCATTACATTGCGTACAAATAGTCAAGCTGACAAAGATGAAGGCTAAATACCCAGTAGGCAAATTTGTTGAACAATCAATGTGAAGGAGTGCATTTCTATAGAAATATACACACTATTTCAATAAAAATGCTCTTCATCGCAGTAACTGTTTACGATTTCAACACTGAGTTAGTGTTTCCAATATCATATGACCAATCGAAAAGGGAATTTTGAAATACTAATCAACTAGGCCAAAAATCTAGTTGAGTAAACCACTACGTTCAAAGAGAGAAAATAATTTTTCAGATGCAAAAGCAACACAGACATACTTTGATAGCATGGTATAAGAAAACAGTATGGATAGCTTCTCGCAAAACATCGACGCCACGAAAGGAAAATGATAAATTGGATAGCCCACCACTGCATCGCGCATGAGGACAAGTACTCTAGAAAAAAAAAGCAATTGCTCCTTGAAAAGCATAATGGCACAGAAAAAAAAAGAAACAAATTTCGAAAGTATTCTTTCTCATAACTGATTCACCACTACGCAGATTATGAATGATGGTACCTTGATAGCTTTTATTGCATTAATGAAATCAACAGCGTAATTGTTGTGTTCTTCCATGCCTGTAGCAATGGTTAGAATATTTGGGTCAAATATGATATCGTTGGGGTTAAAGTTGATTTTTTCAACCAATAACTTGTACGAGCGTTGACAAATTTCGACTTTTCGGTTCAGATCAGCTGCCTGGAAGTGTAAAGTACAGGTATAAATTAAGATTCTGTGATAATAAATCTGTTCAGATCAGTTGCCTGGAAGGGAAGTGTAAAGTAATGGTATTCAGTAATATTTTGTGATAATAAATCCATAAATGATGAAAATAATGGTTTGCTGCTTGTGTCACATGAATGACAATTAAAATTCAACAGTATAAATAGAATCAAACTAAAGTGTATTTACACCATTTCGAAAGTTGTAAGGTAGGCATAAATGAAAAGCTTTATATACCTAAATTTGTGGAAAACTAAAAGTTATCAGAATTTCTGCAGCATCAAATTTGTAACATTACCTGTCCATCTTCATCAAACGCCATCACCACAACTGCAGCGCCATATTTCTGTATGAGTTTCGCTTTATTCAGAAAGTCATCTTCTCCATTTTTAAGACTGATACTGTTCACGATGCACTTTCCTTGACTGCATTTCAGACCTGCTTCGACAACTTCGAATTTCGAAGAATCGATACAAAGTGGTACCTTAATTTAACACAAAGAGAAAAAATGTTACACACACATCCAGAAAAATGTTCGTTGCAAAGTCCTTACATTTCAAATATCCAATCTTCTTCATTAGTATATTGAATAAAAATCTCACCCTCGATATATCCGGTTCTGACGATATTAAATTACAAAATATTTGCATACATTTGGCGCCATCCAACATGCCTTCATCCATGTTGATGTCGAGGATTTGTGCGCCAGATTCCACCTGCACCTTGGCAACCGCTAGTGCATCCTTTAAAAAAATAAATGGATTACTAATATTCAGTATTCTATATTAGTGTAAAGAAAGAAATGATCCCAATTGTAGATACATCCAACCTACAAAAAACTTATACCTCAAACTTATTTTTCTTGATCAAGTTACAAAACCTCTTAGAACCAGCTACATTACATCTTTCACCAATATTTACAAATATGGAATCAGGACTGACGTACTTAGGTTCAAGACCTAAAAGAATTAGGTTATATAAAAAGCACTTTCAAATGAACAAAGTATAGATTAGAAACATTCTAAATTACAGAAATTGACCAGGCCTAACAAGTAGACACCTTGATGGAATCACTGTCAGAACAAGCTGAAACAGATTACTTCAAGTACTGAGGACAGACAAATTGAAACGACCACTTAATTTCAAGAAGTATTGATAAATTAAATTCAGAATGGTACATGGTACCTTTTTAACCAAACTGTTGTACCTGATAAAACCAATGTGTCAGAAAACAAGTCTTTCGGACATTCTCTTGGTTTACAATGCCTGACAGCTTCAGCAATGGCTCTATAAATTGGTTAGAGAATGATGGGTATATTGACATGAAATAATCCAAAGGCAATAGTTTCATATATTGATTCTGGACTTTTGATTGGAAAAATATTTTTCTGGTTATTCTGTGGAAAAGGCATTATACCTGCTTGTATATTCAAGTGTGTTCAGATGATTAATTAGGAATTTCAAGTTTCTTAAAACTTAGATATATAGTTTTTGCATAGGAAAACCAAAGGAAAAAAGCAAAAATTCAATTGATGCATACAGTAAACAATTTGACTTAATGAATGTAATAGTTATTGTGATAAAAACATGCCTATTTCCAGGAAAACATTTGCATATTTGCAAATTGCATAATAATTTGTCAAACAAGATAATGCTAAGTTCCTTCCTTTAAAATGTAAAAGCTCACTTAATGTGTGTCGGTGTGGTGCCACAGCATCCACCAACAATATTTACTAAACCATCTTCAGCAAAGACCTAAAATGAGTAAGATGAGCAAAAAGCATTTAGCAATGATGCAGAACTGACAATTATATTATTCTCACCAATAATATTCTAACCATTGGAATGCACAACTAGAAATTTTATAAGTTGACACACAATGTTGACTCTGTCATTTTTTTCTCCATCTTACCTTTAATTTTGCTGACATCATCTCAGGTGATTCATCGTAGTCTCCAAATGCATTTGGCAATCCTGAAAAACAGATCACATTTTATCTTCAACCATGACCAGACTAACACACACACACAAAAAAACACATGCAAAAAATCTCAACTGACCAGCATTGGGGTAACATATCACAAACCCATTGTAACAAAGTCCAATTCTTTCAATGAATGGCCTCATGTCTTCGGCTCCAAGTGCACAATTCAAACCCAAACTAAAAACAAAAATGTTTTAAAAATTCAACTATTTCTTAAACAAAACACTAACCATCTTGCATAAAAAGTGGATGGTTTATAACCAAATTGACTGTGCATTTTGATGTTTTCATCTTCCAAAACAAAAAACTTATCTTCAACATTAAATAGGTAACGAACCACAGAGGCCGAGAATGTTCAACGCTGGTAACAAAAGCTTCAGTAGTTTGACCTGATAATGTACGACCACTTTTGTCAACAATTGTCCCTGACACCTAAAACACCAACAACAAAAAATTAGTCATAGAAAGGGATGTTTGACCAAATTACATAGACCAAATGATTGAACTATTAACAAACAAATTTTTGTTAAAAAAAGTTTATCAGGTTTTCACCAAGGCTAAACGAAGATTTATACTTCTTGGAATGACTCTCAAACCATAGATTTATCAAGTTTTTTTTGTGAACTGTATCAATTATATCCAGTTTCAAGTTTTGGACTTAGATTTTTCAGAAGAAAAAAAATAACAGAAAAGAGTGTTTCCTAGTGGGTAAATTTGTTGAAAAATCACTGCAAATCAATACACCATAATTCTTTATCTATACTGGAAAGCAAACATAAAGAGAAATATAGAGTTAATGAATAAAAATATAAGCATCTCTCACAAATATGGGAACCCGTTTGTATTCATTTTCGAAAAGCGTTTCAATTGCAAACAATGCGGCCTAAAAATAACATTGGATATGTCAGTACTCAGTCTAAATAAGAACAGCTTTATTGTTCTTATTGAACAACAGTGATAGAAAAGATACTTTTTAAGAAAGAAATACCTTAGAATTTGCTGTATCAAATATAGTTTCCACAAGCAAAACATCGACACCGCCATCAAGCAGTCCTCTTGCTTGTTCTGTGTATGCAGTAACTAATTCATCAAAGGCTGGAAAAGAAAACAGAAAATAATTATAACATTGGAATAGAATTAAACAAAAAATAAAAATAAAACAGTTCCTTACTTATGTTTCGATATCCAGGATTCTCCACTGATGGTGAGATAGATAGTGTTCTGTTAGTAGGACCCATTGCTCCAGCTACGTATCGTTGCACTCCTAAACCAAATGTCCAACAGGTAGACTAAATTTAACTACAATCTTTAACACCAGGTATACCAGGTGCGTAACCACTGCAATGGAACACTTATACATTCAGGTTTATGCAAGATGTTAAATATTAGATGTTAAATGCTCCCTCATTTTAAAAAATCACTTTTAAGATTACCCATATTTCCGCGTTCAGTCACATGAACAAATTAGTCAACAATAACACATGCTGTTTGTAATACATGCATTCTGATGCATATATCTATATGCCAGCCATCATAGAATCATTTTCATATTCCAAAAATAATAAAATTACCTGAACTTTTTGTCACATCATCTGCAGCTCTACGGGCAAGTAATGCTGATGCTTTGTTAATTTCGTAAACCTACATCCATAAACAAAAATAACTACAAATTGAAATTTTCTTTTTGCCATGACCCCTCACATTTTACTGTTACCGTTGACTTACTTTGACACTTTTTATAGCTTCATATTATTTTGTCACTTATCAAATGCTAACATTCTCTGTTAAAGCAAGTTGCCTACAAACATCTACCATGTTTTAAAAGCATGTTTTTGCATTCTTGTTTATATAGGCTTTAAACATTTCACCCTTTCAATATTTTCTTCACTGTTTCATCATTTACCCGAAACAATGAATTTATCTGTAACTGAATCAGTACTGTATATACTAAAAGCATACCAGGTGCTCTGTTCCATAATCAGCTTGGGCAATTGAAGTTCCGCTGAATGTATTTGTTTCAATGAAATCAGATCCAGCTTCCAGGTAATCCTAGAACATTATTCAAACGGTAATAATTGCCCTAAAATCTTAAATCGGACATATGGAGAACACTTTGAGTGAAAGTAACAAACCTTATGAATTTGGTATATAATGTCTGGTTGTGTTAAACTCAGAAAGTCATTATTTCCCTTCAAATTATGTGAATGGTCTTTGTATTCTTCCCCTATGTTACAAATACAAATTGCAATTGTGAAAAACAACAATTTTTCAATCTGCAGCCTTATTTAGTGTGTGTCAGAGTAGAGGAGGTTAAATATAACTTCATAATATTATAGCAGAGCATCAATAGGACAATCAAAAACTAAAGTACTTTCATTGCAGAATCTTATGTTCGTTTAGCTCTCACCTGTGGATTGCTTTTCCTTAAGATAGAGAAAGTTTGTTTTTTTATTACCATATGTAAAATTTCCTTTTTTTGCAGAAAGTAAGTAGAATTAACAAAAATAGTTGATGTTGGGTACACCAATATAGCCATTGGTTGCCCTGTGGTAGAGTTCTTGCTGCTAGAATAAGTGGAAGTAACTCAACAGCTGACCAGGAATATATCTTAAAGGCACAAAATGTCTTAAAACAGAAAAATTCGAAAGCAAAACATCACGAAAGTTGCAACAATTTGCTTGCGATAATTTGTGCTCGTGACTTTTTGTGCCTTTAAAGTACAACATACCAATATACAAAAACACAATGTTGAGTATTTGATTAGAATTACAAAATATCAATAAAAAAACTAGTAACCAGTTACAAAAATGATTTGATGATGTACCTCGAAAATCCTCTTCTTCAAATTTATAACCTTGTATCATGGTCCCCATTCCACCATCAAACAACATAATTCTTTCTTTTAGTGTTTTTGTAATTTCCTCCATGTTTTTCTAATTTATCTAATAGGAATTGACAATAGATACACCGTATTTCCTCTAATAAATGCCGCTGCGTTTATTACAAATTCCAGTTTTTGGATGCTGCATTTAATAGAGGGCGCTGTTTATTACAAAATGAAAAATTAGACAAACTTAAACAATAATGTTTCCTTATCATTAAAATGGTTATATACAAAAGATTGTGTGAAAATGTTTTACACAAAGGATATGTTCACAAAAATGTCAAAAAGAGCAATATCACTGTCACCGTCCTCTTCTATGAGATGAAAACTTTTACAGCAATTATTAACACATCAAATATGTATGCAAACGTTGAAGAATTTGCTGATAGAAAACAAATAAAACTATTAACTATTAAACTTATTCTTGCTTAGCCTGTTTTCTAATAAACACCACTTTCCAAGATGTGGTGCCGTTTATCATAGGGTGGAGTTTATTAGAGGAAATATGATAAGCAATTGGACACACAATGGACACACATTCATATAAAAAATTACTATAAACACTATAATATGGAAAATATCTGAGGATTGTTACAAAGATATTTATACGTTTAATTAACTAAACATAAGTTAATCAATCTTTTATGAAATGTTTTATAGTCTATGATATATTTTGTACAAAAAGCTTTACATTTTAAAGAGTACAGCAGCTTCCCTGGCTTCTCAAGAATGTTATTGCTTAGAAACTTTTAGGTGATACAAAGGACTATTAACATGATGAGCATCATGATCATTATCATCATCATCAGTCTATTTTCCATGCTTGCATATGTTGGACAGTTTCTTAAATGACATCCCTATACTTAACTTTATATCTTTCCTGACTTTCTTTTGTCTTACACTTTTCCCTACTACTCGAATGTCTTCTGAGACTGACCAAATGGCAAAAATGTCAATTTTTACTCCTTCTAAATGGCCAAACCATTGCAGTTTCCTATGCTGTGTATATTCTTATGCCTTTTTCCTGTTACTGGACAGGTCTCATTACCATATGACATAACACTGCATAAGCCTAGCAAAACCTTCCCTTTACATTGCTAGTAAACCTTTGCTTATTTTTCATGGTGAAGCATCATCATTCATCAATCAATCATAAGAGATTAAGACGTTTTGGTTTTCATATAACCTACTACATGATGTACATACCTTATCAATGTGCAAATAATGGTTGTGATGGATTTATAGTGATCAAAGTTACAGGACATGCACTGCACCTGTCAGCTGGATGTAAATCCAACGAAGTTAGTAGTGCGAATTCACTTGTAAAGAAATACACACTATTGCAACATACTCTTGCAAAGTATTGTTTACAGAATTTCAAAAGCATGCTACAACAATGTTTTGATTGACCTCTAATTTGCCTTGTTTATACAAACCATTACATCACCAGGTGTATTTCCACCACAGATCTGTTCATCATTCTGTCACTTTCATTACAATAGCATCAATTATTTAATAAAAAAATGCTTTTAAATTCATCTGCATATCTAAATTAATTTTAAGTTAAAACTGATTTCCTTTATTGTCCATTTTGTTGAGAATATTTAAGATATCATAATACTGACCTAACGGTGGAGAGCACACCATTCAGTGAAAAAACTTGGTTAAAGGAATGGGTCGTGGCGACGGTGTGTATCTTTTGTTGAACTTAGTTTTTGAACTTCTGGAAAAACACTGGGTAATTTCTCCGTACATCATTGACGATGAAAGGTTTACAAAACCATGAGATTCGTGTATATTTTTCAGGGTACTTTTCTGCAATCAATCAAATGGAATCCATATGATTTTGAAACTTAATTGTCGTTTTTGACATGTTTTTGAGAAAATAGGAACTAAAAATATCCCCCTTTCGATGAAAATCTGATTTAGCTAGAACTGGATTATCGGACTTTATTCTAGTATACCATCTTTTGTTAAACTTCTTCACCACAGATTGAAGCTGTTATAGATTACTTCTAGGGTTACACTTCATTTAGCTGTCTGGTGATATTGTTCAACCATGACAGTAAATTTTAGATAAATCAGATTTTATCCATTGTTTACCTGCATAAGCAAAGGAATACCTTTCAGTGGTCTGTGTTTTTTGTATTTTGTTCTTTTACATACTTCTGTATTTCAGTCATTCTGGGCAAAATCAAGCAAATGTCATTCACAGAAATATTATTGCCTGAAAAAAACTCACTTTATTTTCTGATACAGGCCTTTTGTTCCGCAGCTAAACTTTTTTATAAAATAACCTGTCTTCATTTAGGTCTTAATTAAAATCAAATCATATATACTATAAGTAAGAATTACTTACAGATAGAACACCTATGCTGATCCTGATGAAAAATAATGTTTGATAATACACCTTTTTTGTTGCCATTGTATTTTTGTATTTGTTAAATTATTGTCTTCTCGTTGTGTCTGATCCATATTTCTGTTGTTTAGATCTTTTACAGTCCGTGAAGGCCTAACACACATATAACCCTCTATTAAAGTTTCTATGACAGATGGAACCTTTTTGACTTTGTTTTACATTATATTTTTCTATTATCTTTTCTTTTATTCTTTTATTCTCTCTAATGTGGAATTGTATTTATAAATATTATAGTTTTGTTTTGTTTTTCACAGCTTCTGCCTGCTGAAATGTCTGGCTGACAGCTTATCTTACTTCTAAAGTGTTTTTAAAAGTAGGATCTATATAAATGAACAAGATGATACAGTTTCTGAGGCACTTGAAGTAATACTTAGACAAGCATATTTATAAGCATTATAATTCAAAGGCACAGTGTTTTGAAATGCTTAATTGAAGCTGAGCCAAATTTACTCAGTGGTTATTAAAAAATAGTTTTATGGAGAGTTAAAAATTTAATATTGGTTTTCTTTAGCTAGTTGAATATCTCAGAACTACAACAGAAAACAATTTATGTTTGTAGGATACAAATGGCAAAGGAAAATGACAATGAAACATCAGATGATATGATGAAACAATTCTTTTGTTCGGAATGTAACAATTCATACAAATATCAGTCATTTTCCAAGTTCAAACGAGAAAAGTCAAAGTTCTATTTACTTGAAGATGTATATTTCATGAAAGATCCTTTCAATAGCAAGTCCTGTTTACCTTTGTTAATTGGAGCAAACTGTTCCATGTGTGGAAAGGCAGTTTGTATGTCACAGAAATGCAGTGTGTTTTATACGAAACGATTTTGTTTTTCTTGCGTAAATGAGAGTTGGAACAACTTTCCCACTGAGATTCAAGCTGAATTTAAAAGATAATGTGTATAATGTAATAAGACTTTGAAATAAAACTCTGAAAAGTAGTAGGAAGGTGTTTTTCTTTTGTCTTTTTTCACAAGATTTTATGTTGTGAATGTGACAATGTTATTTACATTATGAATATTTACACAGGAGGATAGGTATTTCAGTAAATATCTCTTATACATTTTGTACAAATAAAAAACATATATATTTCTATTTATCAATTTGTATAAGGCATTTACAATGGCCTAATCTCGCAAATGGAAAAATTCTTGAAAATTAAAAAGTGATGCAATAAGTAAAAAATTTGTCCCAAAACGAAGTATATGAACAGGAATAGAATCGGCTAAACGAAAAACAAGAAATAAAGTGAGAACACAGAAATAATTAACTAAAAACATAAAGATATGAGAGGTAAGAACAAACATGATGGTAAAAGTAATAAAAAGAAGATAAAAATGAACATGGCTACTGTAGCTAATTACTACTGAAACTTGAATGAATTCAGTTTCGTATCAACTGTTTTCGCACTTTCAAACATTCCCTGACAAGGAGTAAAATAGCTTAATAGCTTATCTCACTAAAAAAACCCTTAACTTTGGGTTCTCAAGTTTGACTCTTGAACCTTGAGAAATGAATGTTAGAATGAATATTAATCACAAAATATTAAAGTTAGAGCAAGTTTTCCAAACATTTGCAGACCAATTTCACTCCATGCTTGTAAAAATTGTCTATAGAGTTTACAACCAGACCTATGGAGAGATTTAACATGTTTGTCAAATGAATGAAGTTTCTGATTCCCTTGTATTTCCAACTTTAAATAACATAATCAATTAAAACACACTCCTGGTTGAATTATTCAACAAAAAATGCATTTTTCTGCTTCATCAGTATATAAGTTGCTTTCTCAGTTTTGACATCTGCAATTTCGAGGAAGCACATTGGCACACTATCAAATTTCAAAACAGAAGACCATTATATAAGTGATAGTTATACAACATTACAGCTGATCAACATTGAGTTAAGAGGTTATTAAGATTTTATCCTTAGTCAAAGAGGCAATGCTAGGAGTCCAAAGTCGAAACCA
Organism: Turritopsis dohrnii; assembly: GCA_027922465.2. NCBI lineage: Eukaryota > Metazoa > Cnidaria > Hydrozoa > Anthoathecata > Oceaniidae > Turritopsis > Turritopsis dohrnii. The sequence goes on along the minus strand of BQMF02000124.1, from coordinate 364,391 downwards.
AAAATTTTCCAAATTACAAACAACTGTAGTCTTTGTCAGCAGTTGAAGAAATAAGAAAACTATGTGGGGTGATCTGCATGACCTTTGATTGTGTCAGGACAGGAAAAAATTGTTAAAAAATCTCTTGGTTGCTATATTTTGCATGCTAGATTTCTGAAAGATCAGTTGGTATGGATCGATTCTATACAGTTCCAAGTTATAATAAATTGATTGTTTGGTTATTTATCCTATAAAGGTTTTCTGTTTTCTGAATAACCCTGCATACTATAAAGCTCTGTTTCAAGTTACAAAATACTGTAGATGAGAAATATTAGAAATGGATAATCAATCCACTAGCCAATTTATGAAGTGGAGCTGGATGACACAAGATATATCTAACTTTTTTCCAATATATAACTGTTTTTAATTTCCTCGATATTATATCTTCATCACATTGGTTCAAACAGAACACTGGCCTTTTCTAGTTATTTTTTGCATAGTTTTATTTTGCTTAATATCACCTCAAGTACATTATGCCAATCCTTAATTATTATAGACAAAACAATATTGATATAGTAAATGAACATAGTATCAAATGGAAGATGTACAAGAAGAGTTCAGTGAATTGACATCCTCGAATGAAACAACGAAGAAAGTAGATACAGATGGTGAAAGTGAACTACCCATGCTTATCACAGATTCGGATTCAGGTTAGTCCTATTGAAGTATGAAACATCCAAATTGAAACATGTTCACAAGTTCTTTTCTTTACACCCATTCCACTTCCATGCTTTTTTTTTATAAGAACAATTTTAAAAGAACACGAGGATTTGGCCAAAAAATAAGAACAAAATAAGAACAACCTGAGACTCAAATCATTAGTCCAAAAATTAAGAACAGCCTGAGCCTGAATTTTCTTGCAAACTAAGAACAGTTCTGAATGTGAATTTTTTTCTCAAGTTTCTCAAACTGCCGAAAATAGTTTGTTATTTTCACTTGTTATTATTTTTTTTCCTCACCTACAATAAATGTATGAAAATATATTATGATGGCGTGACGTGCAACTTTTTATTTTACTGGAAGTTCCAGGAATAACAGCAAAAAAGGCTGAAATGTGAAACTGTTCTTAAAGCCAAGAACAAAGGGAGAACAATTCAGGCTGAAAAAGGCTCAAAACAGCCAGCCTCAGGTCAGATTTTACTGGTTCTTATAAAAGAAAGTGTGTAACTGACAAACTTAAACCAGAATGACAGTAATTAAAGTTGTGGATGGTTTCTGTATTTACAAAAGCTAAGTTTATGATTTCTTTTATTCCACTTTACTTTAGATGGATCTGTGTGGAGTTTGATCGGAGAACGTGCATCTGAAACGTCAGACACTTCGGATGATGATTATTTGTTTAACGACAGTTTCTCAGAAGATTCATCAATTGCAGATGGTATGAATAAACGTTCCATGATATTTCTGCATTCCCTAAATTGGTGCATTTGAAATGTTTTTTGACTATAAACTCTAAACTGAATGTTCTGGATCTCTTAAAATTCATGTGAAATGTGAATGTAGGTTTATTTTGTTTATACATCAATGAACGGATATGATTGGTTCATGTTATTTAAATGATGAGTTTCATGATAACCATTACTAAAATGTTCTCAAATAATTTTTCTTCACATAAACCTAAGTCAAGTGCATCAAATCACAGTTATATGCACCAGGGGATTTTGACAACAAACTGTAAAACATATCTATATTAATATCCGATTCTCTGTCTGTTTGTTTGTTTGTCATGCAAAATGGTAGATACCAGCTGTGAGAGAAATCATTTCTTCTTTAGTGGGCGACCTCTGTGTGAAGCCATTGCATTGAGACCCAAATCGAATGCAACATTTAGGGAAAGTTATCTCAGTAACCAATAGAGATAACTGATGTTTTTTGGGGTCCGCAATACTGGCAGTGGGTTGACAAAAAATTTGGGTCTAAACTTTTTTGGAGATGCAGCTTTGACATGATTGAAATATTTGATTGACAATATCTCTGTAACAGTTATTCGTAGCAAAATAATTCCATTTTTTGCTCCATGTTTCGAACTCTACTATAATGTTAATGTTATTCATGGATTATTATCCAACTCCCCAGGATCATCACATAATATATTTCTCAATACCTGATTGGTTCAGCTTTTAATGTATGGTGATAACCTCTTTTCCAATCTCTTCCATTGTTAGTCAAAACGGCTTCCATTGTTAAGTTTGGGCTAACTTCATCGGTTTCCTGTGTTTTTTTTTATGTGGAAAAAGTTTTAGCTGTACTGAGTGACTGTTAAAAGTATCTTCTCCCTCTTAAAGTTAATGGATTTTGGAGAAAATTTATAGTTTTGTTTTTCACTGTCCATACTTTGCATCATCATTGAAACATCTGATTGCTTTGAAAAAAAAACATTTCATTTTGGTTTTGAATTGACGATTGGTTCCTCACGATAGAAGATATACTTCTATACTTTCTCTTATAGATGATGAATACAATGTTTTTGAGGTATGTATTATTTTGCTATGCTTGGAAAAATCAACTAGCATTAGGATGCTCTACGCACATAGCCTGACATTGTTGGCATGTAAAAAGTTCTTTGTTTCAAAGCCAAGAATACAACAAAAGTTATTTCTGGCGACTTGGGCAGTGACACATTCAGATTTTCATATGTTTTTTACTATGCGATGTTACGGTTCAACATTAGAAATGGATCACTTAAATCAATGTAGTTGTCATAGCAATATCTCTGATTTTCGATTGGCTACTGCTGTGTTTCATTATCATTCCAAATTCCTTTTTTTATGAAAACTGAAGAATGGTGAACTTTCACTAATTAGGAAAGTTTGCACTATGTGGGTGTACTGAGAAATTTTGGTGTCTGTGTTTTCTGAATCATTTGGGTCTCTAATCTAGATGCTAAGCCATTACTTCGAAATGTTTAGCAGCTCAGCACCATCATTTTTCGGCATTTCACTTCAAGTAAGCAATTTTGATTTATTTTGAATAGTTTGAGTTCCTTTTGTATTTTTTTTCAACAGATTGTTAAGGCTAAGGAAAACTAGTCCAACATAACCCAGCATTATCCAACGTCTTTATCGAATGATGTCGGGCTTTATCGGATGATGTCGGACTTTATCGGTTGATGTCGGACTTTATCGGATGATGTCGGATTTTCACTTCATTGTGATTCGAACGTTTTGATATATTAGTAAATGGAAAGGATTTTTTTCGGTTCAATGAAAACACAACCTTCAATAACCTTTGTGAATATTGGAAGCAAATGTTAGAAAAATATCGGACCAGTATGTTGGATTGGTTTACCCTGGTCTTTATAATCGTACGAAAGACAATGCAGATTCTGAGTTTATAACTCACTGATATTTGATTTAGATGTTTTACGAGAGACTGATGGAATCGTTGGAGTTTGAAGAGGAGAAGGACACACCTACTCCACAGCATGTTCTCGATTCTTTACCAAGCATGAAAGTCACGATTGCTCAAGTCGGTAGGTGAAAAATCACTAAGAAGGAGTGCATTTCTAATAGAAATATACATACTATCACAATAAAAATGCTCTTCGTCGCAGTGACAATTTTTCCCCATTTGATTACAGTCAACTTCAGATCTGATGTTACTGCTTCATGTTATAGCATCCAACCTGTCCTGTTGCGTTTGTTTTGCTGACTATGTCATGAATGAGGACATTTTGAAGCTACCGTGTTCACATTGCTATCACAAAGTCTGTATTTTAGATTGGCTGAAAATTGTGAGTTATTTCTTAACTTCTTTTGCGTGTGTCCATGTAACAGACCATCAAATCTATCGCTGAAAACTCTTGTTGTTTTTTATGAGCTTGATAGCCCAAACGAAAGTTTACACCCTCGACATATTGATAATCTAAACCTGTTTTTCTTTCCGTAGAAATCAACATGCCCGTCTTGTCGATTTGATTTGTCAAAACATCACGACGCAACCATAAACACAACAGACTTAATTCGAGATTCAAATTTTCAGTATGATAACGACTCTTTAGGCAGATCTCAAAATTTAACAGTAGCAGGTGCAGTAGATGAAACCGATTCAAACAGTTCAACGACAAGTGTTGATGTTGTGAAGACAGACACTTACCAAGCGCATGCGTCAAAAAAAGATGCGGAAAAGAACGAAAGTAAAACAAGTACAGAAAGACCAACCGATCAAACTTTACGAACACGTGACCCAAGTTTACTAACACGTGATGAAACTTTACTAACACGTGACCAATCTTTACGAACACGTGATCCAACTTTACGAACACGTGACTCGGTTGAGCTGAGACCAAGTAGATCTTATGTGCATGTTACGAGGGGAGGATCTTATGAAACAGAGATCTGGTAATGAAGTTATTTTAGGGTGCTTACTTAACATGGTGGATAAAGTAGTGTAAATATTTATTTTTTTTTTTTGTAGTAAACAATGTAAATAGGATAACGTGCAGTTCAAAATGAAATATTTATTTTTGTTGCTCAGATTTTCTTCCCTTTATTTCTGACGTCAGCCACAAGTTTATTTTTAAAATTCCGCCATCGTTTCACATCTTGGAAGGGCGTAACTTCAGGTGTTTCATTATGCATACTCAACAGTTTGGACAGCGTACAGAAATCAGAATGTTTCAGAAATTTGGTTTTGTTGAGGAGTAAACATTCTGCACCATCACTGACAAGCTCTGTTTGTTTTTCGTCTTGATCTGGAGGTCTGGGCACGGTCTCGCTAGTATTCGATTGTACCTTATTGTAGACTCTAGGGAGGAGGGATTTCAATCCGTAGATGCTCCCACGAACCAAAATATTCATTTGAACAAACTCTTCTTCTTGGTGACTTTTTTCCGACATGTTTTGTATCGTTTGCTTTAACCTCATCATTTTTCTCCGACTCTCTCCTCCTCCTCTAACTACAATCCCAAGGTTCTCCTCCTCACTGTTCTTCTGTTTCTCATGGAGAAAGTTGTTTCGTTTGACGAATATTTTGCATATTCCAGTTTTTACTATGTATATATAAGGCGAACTACTTATGTCTGTTGTTATGGTTACTCCCTTAGCGTAAAATTTAACGGAAACAGCCCGATGATTGAAAAGGTTTTCCAGCGGGTACGTTTGAAACATATCAATTTCATTCAGCAAATGTTTGATGGATTCTTCCGTGTCTGCTTTGAAAATTTGAATCAAATCTGATTTTTCGAGTAGTAGCACCTCCACATCAGATTTGCAAATTAAACTATAACCTCGTCTTGATGCATTTAACACCTCGTCTACCTCTGTGGTGCTTCCTTGGTGTAAGTCTCCATAGTATAACTTTCGAATTCCTTCTGCCAGATGAAGTGTTTTTACTTTGGCGATTAAACCGGATACGACAAAGTAAAACCGTTCCGCATTACCATTTTGTAAGAATATCACTCGTCCTGGTTCATAATGTTCGTAGCCAATGTGGCGACAAATGAATTCCTCTTTTTCTTCGGGGAAAAAGTGAAAGAACTTGAAATTTTTTAGAAATGTAGCCACTTTACGTTCTTGGATTTTATTTCGGAAATTCGGATGCATTTCCAAACAATCTCTTGTATCTTGTTGTAATTTGCTCTTGTATCCCAACGATCGTGTATCGAATTTCATCGTGTTCTTTCGTTTTTGTGTTAATGATATTCGTTTTAAATCGCTTATTTCTTCCCCGGGCAGGAAGGAATAATCAAATCGTTTCCAGCCGCGAAAAATGGAACACAAGACGGTTACAATTTTAACAGCTTTTCGAAATCGTGTTTTGTGATCTTTTGTTGATGATATGATGTTGGTTTTCTCTTTCTCTTCCTGTAGTATTGCAATGAGATTTTCAGTTTTCTTAACGGAAGCTTGCGTTAATAACGGCGACAGAACAGCATTGTGGGTCTGTCTCCTAAACTGTTGTACTTCATGTTCCCGTGTTTTTAATTCGCTTTCCAGTGAAAGTGAGGTTTCGCTCTGTTGGACTGCCATGTGATGCTTGGTTCTTCCACGACTAATGGCTGTTTTGTATTGACGAAATTTCTCCTTTTCATCGTCAAAACGAATTTTTACTTCCAGAACTGACTTGTAATACTCGCCTCTTTCCATTCTTTTTTATGCTTTCGCCAAATATTCTCTGAAATGTTTTGTTTCGTAACAGTGAATAAATTGTTTACAAGACGACAATGTTGATTTCCAGCAATATGTTCGATTTTATTTTTGTCGAGAAATGTTTGTGTACGATCAATTTCATAAAAGCTTTTCACAGTTGATTGAAATCACATAATTTACATTTCGTGTACTGTGACAAAGGATTACACTTGTGGGGAACTGAATGGAAACAAAATATAATGTTCTCTTTGCGGTTTTTATCTGAGAGAAAAATCCCATGATTGGTACACATATTTTGTTTTATATACATAACAGTATTTCTTTGTTTAGTCTATTTTTCATCTTTTTTAGAATAAATTATAAATCAGATTTTTTTAATAATTCACAAATATTTTCTCAACAGAAATCAGAAAAAGTTCTAAATAAAGAAAAATTGGAAACAAAAGCAATTTTATTTACAACAAAATTGGCGTTATTTCGATATCGATATCAATAACCCAGTGGGAAAAATCTTTAGTCCACTGCGATGAAGAGCATTATTATTGAAACAGTGTCTATAATTCTATAGAAATGCACTCTTACACAGTGATTTTTCAACACATTTTCCCACTGAGAAAAATTACATCTCCAACCTCTGAACAGAGTTTCCCAGAGAAATCTATAAGTTTATGAGCAATATATAGGATCACACACTCCGCGATATAATTTCGCCAAGGCATATTGTTTATAAAAGGCCGGTTCACACTGAACTATAACTAGCTATCGTTAATATCATTGTCAAATGATAATGTTTTATTGTCACTGTGGACACAATGTTAGAATTTTATCGTTTACGATCGTACGTGGTACCAACTCACCTGGGTTTTTAGATTGTTTTTCCTTGTGAAACCCAGTTTAAGGTTTGTTTACACGATAGAATTATATATTATATGTTAGATGTTTGTTAATCTGGACTTCCTTGATAACATGCAATATCAAATCAACCGAGCTATCTTGGTTTAAAAATTCTACAACATTTTTCATCTCAGGGAGAGGGTGGCATGCAATACTGGGCTGAAAAAAAAAGAATATTTCGATATACTTGGAAAAACAAATTTGAAAGCACATTCAAAATCGTAACAGAAATGATTTTGACAAAAAAAACCAACTCTACCATCACTTTGATACGATACGATACCATAGGAGCTCCCTAGATTTTGATGATGATGTAAAAAGATTCGAGGAAATAATATGGCGGAACTTATCAGGATTTTTTTGGATGATTTGACAGGTAGCTTTCCGAGATTGTATGAAACATGCAAAGTATTTAAAGAATTTAATGTTAGTATTTGGATGTTGTTAGTTGTATATGTTATGTTGTGTCATGCATGGATTTTATGCTCGTATTTTTTAATGTCTTGATTTGTTAGAAGTTAATTATTATGGACGATTTTGTCTGCTGGGATACCCATGACAACGAAGACAAAAAGGTGGGTCGGTTACGATTGATATTGAGTTTGCCTAATTTACTGCGAGAGAATTGTTTCTTTAACATCTTTCATGATCTTGTGGTATATTTATTGATTGGCTTTTCAGAAAAAGACTATAAACGATATAAAAAATATTTAGTTTGTAGATATTGGCAGAATATATTTTTTTCTAACAGACGTTTTGTATGTGCACAGCGATCTTAGTTACGCAGCACTCGTATAGCATGTCTCTGACGGCGACAGAGTCTTGCTAGCCCAATACACCTTTCGCGAATTTCTGTTTAAACGCCTCGTTAATGCTTAGTTATCCAGTTTCCCCTCGTTTCTATGTTTTTTATTGTTTTTCAAATTTTATAATGTTTTCAGTAAGTAATAGTTACTCGTTCTTTCAGTTCCCCAGTGGAATAATTAGAATTAATTAAGAGTTTAAAAAAGAGGCGAAACTTAGAGGCTAGGACATACAGCGTTTAAACAGAAATCGGGAAAGGTCTATTAAGCCTGATTCAGACCTGACGATTAAAACGATTACGACCATTAAAATTTAGTTTAATCGTCGTAATCGTCATAAACGCCTGGCGTTTGGTAGTTTATCGTCGTAGTTGCTCTATCGTATGTAAAAATCTATTGAATTTTACGTCAATTCTATTGTTTTAAGATCGTAAAGGCACTGCTTCAAAGTTTGCAAAGAAGTTAAGAGTGTGTTTATCTAATAATTTCAGACCACCAAACTTTTCGGTAAAAACACTCATAAAAGCGTTTGAAAAAACGAGGCAAGAGTTGTTCATAAACTCGGCTATCCAAACAAATCTTATAAGGTTTACACCAAAATAGTTTAGTGGTCTGAAATTGTTAGATGAACTGTATGTTAACAAGGGAAAGAAGTATCGTGTATTTGAAAGAATTTTGAAATTAGTATTTTTTTAAATACTTGAGAGTGTTCAGACCTGGCGATTGGCGATTACGACGATTGATACTTTTTTTAATCGTCGTAACAAGGCTTAAAAAGGGAACTAAACTGAAATTAAAATTTTTCTGAAATTTACTACATCATTTCAATATATATTTTCCAATCATATTAAAAAATCTGTTTGATATAACAGCATGCCATATTTTCCGAGATATCAGAGTTTTAACTTCCTGATTTTTCACTCGCAAATCCGACCAGGTGAAAGTTATAGGGGACTGGGACCAAGCGACGTAGAAAAGTTCAAAACAGTTTCACAGCTCGATACATGTTGTTATATATGTTATTTTCTCCTTTCTCCTCTCAAAAATGCCAAACTGTGTTGCAATCGGATGTACAAATCGTTCACAAAACTTCCCAAAAAACAGATCTTGCCTCGTTCCTGATGTTTTTAATTACTAACGTAATTAAGAATGATAAAAAAAGTTCGCGTAACTTTTTCCTCTCGAGTTTCTTTTCAAAAACGATAATGAACGACATGAAAGCGAGGCAACATTTGCTGTGACGTAATTTCCGAAAAGGTCTATCAAAAGGTATATATGTGAACAAACCAACCTGGTACCTAGGGTTTTATACGGCCCGTATTTCAAATACGCAAGAAACTGTTGGTGAACAAACACAAAATAAAGTTGTTTCAATGATGTATTTTTAAAATAATTTTTTATTCCATTTGTAGGTCTTTCCCCTTATTCCATACCAATTCAGATATTTTGACAGAATATCCTGATTAATTGTGGGAAAGGTTTTAGACTGCTGCCGACTGGTAGCCTTGTGGTAGATCATTTAACGATCATCAGCTCTTCTTCTATTAAGTCTGCTTCTTTTATTATGATGATTTTTGGAAAATTATTTGAGTGTGTTTTTCTGTTGTCTTTTCAGGTTTTTTCTTGAATTACTCTTGTACTAGTGTACAAATCCATTGAATTCCTAAAAGGCTACTGTTTTGAATATATACAGGAAGACACAGAGTGAGTAGCCTTGTATCAAACAAATCTCTTTTTCTTTTAAATAAGATTGGCTCGATAACCTACAAGGATAACTAAGTGTTAAATAACTACAAACATAACAAAACTTAAGAGGTAGCAGAGACGTCCATACTTTTCAGCCTCTGCGTCTGTTTTCTTCTGGCTTCTCTAAGAATCTGCTTTTAAAAAAAATTAACGGAACCGGAAATATGGGAACGGCGTTCCGAACGAAGTTCAAAACAGCTACGCATTAGAACCGTGGAATGACGAACGGTAAGTATATCCATGTTCTAGACCTCGAAAAACTAATCAAAAAAATATCTGAGATCGCTTCGATACAACCAACCAGTACTGAAATATCGTCAAGATTTCAATGATGGCGACCCCCACTTTGTCATCACATCCCCAATATCACGGACCCCCCAAAAAACGTTACGTATTAGTTCTCAACAAGATACTTCCCCAAACGTCGCGTTCGTTTGGCGAAATTTTGCATCGTAAATCGTCAAAAATCACTGCGACGAAGAGCATTCTAACTGAAGTAGTCTGTATGTTTCTATAGAAATGCACTCCTTCGTAGTTCCACAAAATTTGCCCACTGGGTTGTGAAATGAGCGGCATTGTCCTATGCTGTTGAATGCCAATTACTAAAAAGAATTCACCATTCAATGCAATATCGTACTGGCGAGTAAAAGATAGTTATTGAATATCTATCCATTGCGCAATTGAGATGGAAAAACATAGAATAAATAATATAGTTAACAGATCTATTTTTCAGATGCAACCAGGATGTCGCGCAATAATGTTTCAAGAGCATTTCCACCCTTAACAAGGAGAGTCAGAACACAATTTGAGCAACTGGTTTTTACGTCGGCACGTAGATGGTTTGCTGGTTGGCAGCATTTGGTATTCTTTTTATCACTATATGGATATGCCGCAGAAGAAGGGACACTGTAACCAGATGGGCAAAAAGTACTGTATCGTTTTTCGTTTTGATAGATGATAGAACATCTTTGCTAGAGGAAATCTTTCCAAAACTTTTCTACTTTCTTAGCAGTTTAATTGTAAAGTAAATTAAACAAGACGACTTGGAAGTCGAAAATTTCGCTATATTGCATTACCACAATTCTAACAAATAGATACTGTTCATAGAGCTGTGAGATACAATAGTTGATAACGGTAGCAGAATTTCAACTCGCAAATATACAAAACAAATAGATCAAAACTTAATGGTCTAAAATTTGGCTTAAAGTCTTCAGGACGGTGTCACAATTACACAAATCTACTCTCACCAATTTTAAAACATTCTCAATATAAAAAGATTTTATTGCTTAGGTGTGTGGGGACACGGCTTTTTATATGCAATTATTTACTTTAGTGAGATAGTCCAAAATGTCACGGAGATACATAGAACGACGATACCAATACTTCGCTATACTAGCGAAATTAAAAATAAGTCCCTATGGTTTCCAATGACTGAACTAAAAAGATACCTTGTAAAAATTATAAACATCCGCGGATCTGGAGGGTAATCTCAATTTGTGTAGGAGGGTGCAATTTAACCATGTGTAGGAGGCTGCAATTTAACCATGAAAGAAAAATGTTCAAATAATCCCATTGACAATATAGATTGAATTCACAAATTATGTTAACTACACTCTAGATCCGCGGCTGATAAAAGGTTTTATCCCCTTCGGGGTCAGAAGCTTAATCTTAAACTTAAAACTTTGAATCACATCAGGTGGGCAAAATGGCCCAAAAATCACTACGATGAAGAGTATTATTATTGAAATGGTGTGTATGTTTCTATAGAAATGCACTCATTCGCAGGGGTTTTTCAACAAATTTGCTCATTGGGGGCAAGGCAGTAAATGAAAGAGGTGTGGAACATTATATTTCTTTTTAACATCAAAATAAAATATTTTGAGATGTAAATGTTTTTCTTCATAAAATCTTTTCGGACTTTCTCTTTTCTGATATTGGGTCATTACGATGATGCGCTATGTCGTCCAAAATCTCCTCGAGAAAATCAAGAACGTTGAAATCACTGTAATCGTTTCTCATTTGAATCGTCCAATCATCATATTTTTCACCCATAGACAACAATGCATCATATTCGTCATAAGGCTGGCACATCAAACCCACAACAACCGAAAACAGTAGAACTAGTTTCATTATTTCCAATTCACCAGGAAACAAGATCAGATTGTTTTGTGTCAATTTTTTTTGTCTCTTCAGACTGGTTGAACCTTCCTATAAATACTCGCGTGTTAAAAGCATGTATATTTTCATACCAAGTGTGGCAATATTTTCATAACACTATGTAGTTTGAACTCGACGTCAATGAATATCTTTTAAGAAAATTTTTCCCGCCGAGATTTCGATTTTAACATCACGTAAGTTCAGTTGACGATCGAGCAAGCAAGAAAAAAAAGCCTGTTTTGGGTAGCCTTCAACTTGAACTTTTAACAGCGATCAGTTTTTACTGTCTTTCTTTTTGCTTGCTTCTTCAAACTTTTTAAGTGAATGACAAGTAATGTCACCAACCTGGAACCCAGGGTATCTATGGATAGCGGCAAATCGAAAAGGCAAGAGACCCTGGGTTCGAGGTTGGTAAAATATTAGTAAAATGAAGAAACAATATTCATAAAATCAATTTATTGCTGCGAAGCTTTTCGTAAAATTCTTTTACATCATCAGGCATTATGCATTATGCCTGATGATGTAAAAGAATTTCTATTTTCTATCTATTTAAAGATCATCCAAAACACAGGTTAACCTTTAAGTGACGTCTCACGTTATTTTACTAATTATGGGTCCTTCCTTTCGTAAAACCCAGGTTGACCTAACCATAGAAATACAAATTTTGTATTTCTATGACCTAACCAACATTCTACGTAACCGTTAAAACAATTTTTATTGGGTCTTAAAAAAAAAGTTTGTCTACGAGTTCGTTCATCTTTCTTGCCTTGTCTTCGCCGCCGCATATTGAAAAGGCAAGAAACCCTGGGTACGAGTTGGTTCATGTGACGTGTTCATCAAACTTTTTTGCAGGAAACTCTTACAAAAATGTTTGAAAGAGCGAGACATGACGTAATTTCATTCTCACTGACCAAAGAAAATTTAACAAGGTTGTCACAATAATCTCGACATCCCAACTCAAAACAATAAGGTTTTCACTACAACAAGAAATTTAAAATTCCCAAATGAAAATGTAAACAAATTTCTGATGATTTTGCTGACTCGTCATATAACAAAAAGAATCTGCACCAATGTAAACATTGCATATATTTGGAAACATCAACTAGTGGCTGATTACAGTCACTGATAGAAAACAAAAACCAACGAAGACTCGCTTTTAAGGGAGAGACGACTCAGTAACATTAAGATCTTGGACAGAATGAATGATCTTTTAAAGACATTAGATTATGTCAAAACTCTGTCAAATCTTGCTTTGTCACTATGGTTGCAACATTAAGGTTCGATTTTGAGGTCAGAACAAAATTTCTTGAGTAAATTTTCTTCGAAATTCCCTACGGTTTCCTATCTGATCAATGTTGCTAATTTTGATCCATATGATAACAAAATTATGTTTGAAATACGTAACTAAATCAAACCCAGTGGACAAACTGTGCAGGAGTACATTTTTACTCTTCTTCGCAGTGATCATTTACGATTTTGCCCACTGGCATGGAATGACTTAATTAAAGAACAGAAATGGGGAGACCTACATGAACGTTTCTGTCTATCGAAACTTGAAACAAGCAAGAAGAATACTTTACATCTATAAACCACATCATAGCAGCCTCATTTCCAAGTCGAAATGGTAATGTTAAAAATTGACGATAAAATCAGGGAGCAATTATGCCAACAAAGTTCTTTTATCACGATTACATTATGTAAAAATTACTGAAATCAGAACTGAGGCTACAGCTACAATAACGTAATTTATGGATATAATGATTAAAGAAGAGGAGTTTAAAACAAATCGGGTTCGTCACTTACTCCGATCGGTTGTATGGCTAGGGTATATCGTCATGGTCGTTTTATAACATACATTTTTCTGATCTGTTTCAGCTAAATAAAACTGTATGTACATACTTCTATATTTCGTGCTATAGTAACATCGAACAATTTGAGCACGTTTTATAATATATAACAATAATAGTGATAATAATAACAATAATAATAGTGGACTTAAAAGTTCCGAAAACAGAATTTCTATAACAAAAATCTACACCAGGTTGGTCAAAAAACAAACTGGAATTCAAAAATAAATAAAAAATAAGAACAACTTCAAGTTTGCCACCAATTCTGTTATCGAATCTGTCGTTATATCTACACATCAACTCGTGCACCCTTTACAAGAGTGGCCATTCATATTGATATAGTCCGTCTTAATTTGTCTATAATACAAAATACGTTTTGAACAAAGTCTTCCCCCAGATTCCTTGTGTCGTCGTCATAGCTACTGTCGCGTCTGCTGCCGCTGCCGTTAGTCATCCGACGTCGATGTTTAGATTTGCAAAGAAAACCAGCCTAGTAAACCAAGTACTAAAACACCAACCACTGAATGATCTCTATCAGGCTAAAAAGTAAGCCCCTCCGCAAAACCCGCGTTAGCGAACCAAAGAATCCGCGCTCACTTAATGACTAAAGATGCCCGCGTCTTGAATCATTCCAGTGTTGTCGAGCGAATCGGACGGAAATCCTATCGAAAAATAAAAGCATATGAGATAAAAACCAATCCCAAGAATGATTACCAACCTAACCCATAGGGCTCAACTAACCTGGTCTTCGACCTTGCTGTCCTCTTCGACCAGCTCTCTTACTATCCAGGCTACCGATGTTTAGACGTTTTTCGTCAACATCGAGCATTTTTTCCTCATCGCCGCGTCGCTTCAAGCATGCTGCCTTCGGGTTTAAATTACGTTCTGCGTGAGAAAGGAATTAAAATAACATTTTGTTGTTCATAAAAAGAAATAATCCAAGAACTGTTAGTCCACTTACCTCGTACTTGCGATTCAAGACTGGTGATAATAGTGACAGCTTGATGAAGAATAGTTAGTTTCGTTTGTGGATTTTCGTTCTTTAAGTGTAATGAACACATTCGTCCAAGTTCTTTAAAGGCTTCGTTTATGTCACGTACACGAATTCTGGAAAAGAAAACAGTCAACGATCAAGTTAAGTACCAATGTTGCTTACACATCGTGTTTTTCCTTAGAAGAAGCTCAGTGGGCAAAATCATCTAAAAGCCACTGCGATGAAGGGTATCTTTATTGAAATAATCTGCATATAGAAAAGCACTCCTTCGCAAACTATCATGGCATCTTGTTAAGGCCCTAATACACTTATGAATTTTTCAGGGCATATCCATATTTTACAATGCTTCTTCTCACGAAAAAAATAATAGATAATAACTAATTTACCTTTCACGAGCGTTATTGGCATGGCGACGTTCACTCTCACGAAGCACTTTGGAACCTGGTTCACAATCATCATCATTATCATTGAAAAACTCTCCATCGTTTTCTAGCTTTTGGCGTTTCTTTCCCTTGCTTTCAGTTTTCCCTTTTTTCTTCTCGGAACCTACAAAACACCAAAACAATCATAATCACTATGGCAACCAGTAGCATACTACATAAAACTACAAAGAAAATGATAACATACCGACAAGATTTGGATCTAGCGTACGAGGAATATTCATAGGAGTGTTTTGTAGAAGAGAATTGGAGTGTTCAAGTGAACCGTGTCCATCTATAGGCGCATTCTAAAAAACATAAAAAAATAACAAAGTTCAACACCAATGAAACTACTGTATTGACGAAGCTTGGGAAGTTTTAAGTTAAAGTTAGAATTGTCGCTGTATATACCTGTAACTGATCCGTCAACGATTGCGGATAGTGTAGTTGACCTTGAAATGCAGAAGCTGAGTTCGTGTGATTTCGGGCTGAACTTTCGGCGTGACTTTTCAGAACCCAAATGGCGTCATCGAGGCTTTCTTGCATTCGATTCTACAAATAAATAAAAAAACAACAACACGTGAAAACGAGGATCATAAAAACAACAACAACAAAAGACAAAGTGTTAGAAACTCTGAATGAATCTTACTAGTTGCATATTGTCGAAGGGTGGAGAGGGTTGCGGAGGGTGGGAGGAAGTAGCGTTCCAATCAACTGCGCCCTGATCTGGCGGTGGTGGTGCAGCAGCGACGGAACGATCACTGATTAAAGGTGGGGGCGAAGCAACGGGCGTGGAAGGATTCGAAGAAAAGCTTGTCGTCGTGTGAGTGTCAGTTGAATACATCTATAAGATTAACATTAATAAACACACACAAGAATGAGACATATTTAGGTAAGCTTTAAAAAGTCATACTGGAAAAGCGTGACTTACAGAAGCAAGAGCTTTTCCAAGTGCGTCGGCCGTTTGCGTGCCTGTCGGAGGATTGTCGTTGCTGCGTGACGAACCTGCATGGAAGAATTTATTCATACTTTCTTTCATATTTTTGTCATAGAAAAATATAAGCCTCCAATGAGTTTTCAGATAGCCTGTTGTTACTGCGGTAAATAGTAAGAATGATTTCTACACACCCGTGTTATTCGATTGTTGCTGGATATACTGCGATGTAGAGTGGACAGGCGCAGTAGTAACGCCTGGTTGCCGAAAAGATGACATGGGCGGCAGTGAAGATTGAAGACGAGCGTCAGCACTTTCCATGGACGGATAGCCCTGAAAAATCACGAAAAAATAGATTAGAAAATTTAGCACAGCAAGTGACTCGAAACGGAATGGAAACCAAATTAATCAACTTACGAGATCTGGAGGTAAAGACGAATAAGAACCCGCTATAGAGGCCTGGGGTGGTCTGGAACTAGTCATATGCTGTCCCCAAGGATCAGGAGAACCATGTTCTGTAATACAATAAACACTACTAATAAACAAGACAAAACTAAAAGAAGAGGATAGAATCCCATTCTCCGTGAATTCTTTTCTTTTGTATGAATGTTTTATTACAAATCACTATTTTAATTTTCTTACATAAAATATTTAATGGTAGATTACAAATTACAAGGAATTACAAGGTATTCGACATTGATGCGTATCTAGAATAACCTAACAGCGATGTTTTATAGATAAAAGATTTAACTTTATATCCAGTAAAAGCTAATAAAGGATTACAACTCCGTATGCTTAGCAACATTTTTGATACATACAGACAACAATAGTAAAAAACTGAAACAGTAGAGATAATACGAACTACCCCATAAAGAATATTATAGTTGTAAATACAAAAAAAGGTTTCTGTGAAAAAATCTCTGTGATTTCAGCAATTTCGTGTAAATGATCATAACTTACCCATGTAATAATCGTTTCCATATAAACCGCTTTTCGGTGAGGGATATTGCAAAGGAGGATCGCTAGGTAGCAGGTCTTCTGAAGGGGAGTATACCTGTATAGAAGATCAAAATACGATACAAAAAAACAACACATATGTAAATAAGTCTTATAAGGTAGATGACAATAGAAAACTTGAGAAAAACATCGAACACACGGTTTAACTTAATTGCCAAATCTTTATTAAATCCACAGAAAAATAATAAACGAACGCCATATTAAAGCTAAACAGAAGGTTTTCTAACTTGATGGCCATCGAAGTGATCGAAGGAAAAGAGAAGGTGGAACACTTAATGGTTTTAACAGGTAAATATTTGAGTCTTTTCATGTTTCATTCATGCTTGTTGTTCATCCATGCTTGCACTTACCTGGTCATACAAATTATACATCTTTTTCCGTTTCGTTATGCGAAAGTGAATTTTAAAAAAATCAGTATACACTTTTCGTAAAAATTTGTCATTAATGATACAAAAAAAATTTATCTTCTATGTTTTCAAAAAATATTTATCGCAATCTTTTCCAGTTGTTATTTTTTTTTCTTTAAGAAATCAGTCAGTTGAACAGAAATAGAAGTGTTACGACATTCAGACCTTCAAACAATATTGAAATTTTTAAATCGTTTATTCTGATGTTCTTTTGTTCATCGAACAATAGAGCACATGCTTCTCTGAACCAATTAGCACATCGCACCATTGAAGAGCACGCGATGCCTTTGTTCTCCATCGCAGACTTCACAAAAAAACGTGTGAATGGATGAACAAAGTTTTAATAACTGATCACCGAAAAAGGATCAGTTTTTTAAATGTTCCTTTCATTGTTATTATAAAATGAAATCTCAAGTGATTAGAAAAAACACTTCGAACTAATGTCATCTTTTTTTTTTCATTCATGAATATAGTTTTTCGTTGTTCCTGACCAAATTTAATAAACTTTAGCATTTTATTTATTGAAGATAGTTTTGACTTCTAACGATGGAGGAATTGGTCATGAAGTTCAACATTGTTAATAAACAAAACTAAATATATCAACTTCATATTTTACACCTCAATTGCACTGTCAGTGGTCACACTTACAAAAAATGGTTGAGGTTCGTTTACACCAGCGGCTGCAAGAAAAGATGCCATTTTCATTTTAAATCGCCCTTTCTAATCCATCAATTGAAGACAGGCATAACGAAGGCCCTAACTCAGTCGATAAGAATCTTCTCAAAATGCTAACCATACAATAATCACGGCTTCACAACGTTCAAATGTTATAACACATCTATCAGTGGAAGATATGTTCTACAAATGATTTTGTTAAACACGAATGCAACTGGTGATGCTTCGATCTGACATTAACACTACTCGTAATACAGTTCAATCTCGAAAAGTTATTGAATAAAAACGCTTAACGTCAGGCTAAAAGAAACCTACATTCTTTCATCAAAAGCAATCAATTATACGAAACAACCGAATCGACGAACGTTTTCCCGATTATACGCTTCACATGTATACATTATTTATGTGTTGATAATTACGCGCATATCATCATCTTGTTACGAGCGCCTCTCATAGAATAGACCTATACGAATAATGTCAAAACAAAATAAAAAATGAAATAAATAAAAATACAAACAAATAAATAAGAATGTTAATGATAAAAAAGACATCGAACGATTATTATGCGTCACTTTTTTTGAAGACTTTGAAGGAGGGAATAGTCAATTTTTGCATTTTCTAATAGCATGAACGTGACAGCCGTTAAGGAGGGGTTTACACGTAAAGATTCTTGAAAAAATTTTCTTTTAAGTAGGTGTTTTAATGCTTTAAATTTAAATTGTACACAAAAACAAAAACAAAAGCGTCTCAACTCATTAATTATTCATCACGCATTGACTGAAAGCCTGAAAACACCATCTTTAAAAGAAACATTTCTCAAGAATCTTTGCGTGTAAAACCCCCTTTACACAGGTTGTGAATTTTAATGAGAGTTATGTCGTAATAAATTTCAAACAATGAAGATGAATGAATAAGAAAGCCAAACTACATCCAAAAATACAACAAAGAAAATTTCTCCACAAACGATAACAACGCTAGAAATTACACAACATACAAAATCTTAAATAAGGTTATTACGGCTTAACATTTGCGGTGTAGAGTAGAAGTCAAATATCAACTTTGATAAAATCAGGGAAACGTGCTCAAAATTTTCTGACGACTATGAATTCAGACCCCCCTAAAAAGCCTTAATAACAAATTACAGCTGATCATTTAACGTCAGTGTGACCCTGCCCCTCCTTTCTATCTCGTTGTGGTCAGTAAAATGCATGAACTACTAATAAATCAAACAAGTCAGGAAACCTATTTTTCTAAGCAAACAAGCAGCTGCAGGCGTGAGTTGAATGTAACAAATGAATCAGTTAACTTTAATTCCATGGACTGACGACACATCCGATCCGTTTCACTACGGGCTAATAGATTGCGTGAGAATTTGTTAGCCCGTAGTTTGATTTCGATAAGGCTATGATCAGGAGTTAAAACCTTATTGAAAAATATATCAAATGAAGTGTCATGTACGTGAATAACAAGCTCGTTCGGGTATTTATGTGCTGTCCAGTTCAAGTGATAGGAAAAAAGAACATTCAAATCTAAAAAAAAAACCAAAAAAACTTACAGAACGGAGGTGTGGCGGTTGAGCTTTATTCGAATGTTTATATCGACGCCCTGAAATAGAAGAACCAATAAGGCTAGGCTGTTTCATAGATATGGCGTCTTCAACATGGGTGGTCGCGCAAGTGATTGGTTATAAAGCCGCTCTTTTGGCGTACTAAATCTTAAGCGATTTTCAGTGATATTGATGTTTGGAAAATTTGGCTTGAACGTGAGATTCTTTTAAAGGGCGTAAACCGAAAGTTATTTGCAGCTTTCAAAGTGATTAGCACCTTACAATGATAGCCATGTCAACTATTTCATTTTAATAACGGCATGCTCATTAAGATAACAATAGCTCTAATAAAATGCCAATTACTAGGCCGTGTTTACAAATCTTGATCTTATTAATTCAGATGTTTATCTGCCATCGCCTAGCAACCTTTTGCAAACATATTGAAAATGAACCATCTTGCCGCTCAGAAAAACATAAAATTTGTCATTATGACGTAAACACCAAAATCAAAGAAGGCAGAACTGACGTGCAATTGCATAATTGAGATTGAGTTTTATCATTTACAGACATCATCAAATTACCAACAGCAATGGCTTTAACTACCAACACCAGCTGGTCGGACGTGTTTAAAAGCCAATCGAAAATAACATAACTTTCGTGATATGGAATAGAGCCATTTTTAGAAACAAGTATAAAATGAATCACGAGGCAAAATCTATTTTTTAATGGAAAAAATTGAGTAATTTTTGTTTGGAGTCTTTGTTGGTTGAATTATTGGTTTAAAGGGTGAGAAGAATTTTTCACAGAAACAATATTAATGAAACCTACATTCAGGACTTGTTACTCCTGCTTCAGAGCTTGCAGGGTATGATCCTAAAATCTGAAAGAAACACAAAATTTTAATGACTTAAATGTGGTGATGTTGAACAAAAATCAAGGTTAGAAAATGAATGTTTTTAAAACTCAACCTACCTGACTGCTATTTGGGAATAACATAGATGAAAATGGATCTTTTTTCGCTGAAAATGAAGAAAATGAAGCGGTAGATTATTATGCTGAAAAAATGCTTCATTTTAGAATGAAAGAGAATTACTTGTGGAGGAACTGAATGATGAAGAAGATATTGGCTTTCGAGAGTTCCCAAGTAATTCAGAACCATCTTGTCCAAATAATGGAGCTGGTGTACCGCTATCAAATGGCTAAGAAAAAAAAAAGATTTAATATCAATGACATGGCAAAATCCAATTCTTCACAAAATGTTTCAGTTACTTTACAGATGTCTTTTCGTGTTTACTTTGTCATAAAAGTTTCAGACTGGTGAACTATACAGTCGTCAACAGAAACAGTCAAACAACAGGTTTAGTACATATGACAACCTCTCTAGGGGCCAAGGAAAAGTGGTCATTAAGCAGTTGTCTTATGTCTTAAGCTTTGGATAAAAAAATCTTTTGAATTTGTCAAGTAGTTCAAGGGCACACAATCATGCCGATTCGAAACAGTGAATATTTGGATTTCCTGAATATTTCCTGAATAACTTCTTCTTTAAAGTAGATAGACAGGTAGTTAAAGGGAGGTAACAAAACGTCTGTGATTGGTCACAAAAGTCAAAATCTAAACTACCTATGGCAGAGTTTTGGAGTGGATCTATTTTACCTTCAATATTGATCAGGGGGGATCATTGCATTGCATCCCCAATCGAAAGAACCAATAGGGATAACAGTTTTTGGGGTTGGCGAGACAGGCGATGGGGTGACAAAAGTTTTGGGCCTCAATACTTTTGGGTGGTGTGGCTATGACATCATCAAAATCTTTGATCGGCGATATCTCTAACGGTTGATCGTAGCGAAACAATCATCCGAGGATAATATGAAATGCATTTGCCTGTTCAGGCCCTGCTTTTTCTTTGAACACACTTTCATTTAAACTATAGTTTTGATTATTAATTGCAAATTGGGGATAATAGTTTATAGTAAAAAGTTTGTATCAGTAATCATGATTGGTTTAAGAGAGGAGTGGCTAATCTAATAATAATTCTTGTTAGTAATAATAATGATGAATCTGTTTTCTCTTATCTTTTACAAGATCTCA
The DNA here is from genome assembly GCA_027922465.2 of Turritopsis dohrnii. Taxonomy (NCBI): domain Eukaryota; kingdom Metazoa; phylum Cnidaria; class Hydrozoa; order Anthoathecata; family Oceaniidae; genus Turritopsis; species Turritopsis dohrnii. The sequence goes on along the minus strand of BQMF02000124.1, from coordinate 342,736 downwards.
ATACCCAACCTTTTAAATAAAAACAATAGAAATGTTGTCCTCAACACGTATTGTAGAATTTTAGCCTCTTGATTTATACATTTAAAACAACCAATACAAGCCTCAGATTTGGCCAAGAAATAAGAACCAAAAAAAGGCTCAAATTGGTGTATTCAAAAGTTAAGAAACCTTTTAAAAGGTTTTGACAAAGTTGAGATGTTTAAAAGACATAATTCCTTCCAGATCCACTACAAGCTTGCCAATGACGGTACCATAATATGTATGCTTTTTAAATAATAACAAAACATGTACTCCCCTTTCACGTTTGTTGAATTTTGTCCATATGAATATTCTGTGATCTGAAATAATGTGCTGCCAAAAATATTTTCCTTTTAAAAGTACGACAAAAACAAACTTTGCATTGAGAAGAGATTATGGGTAATGTTTTGCCATTCCTCACTTTGAATTTATCTTTCTCATTAATAGATTAAATGCTAGCGTTTTGTTTATTGTGTTGACTAAAACAACCATATGTATAAGAATTTGTGGATAAGCATTTCCATTCACTTCATACCATTCTTGGCCTGTTCATGAACGCCTGCATTGTCTTCTGTGAAAAGGTTGACTCACTAGACTATCAGCAAAGGATATTTGATACAGAAACTAATTTATTGTAACTATCCATACACTCAATACACTCAATGGAAAACGAATGATCTTATAAAAAAATGGAGAGCTGTGCTTCAAGTATCAAAATATTTGTATAGGAAATATGTATGTAGTAATTTTATGAAATAAAAATTAGAATGGGTAAAAAATTTTTGCACGGGATAGTAACGTAATCACACAATTAAACCCATCATAACTTTTAAACTTTGAAAATTTCGTACAACTATCATATAAATAAAAAAAGTGAATAAAAAAAAGTAACTTTACATAAAAAATTTTAAATAGTATGGTGACTTACTTGATTTTTATGAGGAAAAAAAGCTGACATATTTTGATTGAGATATTTTGTGTATGCCTCAGGCCATGACCAACCTAGGTTGTGCTGAGATGAAGCTGAGCTGAGCTGAACTCAAATCAAGGGCCAAAAAAAGAAAACTATCTTAACCTATTACCTGACATGAAATATGATAACATGATAATATTTAGAACAGCTGAAAGACGTTAGTAAGAGCATCTGTTTGTTTACAAAAAATAAAACATAATCATTGAAAAATATTGACTATCAGAACTTTAAATAAGTCCTCTTAGGTAAAAATGGTAAGACTGACTTGACTTAAAATTATGAAATTAACTTAATTATGCCAAAGTGTTGTGCATATGAGGATAAAAAAAAGTCATGAAATAAAACGGTAAAACTGAGCAGTGGCATGAAAGGTGAACAGGCAAGCTTTAAAGAAAGCGAAGAACCGAAAACTCACCCTTGCATCATATGTAGTCCAGGGTTCTTCAAGACCTAAACAAGAAAGCAGAGTATTAACTAAAATTGAACTTGGATAAAAGAATAGAATGTGACTAACTCTGTTTACATAATGACCCAAAATGAATAAAATATCTTACTGTTATGTTTAATTAGACAGTTACTTATCAGATTGTTATTAACCCACCACGACCAGTTTATTATTCAACAGGCACTTTTTAATATGGTGAGTGTGAAAAAACGCTGGGAATCAAAAGTTTGTATATTTTAAACAAAAACATTGTATGAGTATTAAAGTAGTAGATGGTCACCATATTCAAAAGTGGAATTTGGGCAGAAACTATCTTTGGGTCTAATAGCATTAACTGACATTTTTTTTGGTATGTGAAGGAGTCACATGAGGAAGTGGCATCATGTAAATTTCAGAGAAACATTCAATTCTAAGCTGTTCCATCCAGTGTTAGACAGTTCATCAACAAATTAGTCTTACTTAAAAACATTGTTACTTGACCATAAAAATGGGGGTTCATGAAAATAAGGGTTCATACTCCAAATTTCATCTTAAAAAAATCAATGAAAGCAATATGAAATTTATTTTAATTTTCCTGTATTTATTAATGTACCTAGGAATTGTCAACATTGCTGAACTAGTATCAGTCTGCCCTAATTCTATTAAAGAATGTTTTTTAATTTCTAACTTAAGGTCTTGGATAGGCTTTTCCATTAAAAATCTTTTGATCTCTTCACAAAGAGACTATACAATTCTTTATCATTGATAAACCATGGTGTTATAGTTTCTGAATAACACAATAAAAATAAGATGAATAATAAATAAACAACTGAAATGATCAAAGTCAATATAATGTAACAACAATTCCTGTGTGTAATTAGAGCATGTTTCGATTTATCGCAATACTTACTGGTTTTCCGCATGACCCCTCCCAAATTTTAAGTGTAGCAAAGCTGATACATTTTTGCAACAAATATTGATTAAGGGAAAACAATGGTGTTTCCTTTAGTATGTTAACATTTTTAAAGCATTCCTATTCTTTTTTTCTAATCTTCTTAAACTTTCTCTGAACATTTTTCTTAAATAAAAAGCCTAAAATTAAATATTGAAATTAGCATTTTGATTGAAAACTCAGTTTTATGTACAAAAAAACCAGCTGAACAGTCAGAAGCAGATGGTACTTTAGACAATAAAAAAGATCAAAATCAGAATTTTCCTACAATGGAATAAAGAAACACTTTGTTGAAGCAGCTGCAGATTAATAAAAACCAATGAATGAAGAAAACAATATGAGCCCCACAAGAAAATACCTCCAAAAGTTCCATGTCTTGTTTTCGTCTTCCTTTCTGCTATTCCTGGATATTCGTGATTTTCATAATTGACAAAAAAATCACACACCAGAAAGAGGTCTTAAATTACTACAAAATTATGATTTTCAGAAAACAAAATGGTTAGGGCTATCAGCCATTATAAATGACAAATATTCTAAATCATTGTATGCTATTTTTTTAGCAAAATATAATTATGAAACAAATTTAACCCCAATTGACGAGTTCCATCACAAGTATCAGCTTGTCAAAAAGGCTGTCTGTCCCTACACTACTGGATAAAACAATTTTTGAGTTTTTTATGAGACATCTGCTTCCCTGTTAGCCAAAAAAGCAGCTGAAACTAAGAGTTGATAAAATAAAAATTTTAAAGCAAAACTTTAGATATATAGTAAGAAAAGGCACCTTGGGAAGAAGCATAGAACTGAGAAAGCTCTTACATATTTCGTGGATGCCAAAACAAGTGAATTTTGGAAACAGCAATGGAATGTGTATACCTCTTTTCTACGTCAACTGCCAGTAACATTTTTGGAAGAAGTATTAACTTTATGATTGTATTCACTTCTGCAATGTAGTTCATGTTCTCATAAAATGAATTTTTAACATTATAATTTTGAAGCAATCAAAATGCAAATAAATTGCAATGCAAGATTATATATACGTATTTGAACCTCAGTAGTAAAGTTTATATACATCCAAAATCATTAATTAAATTCACCAACAAAGCTGTTCACTCAAAATTCTGCAAGCTATATAAAACTTCATCATCTGCTTTTGCTTTATTTACTTCACACTCTACAGGTGGATGAAACTTTCTTTAGTGGATTTTCTAGAAACACTATTTTTTTGTTGAGAATTAAAATATTTCTATTCACCTGGCCTTGACACAGCTGTAATAGAACCTGCATTTTCTTGTGTAGAAGTAACTCCATTAGCTCTTGTAGTAGTATTGGTGGTTGGCGGAGTAAACATCTAAATGAAAATTAATTTGAAAATAAAATTACTTACAGTATGGACAACTTGATCTTTTCAGAGATGCTATATAATATATATCTGGTTCATAAAGCTATATATATATAAAAAAAAAGCGATGCTTGTGTTATCAGTGGTTTTTTGTTTTGGTAAATATAGGTGGCAGTTGACTGTCTCATTGTTAATTACGGTTTACCACAGAACAAAATAGCCTTGTGTTGCAGACAAATTGAAAAGAAAATTCTGGAATGTCATCAATATCAATAACTTTGAAGTTTTGATGTTAGTTTCAAAGTTCTTTGACTGGAAGGTGTTGATAGCTTTTTTAATATTCCCCAGCAAAATAGCACAACATAGCACATCTTTGGGTGTTTTTTTTTCTATTTTTAATTTTCACTTAGAGAATGAATTAAACAATTTCATGGTACACAACGAAAATGAAAACTGTCAAGCATAAAGATAGTTACCGTAAATACAAAATATTATTATAGAATTATATCTTTGACTTTGCCCATTAACGTTGTCATTAACTATAAATTTTACCAACATTTCAATGCATTCACAAGCATTTCATTTGTATAGCCTAGCGATCTATCATTTTTTGTAAATTAACTTACAAATGAGTGGCTTGCATTTGATTATTTGCGTTACCTTGGTTTTTAATGATTTGAATAATAACTCATTGAGGTTGTTATTATTGTGTCGTAAATGAAGCTTATACCACTAATTTCCTTGTGGCCAGGTCTCTACAAAAACTGTCAGTGCAGAAATGCATGTATCTCAAGAAATATATGTATATATGATGTATACATTATATAATTATACTTACTGCACTGAAATCAAGTAAATCACTCAATTCTTTGTCACTATTAAGACTCATCCTTCCAGCAGCTGGATTTTCCCTAAAAGTCACCGTAAGAAACAGTTTTTGTCTGCTATGCGGAAATACTTAAGAACATGGTGCGATTAAGGGTAAAAAATGCTTTTTCGCCGATAATAAATTTACCCTGACGAAGAGGTTCTTTCCCATGTATTAAGCCAATCAGCCATAGGTCCATCTTTCTGTGTCATTCTTAGAAAAACCCTAAAATTTATTGTATACTAGAACATATAGTTCGGGCTGATAATATTCCGAAGGTGATTTCAGAAACAGGTCGTCGCTCTTAGCCTGATGTCAGTGACTTTTTCGTTTTGAAAGTAACCATTATGAAAATAGAATATATTGCGTTTTGAAAGAGACCTAGGACCTACTACGGCTCTCTTTTGTGAAATATTTTGTTGTTTACGGAAAAAAATCGCGTCCAATAATACGCTTCCAGCGAATAAGAAGTAAAAAATATATTAGGTTAAAAGTGTAAAATCCTTTTCAGCATAAGCTTTTCGGTAAAACCATCTTCAGTGCAAAATAATAAGTAAATAGGTTAAAAAGTTAAGTTACATTATATACAAGTTTAAAAAGAAATGTTTTTTAAAAAACTTTTAAAAAGTGTAAAAAGAATAATATCCCTAAGGGAGTATATCTATTTACAAAAATGAGCAAAAAGGGGGAAAAAACACACGAGAAAGAGAGCGTCATCCACTGAAAAGACACACGAAAACGTGACGTTTCAATAGAGTACGCAACAGTACACATATGCGTTCTCTCCCCCTGACCGATTTATGCTATAGGAAAAGTCAATGTAAAAACTACGTCACTCCATGTCGAAATAGGATTAATTTATTTGAGTCCAATTGGTCATTTAACGTAGGTCTCTTGAGGGCGATCAATGATGCTTCCAGGTTTTTCCGTTTTCGGGTATTTTCAGGCGCAGTCATAACAATCTTCCAATCAAATTTATGTTCTGCGTTCTTCGCATTCCACACTATTTACTTTAATCGAGAAAATGGGAATCATGGATAACTTTTCAGGAAGCGAAAACCTTTTGAAATAAAAGAAAAAGCGTTGTGAAATTATTTTGAAAAAAGACAAAATTTGGTAGCTTATTTCGATTCGGAGAAATTTCATTAGAACTTTTACTCACACTACCACAACAACTTTTGACAAGAATTAGCCTCTGAGCCGCACGAAAAACACCTGATCTATTGTGGGTAACCTCAAAAATGTAGCATAGAAAAAATAAATAAATAAATAAATAAATAAATAAACAAATAAATAAATAAATAAAAAGGCACAGAAAATACAGCTTTTTTTATGATAAGCCATTTTAGGGTCTAAATTATAGGGCAAATGTTTTTGATGAAATTTACAAGTACAGTCAACCATAGAAGTACGAAAATTTCTATAAGTCAACAAGGGATATTGCAGCCAAAATCCATAAGGACTTAAAGAGAAATAAATTGCTCTTAGCTCAGTACTTCTTACCATACTCATGATTACTCATCACGCAACATGGAATTATTTCTAAACACGGATGACCCTGGTAAATTCATGATACATACTTCTTCCTTTTTGTGTAGTATATGAACTAACATCGATAAGAGAAACTGGTAAACATGTTTTGTGTTTTTTATCTTCTATATATTTTACAATTTTATCGAACACAATATGAATACTCTATCAGTATGATAAAGGTATTATCCTATGAAAAAATAAAAAAAAAACAATTTCTGATAGCACTGAAGATGGTATATAATATACTGAAAAGCTTTTGCTCATTTTAAAAGATTGTAGTCTTTTTTGATTTTTTTTTGATTTTTTAATAATACAATAGGGCAGAAAGAAATGACAATAGAAAACCGCACTAGAATGGCGCAGAAAAGAACTTAAATGATATAAAAACTGAAAAGCGATGGGGCGAGTAGTGGTAAGTACTTTCGATATCGAGTGCGACCGCTGCGACCCGTGTTCGAGTCCAGTAATGTTGTATCTCAATACTCCACTCCGATGCGCTTAAAGCAGCGTATCCAGTCCGTTAGGAGCCATCAACTGACTGCACACTAGCCTTCATGTAAATTAGAGCAATGCTATATATACGTATCTTTTGCGGGAAGTCAGACGGAAGAGCCAACCGTTAACGGATGGAAGCCCAAGGACTAAAAACTCCCAGTAACTTACTTACTTATTTACTAAAAGATGCATCTTTGTGGTTTACCTACCGATCAAAGAGGGAGTTGTTTACATACTCCACTCCACACACTCCGCTCAGAATGAGATATGAATGGAGACTAAATAAAGTGTTACCTGTCAAAATGTGAGTGTGGAGCAAATTTCGATATAGATCCCCCTAGCTTAGTTGTTTCATGTGTCGTTGAAGGCACCATCACCTCAACCTCGAACCCACGGTCTCTTGCCTTATCGAAAAGGCAAGAGACCCTGGGTTCGAGGTTGACCATCACCTTAGAAATATCACGTGGTGATTAGCATCGAAGATTGCGAAGGCTTACACGATGAATTGCTTACAAAGATTAAAATGAAAATTTCATTATATGTAAAGATATTAATGTAGAATTGAGAAAGTCTTGAAAACCCAAATAGAAGTATCGAAGTTAAAAGAATTGGCACTATCGTGGATTTTGTCTAATAGGTGGTCGTCAGCAGTCAAGTAGCATTTATGAATACACCGTACGCAGTACGACGAAAAAATCTTTCGAAATGAATGAGAAGGAGATCGAATCACGATTTCGTTTTTACAAATAGAAGATGACAGATTCACACAGGATTGTTTTTTCCTGCGCTTTGGTAGGATAGAACCAGTGATAATGGAAACAAAATCTCCACAAACTGCTGACGGCGGAAATGATCAGCGAGAAAAGGCTAGAAAGGTAAATTAAAGACCTTGATAAAACAAAAGTTTTTCGCTGTTCCACTAGATGAAAATACGTGTCGCACAGAAATCGAAATACATTTGGCCTAAATGTCAAATATTTTAAAAGTTATGACCGCCAGAAAAGAATGTGGCAAACGGAGGAATGAGCGAAATCAGTTTTTTTCGAAATTTAGAGGGTGCTTATTAGAGGGAACAAGGAGGGAAGGGCGGTTATTAAATTGTTTTGAAAGCCCATACAAAAAAATAGATATAGTTTCTATACTTTCATCTTTCGATGTTTACTTAAAAAACAGAAGAAATCTCTTGAATTATACCTCTTAAATCAATATATGAAGAGAAACCTAAGCATGAAGTGATGACAAAGTTTACATAGTTTCAAGATATTGATCGAAAAAGGAGCACCATACACTAATAATTACAACGGAAGGATTTCGGCAGTATTCTTTTCTTAACGTTTCCGATGTTTTTTGTTCTATAAGTTTAAGTCTTTTTGTTCTACGTCTTTTTCCTGATTCTTCCCGATTCTTATTCACAAAGAAACAAAGAAAAACTCAAAGACATTTTGTTTTTCTTTCAAAAATTATTTTGTTTGAGGAAAAGGAAGGCAGCTGAGGAAACAACCGGCCGGGCGCACATATTAGAAGGGGCGCTTATTAAATTAAAAATAGCGCTTTAAAGCTTGATTTCCAATAAAATTATTTTTGTTGCACAACGGCTGTGCAACCGTTTTTCAGTCTCACTGAACGTTGTGCAACAAAAGTTATGTTGTTGTAACAACACCTGTTGTAGAGATAGAAAAAAATTTATCTCTCTGCAACAATTTCCTACATTTGTTGCGCAACAAAATTCTGCAAAACGGTTGCGCAACAAAAATAATTTTATTGGCAACCAATAATAAAGCAATAACAAGACGACTGGAGGGTCGAAAGATTTCGCTTATCTTTTTAAGAATAGCGCCCCTATAAATAATGTCCATTCTAAATACATACTCGGGGGTTTCATTGGAATTTATAAACCCGTGTCTCCATAACCCTACTAGTCAGGACACTACCGTCAAAAAAAAGGTGGCGGGATGCGGATTAATCATAAATGGTTTAGAAAGCTCAAATACCATCCTCTTGTTACGAAAATGTTTACTGGCCAGTTTCTAGTCACCAAAATGGGCTTGCCAGGACCAAAATACGTTTTTTCCATATGACGTCACAGGTCAAATGGTAAGGAAAAGATTTTTTTCGAATTTTTCAAATATCATTGATGTCAACTGAAAGAGTTTGAAATTCTAAGTAAAAAACATATATAAACGCTAACGTAATCTTGTCTACATCAAAAGTTACAGCCTCTTGAAAGTGCTATGACGTCATCGAAAAGCAGTGTAAAAATGAGCGATTAAAGAATTATGACATCACGTGACATTCCACTGGACACTGGATACACATAAAATATTAATAAATAAAAGAAGCTGCTTCTAATTAATGTTTGACTTTTACAAGTTCAACGGACAGCAAGAAACAAACAAACATCATCTTATCCTATCAAGAAAACAGAGACATAAACACGTTCAGTTTAACCATTCCATATTTCAGTGTTCATCATCTTCTTCTTCTGTCTCGCTGTCAGAATCAGCATTATCTCTACCAGTGTCAGAGAATTTCTTGTTAGCGCATTCGTGGCATCCACATAAATCTGTACACGGGGGGAGACCATGGGATAAACAGGCACAGTTTCCTTTTTGACAAGCTGATTTCTTGCAGTTGCATGAAATCAGTTGTAACACATCATCTGGATCTCTGGTGGCAAAATCATCCATCACTGTATGGAAAGGGCCCCATCAATAATTATTTTCCAACCGTGCCCATCTGGCGAAGGGATGACAAAACTTGCATTTAAAGCATTTCGAACCATAGAGGTAACAAAGGAAACACGCTTGCAGTGACAGAGCAACGCATCTCTGGTGGGAGGAAGCTTTTGCGGAGGTGGTGTGATCGTTGCTGATGTAAACTTTAAGTATCTGGCTTCATTGACGTTTTCACATTTCAAGCTATATAGTTTACATACATATTTTTGTAACACCGCGAACAATGATGTGTCGAATGTTGTGTTTTCTCCTAGCCGTGTGAAAACATTCATGAACTCTGGGGAGTCCTGCATTATTTTTAAAGCTTTGGCTTTTCCAATACCATAAAATGAACTCGTGTAGTCATTTCCGGAAAAGGCATGCAATGACGGGAGTGCCAGGTAGCATTCTTGACCAAGTTCAAGAGCAATGTTACTTATGCCAAGTACACGGGTTCGTTCTTTGACTCCGATTTTGACAAAGAATTCTACCTCGATCTTTTGGCTGAAATATAGCGAATAAATGGCTATGTCGCTATCGACTATATGAATACAGATATTGCTTGCTTCATGGTTAGTGATGGCATGAAGAGAGCAAAGAAACACCTTCGTATCAGCCTCTTCTTGATTATTTCTAAGGGAGGTTTATTCGACGCAAACCACCTATCGTGGAAAGTAAAATAAGTATTCAGTTATCGTTTGTAGCGAAAAGTAGTTGGTCATAACGTAGCTAAGTAATCTTCAAACCAAATAGGAATTCCAAAATGGTAAATTTTACCTCGCCACTGCAACACAGTTTATAAAACGGTTTCCGTTTTGGCTTTATTTCGTTCGAAACAGATCGAACGCTGAAACGTTCGATCACTAAGACGGAGGTCATAAATATATTAATAAAGCTCTTTTATTGAACATTTAAATGAAGTATTTTAACGAAACGATTTTCTTATATTTTCTAATGTACCAAAATCTTAAGTACAAAAAATACATCAAGTTGGGACCAGTTTATCAATAGGATTGTCGTCAATAGCGAAACTGTTGTGGATGTTACCCCCGTCCGACAATTAAGTAAGCACGTGAAAGTTAAAAAATGAACAGAAAAGATGGCGTCGATGTGAAAAATAATCGAGGGATTTATTTGTGGCATAAATTTACTATGTACACGTTCATTTGGCGGAATTAACGGTGCCAGTAAACATTTTCTTGATGGGAATGGATTAACATTATCATTTTTTAAGGTTTTGAATAATCCGCAAAAATGTTTTAAAATCGAAAATTTTAGTCGGTAGCGACCTGACTATACGTGTTTTCGTACTTCTGCGTAACCATGTAAACATAGAAATAAAAAAGCTTTATGGTGTAAACCAAACTTTATTAATAAATTCATCACAAATTGAAACAAAAGAAATATACTTGTGGAATGACTTGTAACCATGAATTAACTTCATAATGTTATTATTTTGTCGGTTCCGGTATATTGTAGAGAAAGATGGCCTCAAAAGATGTGCATAACCTTAGCAGCACAAACGAGGCCGTCCTTCAAACAGAAGACATTCTTCAAGAAAATAAACCTTTGAATGTAGCTGATCGAGAAACAGCTGATGGAGATGAACAGAAAAAGGTTGATTTATACTGTTGGGATAAACAATGGAATGTAGGAGCCAGTATAAAAGTAGATCCCTTTCCTCCCCAAAAATTGACATAATTTAATAGATGAGTTTCTTAGTGACGTAATGTTTATAAACACTAGTGTTCTTTGCTCGATAATTACGGTATATTGCAACATAGAATATCATTAATCAAGTCATTTTCCTGTGAGTATGCGCACGCAGCCTCGCAGGAAATAAAAGTCTCTTAATACACTTCAAAATGTTGTCACTTTATTTGGTTCTCTGGAGTCCCCTTAAAGACAATCGACATTAGAAAGTTTCAATACACATTAGCACTTCCTATCTATTTTCATTCATTGTATTTGATTTTTAGTATGTACAAGGTATAAAAGTGTAATTAACATTGGAAACTCGTCTATTAGCTAGCTAATAATGGGTCAGAATTAATTTTTGTTTTTATATGTTAATCTGGTGCAGATGGAAAGCAAAAACGTGCAAACATGCAGTCTACTTTTTTGTTCCTAAAAAATCTTGCTTTGCTAGTAGGCCCAAGGAAATTTTATACTAGCATGTAGCTTTAGCTGAAAACACCGTGTAACGTCAACACGAAAGTTGGAGGATGAAGACGATGATGATGAAGAACAAAATTGGAAACTGACATTCACCTATCTCGTGAAACTACTTACGCTCGCTGCGGGGGCAATTAGTTTAGTTTCACCCGCTCGCATTGTTCCTGCGTAAAAAAGTTCATTATTTTACAAAATTTCATTATTCTAATAGAAAATCACAATTCTTAAAAAAAAGAACAATACATCATCCACTTCATTTGCGCTTGATTGCCTACCCAGCACCGACCATCATACCACTACTGTGTTCAAATGTCCAAGTTTCTCTTCCTTGCACGTCTAACGACTTCGCCAGTGTGTCCCGTCTAATAAAATGTAGTGAAGTTTCGACATTCGATTACGTAATCAAAGTAGAAAATCATTTTTGCAGTGTTTTGGAATAATAATAGAGTTATAGTTTCGATTTCTATCAGATATTTTAATGCTGAAAAAGTCAACTTTGTGGAATAACTAATTTTGCAAAACTATGTTCATGAAAATTTCTTCTCGGATTGAAGAAAAAGCAGGTTTCAAGTAATTTGTAAGCTTGAGCTAGTACCGAGTATCCGACGGGCAAGGTCTTTGGTGATTATAATAATGCAAAATGGCGTATTTGATGTGTTCTCCAGCTATGTATGGCACTAGAACAAAATTAAATTAATGAAAACATGCACATGACATTTTCAGGAGATGAGTGACGCTAAACTAATATAAATTTTCCATCGGCCTTAGGCTATGTGTACGGCTTGCACCGCTAACTTTGTGAGTTTGATAATTTATTTCCTTCATTTAAAGGAGAATGAATGTTAGATATTTTTTTCGTCTTAACTCTTTAACATCAGTTATATATAGCCTCCAAAGTTTTTTTTTCAAAATTCATTCCATTTGGTCCCAAACTAGCACTCAACAACTTTGCAATAACTTTCCGTGATGTGTCGTCAGTGTTGCAGATGCACAAGTGAAATCATTCTGAATGTTATATGCAATGTTATCAGTGATATTAACCATGGAGGTGTATTAACCAACTCATTTGTCTCTTTGCATGGTGCCTGCTTTTATGAATTTGAAAAGCTAATTACAGTTTCTGGCAAAGAATATTATATAAGTTCTATGTGTTATTGTCAACGATGCCTTGATTTTAGTTGATTGTTTGTCATTTCTTCATTCCTCGCTCCTCCATTCTCTGGATTTCTTTACCACAGTCTGTTTTTCCTTCTCATTATAATCTTCAACTTTTAAATGCAATGTTCATCGTCACCTTTCTTCCTTGTACCTCAATATACATGTATATTGGCGGCAATTCACCATGCGCGAGTGAATGTACCTAAGCACCGGGTCGACCCATGCCATGTGAGGGAAATTGGGTAGATGATACACCGGGTGTTGCAGGAGGTCATCCAGAAGAGCACAGGCCCTTGATTGGGTTTGTGTCACTCATGACAGTGTCAAATACTTCGGAGCCTCCAACCTAAGCCGTGGCCCCTCCTGGAAAGCAGATGCAGTAGCAACTGAGTGAGGCCAGCAACGTAAAACAATACCAAATAAAATAAATAAATAGTGGTTTTAAACCTTGTTTTGAGCGGTTATATAATTAAAAAAAAAAAGCATTTTTTGATATTCGTGTTTATATGTGATAAGGAAATTCAAATTCCAGAATAAGTTTCCTTATTAACATTTAGCACTTTTCCGCAGCTTTCGGAAAAATTCTCAATTTAGTTTCGATTGTTGAGATTTAGTTTATTAAAACACGAGTTCCATGTTAAAGGTTTATTGTTCTTGAAAAAAACATTCTTAAAGCTAACATTTTTCATTTTTACTTTTTGGTGCTTTTTCACAGGTGTTTTGTTGTCTAAATGTATGGTAAGACAGCATTATATGAAATATGAGATGATTGCGCAGGAGGGTGAAAGAGTTCATGATGAATAATTAATGAGTTAAGAAAGGTAAAAACTACCTGTGAACATGTAGAATCTGAGAAATGAGATGACAGCTTTCAGAATATTTGTGAAAAAATTTTTTTGATGAGCTTAATGTTATCTCATTATTTGAAACTGAATAAAGGCTGTGTTCAACACAACACGATTGGTACATAGAGTCTCAAATTCTTCATGATTAGTTATGCATGTCACATTTACCTAACTTATCTTCCAGTAGGTTGGGACACTCCTTGCAACATCTGCGCTCCACAAATGACGGCATGATACAGCAGTGTGTGCAAGAACACCAGTGTATATTTTCTAATTGGCTAGAATTCCCATCGCCATCTTCGCTTCCACTACCATCAGAAGAATCACTCTCTGAATCTCCACCACTACATAGAATCCCCATTTTTTGCAGCTCTTCATTCGAATACTCCAGTTCACATGAATAACTTTCAACGTATTGGCAATCATCTTCTTCATCAGAGCTATATTCAAAATTTTCATCGTCATCCAAACTCTCTTCACTACGCACCGCTTCTTGCTCTTCCTTGTTGCCATCTGTTCTTGTTCTGCTGTGCCGCAACATTGACGTCATTATGCAGCATGTTTTCACTTTCACTCATATAAAAACAAGGAATTTGACCCCTTGAAATAAAAAAATAAAGATCATTTCTATAATGAATAGGCTCTACTGATGTCATATCAACAAATATTACAAAAAAAATTTTTCTGATGTTGGTTCTCTTTTAAAGATAACAAATCAAAAAAAAGTTCTTGTTATTTGAAAGTATATGTGGCTTTATTGCAGTTCATTCTCGTAACTTTGACCCGTTCTTTATTTAAACCTGCAATTTTAAAACACGATTTCTGATTATGTTCTTGCAGGAAATGATATGGTTCTGCTTTTTTTTTAAATTGCAGGTTTAAAGAACAGGTCAATAGCTACAAGAGTAAACTGCAATTAAGCCATATATGCAATTAAGCCATATATGTATGCATTCCAGCTATATCAAAAAGTGAATTGACAAATATTTACTGATTTATAGAATAAACTCTAACACCAGGTACGGTAGCGATCATCGTGAAAAATATTATTTAAAATGGCTTTTCAAAAAATAATTGCTTCAAAATTCAGTGTCATAAATAACGGAACAGATTGATTCCTTGATCCCTCTGTGCAGTCTTGAATGCTACAGCATCTGAGATTTTATCCACACAAGCAATTTTCTTGTATATGTCGTTTACGACAGTAAATCATCCAAAGTTTACAGTAAGGTTATTCCATCTAAGACCAGGTGTCCATTCTCCGCTATACAAAAATTGTTCTTGTTAGCACTGATTTCAGCTTGATTATTCAAGCTGTTTAATTTTTCACACAGACATTTGCTACAAACTCCATGTTGATAATATCACCCATAGATTAATCATTCAATTGAAATTTCTTTTGTAAAACGTTTCACCCAAAGGACGAATTGTCATTATTTTTCATTTCGTATACGTGTGGGTGAATCATTTATAAAAGTCCAACTTTGATTTGAAACAGGTTATAATAATGGGTGATCATAATTATTACTTAGAAAAATGATTATGCTGCAATTATGACTTTTTCATGGCTCTCTCTACACACTCACGATGCAATTGTGCAATTACCGATGTGTGCATAGATTTTTTTGCGATCTAAAGTTGACTTGCTGAGATGGCACTATTGTTTTCTAAAAAATCTTCGCTGATAAAATATGATTCGATTGTAAACAGTAACAGCATTCTTTTTAATAAGCCTATGGTTGTCATATATCTGCAGCAACAAAGTAGGAAAAACCTTAAATTGAGAGAAAAGGGATTAAACTGTTGTTATGAACACTATTCCATAAAATTTTGTTCCATTTAGCTGTGTTTTCACATTTGCATTGACGAATTTTGCATCATTATAATTATTAAAGTTAGTGGTAAGGGGAGCAGGCACTCTATGTATAATGTAATATAGCACAAATGAACTAAATTAGCATTTTTATTGACATTACCATCCTGCCATCTATTGTTATTCATACCCTTGTTGTTGATATTTTCCTCTAATTTTCTCTGAATTTCTTTCTTATTTTGTTTTAGTGGGAAATGGGTCATTTTATAATGACAACACCATGTGTTCGATCATCATTGTTATTTGGCATAACTAGTGGAATGACCATTGGAATGGCAATGTTTGTGTATTCAAGTAAGTTTCACCGAAATTAAAGGTGTATTTGATTTATTATATGATTTAATATCATAATAATAAGAAAATTCCATGATTTCACATTTCTTATACAGTGTGTATCAAAATGTCTTATCCACCAACTTTCAAGGTGTATATTTCATTACATGTCTGATAAGATATTGTGAATTTTATATCACAAGAAAGAGCTTTTCATGCTCTATCCGTTAATATAAAATGTTTGCCAAAATATTTGTTTTTTGAAAAGATATTGAAGAAAAACTCAACGATTTGGCTCATTAAATTCTTAAAAGTCAATTAACTGACATGCTAATAAAGACTTTTTAATGATGTAATTATCTTTTGTTCTGCGGATGAAACCTTTAGAAAGTTTTAAGTATAGCTTTGCGTATCAATTTCCCATAACAACTAATCTTAAAAGTTTCAAATAAAAATTTTTTACTCTGTGATGATTTTTTAATTTTTTTATTGTGTTTACAAATGACCTTCATTGTAAAATGAGTTAATTGACTTTTAAGAATTTAATGAACCAAATCGTTGAGTTTTTCTTCAATATCTTTTCGAAGAACAAATATTTTGGCAAACATTTTATATTAACGGATAGAGCATGAAAAGCTCTTTCTTGTGATATAAAATTCACAATATTTTATCAGACATGTAATGAGATATACGCCTTGAAAGTTGGTGGATAAGACATTTTGATACACATTGTATATACGCGTTCAAGTTGAATCACTGGCAATTATGAAATGTTATTGCACTAAATTACAAAGAAAGAAATTATAAATATTAGCGGTTCCAAAACATTAAATCTTTAATCACACAGACTTTTCTGGTGTCTATTTTTTTGTCATTTAAGAAATTCTCTTTATTTCGTTGGGCTACTACACACAACTGATTTGTGATATGAATAGTTGTAGATGATGATTGATGATAAAGTCATAAAGCAGTTATCAGCCTTGCGAATGCCAGTTTTAATCTTGATTTTTTTTATTTTAATTTATTTTACCGAGGCCGTGGGAAACTGTCAGTGTCAACCACACTAATGTGGGCCTCTATCAGGAATGTATACCTCAGATTTTAAGGTAGAGAACTTGCATATACCAGACTGATAGGCATTCAGGGCATTCATTCCCCATGTGAAAGTGTTGGAATTCTTTGAATAAACTCAACATGTCAGTGTGAGCTATAAATTTTTCGTCTATAATTTCTCTGAAAATCTTACACACAGTTCAGTACAACCAATTTAAGCTGAATATGTGTAGCCACTTTCACTAAAATAACTGTTTTCTTTTTAGAACACGTAAAAAGATCATGTGATATGGCAGTAGGAGCATTCTCAGTGAGCTCATTAGGCTCTTGGTAAGTAGATTGTTTAAAAGTTCAAATTGTTTACATTGAGTAAAGTGTGCTCCGAGTAACTGTATTGCCATATTTAATCCAATATACCTGCACGTGATAAGACAATTTGCAGTAGTTTTTATTTCTACAAAGGAAAAGATTTTGCCGTGTAAACAACATCTCGATTTTCTAAAATACCCAGATAATCTAGTACGACAATGTCCCTGCGTTAAAGCGTGGTTCACAATAAAGCTTTTGTCGTAATTGCTTTGAAAATTGTAAAGCGTTTATTTTAGGCGCCTCAGTGTGAACCGCAGTTAAAGTTGCGTATTCTCAAAGCGTTTATCAAAGTAAAAATATCAAAAGGTTTAGATATATTCTCTTTGAATGACCGCCACTTCAAAGGAATACCGTCTACCATTGATGACTAATCTTTTGTTCTTGCTTATTTCGAACGAACAAAACCCTCATAATAATCACGTGAGATACTATTCTCTATTGTTCATCTTGTTACCGTAATGGTAGAAATTTTCGCGCGTATTAATTTTCGCGCTAGCCGTATTTTCCAAAAAAAAAGAAAGAAACTTATGAAAACTAAAATAACTGTAATTTCAAGAGGACGCCCTTTAAAATCTTCTCAATTACGAAATCTATCATGGCTCTTAATGATAGAAGAACTGATACTTAGTTCATGTATCATCATTCAGATTATCCTGTGAGTCAAAAGCGCGAAGAAATCTAGAAAAAACAGTATTAATTTTCGCGCACAACCCTTTGTCTATAAAATATGCCTTTCAAGGTCAAAGTGGTCGGATAAAGAGAAATTGTAATGGGAAATTGTAATTAGGGATTGATTGGACCAAATCATTAAACAGTGATAAAATGTGCATTATCGTAGCAACTTCCACCTCGTTTTCATTTCGAATAATAATGACGTACAATGACGGGAAGGTTCTTTTGTTATGATGAAGATGGTTACAATGTTGGATACCCAATGGGCATATTCGTTAAAATTACTGCGAAGGAGTGCATTTCTTTAGAAACAAACTATTTCAATAAAAATGCTCTTCACCGTAGTGATTTTTTTACGATTGTCGTTCTTTTCTAAGTAAGCATGTTTTGTAATATTCCGTTATTTAAAAAATCAATTTTATATACAGGAGTTACTGCAGTCACAAGCGTCATCGTCAACTGAAAAATACGCAATTAGTTATCGATGGTCTTGAAAGAAGAAGCAAAGCCTTATCGAAAACGAAAGAAACCACCTAAGAACATCGTAATATTTCAGCAGAGTGTTGATGCTACATTGTATGTGAGGTGGCTCTATATACTAAGGGAGTATGTGTGTGACATCAGGCAAATTACTCCGAAAAGAGGATCGTTTCCATCGATTTGATGTCCGTACAGTTGAAATCAAGAGATGTTATTCCAGGAAATGCGTCATATATTGTATTAAAAAAAATTATTTTGTATACATAATCTACAAAAAAAAGAAACTTTGTAAATCAAATAAATGTGGATTCATCGAAATTGAATTTTCCTAGCATTTTCTCTAATAATGTCCAGATTTGGTCATATTCCTGAAGGGTCCTATTGATCCGCAACTGAACAAGTAGTCCGTTCACCAACAGCCTTTGGTTGATATGAACATAACATGAATCTTTTCATCATTTGAAGTTACTAAAATCCATCTTGAGTTTTATTTGAGGTTGCATAGGTTCTGATTTCCCTATCGATGAGGATCTAGCCGATTTTATAGACTGATTGGCCTTTATACCGGCTGTTAATTTTTCCTTAAGTTTTGGTGAACTACCCATGCATGATTTGAATTCAATCGGGTAGATCGGACCTATAGCAGTAAGGCGTTGTATGCAGTGTTCGTGAAGAGAACGAGAAAAGCTGTTTGCTTTAACAAGAGAGTGAGCGTCGTGAAGAAGATGGATTAATGCTGGAAGATACAGTGACATCATTTGTATACCTAAATGAACAAAGAAAGACACGTAAGATATAAAAGCTAAACCCTAAATGCTTCCTCCCACTTTCAATAATACTGTATCCTAAAAGACTTGATAACCCAAACGTTCAGTTAACTCAAACAGCGAGATTATTATTAGATTATCGAGATTCCTTCTATCGTAATACTTTTTTTTGGTAAAAACATGGTTAAATTTAATACATTTGAAGGACCAATAATGTCGATTTTTGACAACATATTTCGAAAATACTAGATTTTCATCTTCAGGTCTACCAATACAATATAAAACAGGTAAAACCGAACATGCTGAAGATGGAAATCTAGTATTTTCGGATTATATTGTCAAAAAATTGACATTATTGGTCCTTCAAATGCACATTGTATTGTCGAAAGCGCTCTAAACCTAGTTCTATACACAAGACAAAGAAGAACTCACGATTATTTTCATCGACCATGTTCAATAAAAGTTCTAATATTGCTATTGACTCTTTGCAAACACTAAGTTCCGCGTCTGAACATGGATTTCGAGTCTGTGATTCCTCCAAAATCCCAACCACGTGTGGTACACAGTGGTGTATGAACGGCACAGAAATTTCTTGATCCGACGATTTCACCAAACTTTCGACGATTTTCACGCATGGTAGACGAAGCTGTGAATGAAAAACATTTAGCAAAACCATATACTGACATCCTACTGGGCAAATTTATTGAAAAATCAACTGCGGATGAGTACATTTTTATAGAATTATAATTCACTATTTCAATGAAAATGCTCTTTGTCGCAGTGGCATTTTTCAAAAGATACCTTAGCAGGGGCAGATTTTATGACTCGAGCAAACACATCAATGCAATCCTTCAACAGATGACAACCAGCAATTGTTTTGTTCGGACTGTGCAAAATCCACACTGAAAATAGCAACAGTAAATTTTCCCAAACGACCAGAATTGGTGACGACGGATTACTGATGTCGTCATAACTGCGGCATGTGTCGGGAATTTGTAACAGAGACGAAAATGCGCTAAGAAATAAAGCAAGAAAGAAAATGCATGGTCAAATCGCCTCAACAAAATTCTTGACTACTGATTCAACTGAAACAATGAAAAGCGTTTGAACACACCTCTGCAAAAGGTTTCTCCAAAGTTCTAAACAAGATTCGTGTCTGGCACAACTACAAGTAATGATGTTCTTAAAACTTTTCAAAATTATTCCCAACGTTGCTTTCAAATCGTCCGTTTGGTCGAACGTTTCTGATATGTTCATTGTGATGTATTTCAAAATACCAACATTCAAAAACAAAATGGTAGGTAAAGCAACGACACTGGCTGAAGGAGTGCACAAAGAAGGAGCTGACGACAAAATGAAAGATGTCGAAGCCAAAAGCTTCATGGATGAAACGCTGAAGTCTAAAAAAATTACCAAAAAATGAGATCAGGCTATATCATACATTCCTGCGTTTCATGAACCCAACTTGATAATCATACTCATTCTGACAGTATGGTACTTTGAAACCCATTACGTAGTGATAATGTATAACTAGCTTACCTCGTTTTCTTATCGTTGCAGTCGTCGTTTGTCGGTGACTACTCGGCATTATCTCATTCGCATATTTCGTTACAATATAAGTCGAGATTTCCAGCATACAGAAAACAATACTTTTTTTAGATACTAACTCGTTTTCACGAATTTCCATCTCCCCCGTCTCCTCATCACTTTTCTCCATGTTTTCTTGTATTTTCTCATGAGATGCCAGGGCACACTTGTGAACAATTTCCAAGATTATTTGTTGAATTCGAGATTCGTCACATGATAGTAGCAGGCGATGGAGGACAGTCAAGAGCTCGATACAAACTTGCTAAAATTTCAACAGTTAAATAAATGAAATTTTATCAATAGACTACTTACACCGCCAATTGCTTGAACAACGCCCTCCACTACGCCACTCAACAGTTCTACTACGTGTAAGATTGCGAAAACATAGGTACATAAGATGGTACATAAGCTTTTATATTTGTCTTTTAAACATTTTATGATGTACTTTAATATTGTAAATATTTTTTTAAATATTTGTAACTTATAAATTGTCAACTAGAAATAAAGTGATAGTAGTAGTAGTAGTAGTAGTAGTGTATCGAAAAACTTCAGAAATTTCCCGAAAGTCACGTAAACAAATGGGGCCTTAGGGCTAATGGGGCCAATGTAGGTATAGAACAGACTTTCGAAATTAATGTTTTTAAATGTTTGCGATTTAAACTCTCTATGTTTGTTTGTTTCTATGTAAGTAGCAAAACAACCTCCTTACATGTGTATTTTCAACAAATGACAAAGAAAAATATATGACGGTGTCAAAACATACTGGCCAAACATACCTTGTTCAAAAGTAAACATTGTCTCCCAAATTTCGAGTTCAGCAGTGCATTCACAGCTTGGACACATGTTTCGAGTGTACCCGGGGGATAGCTGGACATAGGTGAACATAACGCTTCCATGCAAATACCCAAGTTCAAGAAAAATCGATCCTTATTAATCTCTTCTGGAGATTTATCTAACGAATCCATAGTTAACCGTGGGGGTACTTCATCACCTAAAGAAAACATGAATAGCGTAAAAAACAATCTTGTAAAATTTTAAGCCACTACTTTGTCTCAATGTTCACATTTTTCAAAGTGTTTCACTTTGTAGAGCAAATTGTTTTCTATTTTTCAACTTAAATGAAGCTGTATTACCGGCACCGATAACTGTGTCCTCAGGGTTTTCAAATGCAACAGATGTAAGCCAGCGTGTAACTGCATGAACCATGGGTGGCCACGACTGCTTGTAATGTGGACGCACTTCCTCAACAGTTTCACCACTATAAATAGTAAAGGAATAACCTGGAGAGTTTGTCACTGCAGTTTGCTAGTACTTCAAGAACAAGATTTTGCAGACCTGTAAAATACACCTCCTTCAGGTGGTAGCTGAGAAGCATATTGGGATGGTAACGTCAGAAGGACATAATCACGTAACGCTCCAATCCAATGCTTCACGAGAACTTTCAAATCTTTCTCAACCAGATCTAATAATCTCGAAGTTTGATACTCATCCTCATTCGATTTGGATTCTTTGTCATGCTTGATGGCCATAATGTAAATCTTACAAAACATCACATGGTTAGAAGATAGCTTATCAACAACATCGTAAACTCTAACAAGAAAAAATTATTCATTCACCTGCGCCCAGGCTTTTAAAACCGCCAGAGTTTCCAATGTATAAGCAGACTCACTATAAACCAATCTTTTCATCTGCGCAGAAGATTCAATTTTTTCTAGGGAATGCACTAACAATTGCTGGATACGACGTACATCATTTATATCACGTGATATTCCACAGCCAATCCAGGACGAGCAAACCTAATCAAGAAAAAATCGAATGAAACATATGTCTATATATGGAATCGAATTTATCGACAACTTTTGTCTCGTTCTTCCAAATGTTTTCATCAAAGATTTCCCAAATTGCTTGGAAAAAGAGGAAAAACGGAACGTTCTCGCAAGAACTATACCTCGCATGCCATTGCAGTAACGTCGGGCGGTATATTGTCGGCGAAAGCAGGGCGCAAGGCCGTTCCCACCTGAAAAACAAACAATGCATTTGTTATTATGTAAAAGATTTAAAAAATTTTCTCAGTCATTCGTTCCAGAATCCCACTGATATTCGTAGTGAGTAAGTTATGTTTTCCGGTGAAACAAGAAGAGAGAAGGGATTCACCTGTGCTTGGAACTGTTCCAGGATGAGATGGCCAGCAATATCTGGATCAGGAACATCAGCAAACAACAATACCACATCCTGAAACACACACACACACAAAAACTCACTGTAAACTTAATGTGTAAAACAAACAAAATGATGACGACAAAACTATGCCGTGTAAGTAGGACTTACTGCAACAAACAACCCTGCCCCCGAGAAAATACGTCGTGTGATTAGGCCTTACGTCCCTAAGATACAGCGAAAGATTTCCACGCTTTTCGAGAAAAACACATTATCACTTAGTTATTCTTAGTTATTCTTAACTTAGTTAATCCCTATTTTGCTGATTCAGTGAAATTTCTATAAACACAAAACCTCATTTGCTGTTTCTGAAAATTTACTTTCGAAGTAAAATTTTCGATTCGTGAAAGGTTGTTGAAAGTTTCCACACCGCAAAAGAAGACCAGAAAATACGGGTTTGAAAAGGGACTGAGATCTAATTATGATTAACCTAATTATTCCCGCGGTAGACTTCTCCATGATTTTCCCAATTCTTTGCACGTGGTGTGTGCGTGTGTGCATTGTTTGAGGTGTGGGAAAGAAAAAATTGAAAAATAAAGTTACTTTTTATGAAAATTATCCAAGAATCTTATAAGAAATCCTGTTACTACGTACGGGGTTGTTTTCTCCAGAGATCTGAAATGTCTTGATATTTCAAGAACAACACACTGAATCCCCACGCCAAATTTTGGTCAAATCATAAGATGAAACTTTTCTTTGTAAATGAAGTTTCGTTTAAAAAAAAAGCGTAGTTTATAAAAATAGCCGAAGTTTGTTTTTTAAAAAAAATCTATTAATGAATTCCAATTACGGAGGTGTAGTCGATAGAACATTGGTATAGTGTGATTGCTTTATATGTAACGACTTTTCGAGAGGTAGATGTTCGAACCCTGGTCAAGTCAATTTCGTTTTTACTAGAAAATTAGGACGGGGACCACGAAAGTGTCATAGACCAAGATATTTCAATAACAAACTGGTCGCCGATAACCGTTGTGATCAATTATTTATATTGATATTTGGTCCTTGATGGTCAGATTTCGATTTCGACCTGATACCTTTTTAGGTCCTAGTTGTCACGTGACACGTCACGTCATAGTTTTATGGGCATGCTGAAAAATGAAAAAAGTCAACAAAAAAAAAGTCAAAGAAAAATTTAATTTTGTTTGTTATGTCGAAATCCCACTTTCATCACCATCATCTTGGAAGGATTTTCGGGTATAAGTTTTCTGGTTTCTTCCCTCCTGTTACTGTCATTCACACCATAATGTAACTTTGCAATAGTTCGTGGGTTCGATTCGCGATAGTTAAAATAATTATATGTAGCCAATTTGCGACGTAATTGGATAAATTATGGAGCATATGAATAAATTAAACATAATAAAACAAGAACATTCAAATTAATTTATTTTATTGAACGAAGCTTTTCGTAAGAACTCTTACATCTTCAGGTTAAAAATAATATTTAAAAACTAGCATGTAACTTTAGCTAAAAATGCCCCCGCGCTCAAGCATTCCAATTTGTACACGTAGCAAGCTATACATTGCAAGCCTATACAACGGAAACAAAAACAAACAAAGTCTTGTTACTTTTTGTTATCTCTTAGTCCTATGTCACACTGATGCTAATATACCTTTCAAAAAGTGTAAATAAGGCTTAACAAGTAACATCAGAAAGTATTTGCTACAAACAAAAGAAATGTGTGAACTAAAACCATGGATACGTATTTTTATACTCAAAATAAGATTAAGATTTTTTAAAGAAATTCTGTAAGAACCAAAAGAAAAAAAAAACTTTAAAAAAAAAAAATTAAAGCAAAAAATCCTTAGAAATCTGCGTTTCAAACTTTGATTCGAAACAAAACATAGCCAAAGTTTACAAAAAAAAACAAGAAAAAAATATAAAAATGTTTTATTGATCATGATCTTTGGGGGACAGAAAGAAGAAAAACACGAAGAACGACAATTTGTAGGCTTTCTTGCATACACAGAAATCCAATTAAAATCTTTAGTCACCCCCCTCAAAAAATTGGTCACTTTTCTTTCTTTCTCCAATTAAAATCTTATTAAGGCAAGATCCGCCAAAAATCAGTGCATTGAATAAAATTTATTGAATGAAAGATTTAGAGCTAAAACATATACAAAAATGATGGACAAAATTCCAGATTTGAAGCTGTGCTTTGAAATCCTTGTCGTTCACTTCACAAAAACAGAACGAAAGTAATATGAAAAATGTCTAAGCAATTTTAGCATACGAACTTCCTAAATAACATAGTATAATATAATAATAAATTAGGAAAATAAACATTCTGTCTCCCACCTACGGTGTCATGCTTTGACATGGAAAAAAAGCAAAGTCAGCTAATAATTGTATACCACCGTGTAACGTCAACATGAAAGTTGGAGGATGATGATGAAGATGATGAACAAAATCGGAAACTGACATTCGCCTATCTCGTGAAACTACTATGCCTCCTCGCTCGTTTACGCTCGCTGCGGGGGCAATAATATTTAAAAATAATATATTTTTAACCTGAAGATGTAAGAGTTCTTACGAAAAGCTTCGTTCAATAAAATAAATTAATTTGAATGTTCTTGTTTTATTATTAAAAACTTATGGCGAATAGATACCTCATATCAATAAATTAAACAATTTCTCGTTTCTGGATGATCTGTCATTGCGGTATGGAAACTTTCAACAACCTTCGTGAAAGGTGTAAAAAAGAAGTAGATAATCCTGGATGAAAGACGGAAAAAATAAAAAATAAAAAAGACAGAAATGGACGAAAAAAAACCCGATGTCATGGAACCAATGAAATTTGCAATTACTTCTGGTAACACCGTTTTGCAGGAAACCAAGGAGAAGAGCGACAAGGTCGATGAATCGAAACCTTTGAACTAATCCTTACAGAAATTTGTACAA
This sequence comes from Turritopsis dohrnii, assembly GCA_027922465.2. Lineage (NCBI taxonomy): Eukaryota > Metazoa > Cnidaria > Hydrozoa > Anthoathecata > Oceaniidae > Turritopsis > Turritopsis dohrnii. Next base: position 317,052 of record BQMF02000124.1, on the reverse strand, counting down.
CACACTCGTGTGATGCGAAAGCTGCAATGGAGTGGTTCATGCCATCCCAGTGGGCAAAATCGTCAAAAGTCACGGCCATGGAGAGACCTTTTAATGAAATAGTGCGCATAATTCTATAGAAATACACTCCTTCGCAGTGATTTTTCCAAGAAATTTGCCGACTGGGGTTATGACTTAGAAAGTCCTAAGTTAAAGTTAATTAAAATAAGGTTGCCAGCTCAGAAAAAACAACGAAGATAAACGTGTGTTTAAATCGAATTACCTAAAACATTCTCAGAGGTTTCAAAATATTAGCAAGAATTGTTTTAAATGACATGATATGACGTAATAAGGGATGAAAATTAAAATTTTAACTGCTTCCTCCATCAGTCACGTTACTTGTTTTAATGAAAAGACAGTATTTCCGGACGTCAAGGATTAACTTCGCGTTGATTGATTGGACGAGGAGGTGAGAGACACATCTGCAACTCATGACGTGCTCTTCATAACCTTTAAGAGGAAGGCAGGTCGACCTCGCTTTAGCCAAAACATATAAAAGCACATGCTCTCATCACTAGACACCGAGCGATGCAAGTTGAACTCGGTGAAGTTAAACGCGAAAAAAGAAAGTGTATTTTCAAAAACATTCGACAAGGACGAAACAGTGACGAACCAAAACGCAACAGCTAGGAGCCAAAACGCAACAATGACCACCGTGGTTTTCTTGTACGTCAGTCCAGTCATTTCAACGCTTGTCATACTCTTCAATACGCTGGAAATTTTTTTCATCACACGGCTCAGAACCAAGTTCTCACCATCTACAATTTACATCATCAACTTAGCGATTGCTGACTTATTGGTGGGCGTTATAAGTATCATCACGAAAATCAATACCGCCCTGAGTAAATACCATGAAGGTATACGAAAGAGCGCGGCATTTTTGGAATTCAGCTCGGTGATCATGTTCCTATTCTTTCGTCTTTCCCTTCTCTTATCGTTGTTCACACTCATAGCGATAACTATCGACAGAATAATCGCTGTTACGAGACCTGTACGTTATGGCGCAATGAGCAGAAAAACCGCCCTATTCGGATGCCTTCTAATATGGCTATCTGCTACTACAATCTCCACTCTTTCATATTGTGCCTACAGATACGAATGGATTAGTTATACCGCCGTTAAATTGTATGAGCCACTCATATTCAGTGGGGCGTTTCCATGTGCACTTATCCTTCTTTGTTGTTATTACCGAATCGTAAAAATATTCTGGAAACGAAGAAAGCAATTTGAAGCATCGTACAAGAGCGGACCGTTGAACAAAAAAGAAAAGGGTCACTCTAAAAAGGATTGGAAGGTGATTCGCCTGTCTCTGATTATATTGGTGGCGTTCTTAGTATGCTGGCTGCCACTCTCCGTGTGGGGAATCCTGAATGTATGTCGAATAAAGATCGAGTTAACGTATATACACTTGTTCTTTGTGCTGGCTATCGCAAACTCATTGGTGAATCCGCTTATATATTTATACCACTCACGGAGAGAAATTAAATCCATTTGTCTAAAGGTTATGAGTAGGAAGAACAGTGGTAGACGTAGCGCCTCGTTACATGACACACAGAAGGAAACGGAAGCGTAACTGGCTGAAAAACAATTTCATTTATTTGTAGCACGCGGTAACCTATACATGTATATCGTGTTCAGAAGCGTTTCAATATGCTGACATGTTTATATTTTCATACAATCCTTGAATTAAGGATGAACCTTTCCGATCTGTTGATTGCGCAGGTCTCCGATGCGATTTTAAAGGAGCGTACCAACCCAACAAGAGCCGTCGGCTGACTGTACACTAAGCCCTTCCTTATTAAAGGACGGAAACCCAAGAACTGAAAACACTCTGTTTTAAAGATTATAAAGCAAATGAACGAAAACTGACGAAAACAAACTGACGAAAACGAAACTGACGAAAACGAACCCGACAAATTTGTTATTCATAGTTTACTTTAAAGGAACTAAATTTCGCGGTTTAAGGGGTCTTCCGCGAAATTTGTTGTATTTTTTAAAGAAACTTTTGATTCTTGAATTTTAAATTTTCAGGGGGTTGAAATATTTTGATGATTTTATCGTGTATGTGTGGTCATTAGATTCTTTTGACATAACAATTGCTGACTTGTCAGTTGTTTTACGATCGAATATAGGCTAAGTTTAAAAGTATAAAAATTTGAAAATCGAGCGAAAGTGCCAGTTAGAAAAGGCGTGATTTTGTGCTCAAAGGACCAGAAAAATGGTTCCAGTAAGAGAATGCTCCAATTATCCGAAGAAAATCAAGAGTTTGATAAGGTAAATCCAAAGGACCGGGGAGAGGTTCCACTTAACAGCCATTTTCTGAGAAATTCAGGCAAAATAGGGCAAAGTCTGGAAGTGATATCCTCACATTGTGTTTGTTTTCACATATTTTGTACACAACAATGCAAACAGGCACTTGTCAATTAAAAAAAAAAATTCCTATCGGTTCCCTAGAAATAGGGTCCATGACATGTGTAGGGCTAAATTTGGAACATTGAATGAAACTGCAACTTTCAAGGTAGGATTTGCTGTTTTTATAATGATATAGGCTTGTGTTTTGATATTTTCTCAAGCTTTAGGCAGAATTCTACCACAAAATTTAAAAATCAGTTCCTTTATACCTTTTGTTGTCTAGAATCAATGCTCCAAAACCACAAAAATATATGGATTTGATGAAATTTGAGCCTGAATATCTTAAATGGCCATCACCTGCAAATATTTTTCTATGGTTTATTTGAAATTCATTTGAGCCTACATTCATTTCATAGAAAATGATCTGTGTGAAAGTAAGGGCCTGGGGCTGAGTAGCTGTCCAAAAAAAACATTTTTTTGCTCAAAAAGTGCTTTAAAAAATAGCCCATAATGGCAGCAGCCTTAGGTCTGACAGCACACGAGACAGTATTTTACTTTCTTCTAATATTCTAACTTCGTGAAAGCTCACTTATCTGGGCTTCCATATATCGAGAGGCAACTGAACTACTTACAAATACCTAGGGGTCGAGATTGACAGTTCCCTAAACCTGAACTCACACTTTGAGAAGAGCTATCGCAAATGCAGTGGACGACTGAGGCTGTTAGGTAAACTGCGACATTGATAGCAGTTATCATAACTGAAGAGTATTATCCTGTATAAATATTTTTGAAAAAAAAAAACGTATGTGCCTTTTTCTTTACTGGAAAATCAAGTTTTTCTCTTGTTCATTGTTTGAAAGTTTTTCTTCAATTTTTTCTTTCTTTTCAATGTTAATTCAATCGCGAAATTAACTTTACCCTAACTTTTGTTCACGTGGCTGTCCGCGAAATTCAATTCCTGCGAAAATTAAAAATGTGCCCACCAATCCACGAAATTTAGTTCCTTTAAAGTAGCAGACAAGTGGCAGACAGCTGTGTCAACCTTACTAAAATATAACAGAAGAAAGAAAGAAAAAAATTTGACATAACGTGTGACAAGACAGATGTAAAACTTAATTTAAACAGCGAGTTTTAACCAAATCTATATTGCTGATCGTCTTTCTACAACATCAGATACGGTCGTAATTCGACAAATGAACAAAACTTCCTAGCCAAACATCAGAGCTAGTTAAGAAAGCTCTGTCAGAGAGAGAACATTTAAGGTGAATATGTGAAAAAGTTGTAATCTGAGAGTGAAAAAAATATGTCTAACAAACCCGAAAGCATATAAGAAAAAAAACGAAACAAGGTCGAAGAAAAACGTCTGCAGTACAGCTTTTCAACATGCCTGACGTGGTGTATCCATACGTCAGTCCAACAATCGGAGGGTTGGTTATTATTATGAATAGTGTCGAAATCTACATGATTGTGCGTCGATCGAATACAAACACATTGTCCATGGTGTATATACTTAACTTGGCCGTATCTGATCTGCTTGTGGGTATCATCAACATTCTGACCAAAATTGTTTTCGCGTTAAAAAGACATGACGAAGATATCGACAAAATCAACGCCTTGGAGGAATTTAATCAAATCTTAACGTTCTTTTTCTTACGTCAGTCGCTGTTGATGTCGTTATTCACACTAGTAGCCGTCACGGCGGATCGGATGATGGCGGTGTTACGCCCGTTTTATTATCAAACCATCAAACGGAGGCAAGCATATACAATATGTGTGATTCTATGGTTAAATGCCGCGCTGATCACGACTATATTTTATTCGGCATTTCGATGGAAATGGTTTTCAAAGAAACAATTGGCGCGCTATGAAACACTTATCTTCACTGTTGTCTTTCCGTTCGGATTATTCCTACTGGTCTGTTACTATCGGATAATAAATCGGATTCGGCAACAGCAAAAACACATTTCCTGCAATACTTTCAAAGGCACCTCAAGTTCCGATTTTAATTTACAAAAACAGCATATCAAAAGAGAGCTCAAAATAATCAGACTAGCTGTTGTGGTTTTGCTGACCTATCTAGCCTGCTGGCTTCCTTTGTCAGTTTACGGGATTTTGAAAGCGGTTGGTGTCAAATTAGATCGAGTTTACGTTTATCTGTTTTTCGTCATAGCTATGATTAACTCGCTGCTAAACCCCATCATCTATTTACATCATATCAGAGCACAGATCAAAGTTTTTTGTCGAAAAATAATCGAGAAAAGACGAATACCTGCTGATAGAAAACGTTAAAACGAACTTTAGATTGAAGACGTACCATGTCCGGCCATTTATATAATCAATTGAAAGTAAAAGTTCAACGGTGGCTTTGATAGCGAACTTGATGTAAATACCTGCAAAGTCTTCATTCCTTCTAGTTTTAATAGATTATTGGTTGATGTGCCAGCTATGAATGCCATTCGTACGAGTTCAGACAGTTGAGTCACAAGAAATTCTTCTAAAGAGGAAAAAAAAACAACAACTCAAAAACAACTTTACGATACTTAAAATAACTATAATTATTTATAATAAACTTACTTTTAACTAATAAAGAAATATTTTTGACTCGATTGAAAGGCCTTTTACCCTGATGCACAGCGATATATGAGGTCGAACAAAAAAGACAATCGTTTTGTAATACTCACAGTTTGAACGCTCTTTAATGTGAACTAAGAGAATCATACCTGAGGGGTTTTTCTCTTTTAAAACTCGAGCATATGCAAGGTCTGTGTGTTTTGGATGACTTTTACATACTTCCAGAATCATCCGTGTACATTCCATAGCAAAAACACGAGTTGACCATTTCGGAGATATGACAGGTTTATACTCTCCTTTGTTCGAAACCACGATCGTTCCTTCCTCTTCCTCATCTTCTTCTGTTTGAAAAAAGAACAAATTAAAACTGTAAAAAATGTCGAGTCCTTGAACCTTGTCTTGTCGAGTCCTTGTATGGTTTTCGTGCAAGAAAGCAAGCCCGACTCTCTTTTGACTGATAGGCACTAAGAGGAGACGGATCACTTTCCCATACCAGCTGACAATCATCTCAATTTTAGCACAATATATCTTACCCCTCACCCAACCCATACAACTGATGTCTTGTAGGATATCACACAGAACACGTCACTTACAATAAAATCCCACAATTTCTTTCTATCGGTTGGACATTGAAGAGGCATTGGACACAAATGAAGAGTCTATTCTCACTATTGATCTAAGGTTTTATTTTACCTGTTACAGTAGATTTTTCTTGTTCGTCGGAAGCATTTGATGCAAGTAAAACCTGTTTGCAAAGACCTAACCAGTGTTTGAGTTCGTTCGAAGCTAACTCTTGAAGCATACTACTGATTGTTTCACGAATATGTTTCAGAAGTTGTCCTTCGATCTCCGCATCCAGTAAACTAAACAACAAACCTACACAAAAACGAACAAAAACCCAAAAAACATTGCAGAAGAAATCTTTACAGGAAACCATATTGTTTAAGCGAAGAAGATATTTTCAAAAACATGTCGTATAATCGAGGATTTCTCGGAAATTTTTTTGTCTTCAAAACTGAGTTATTTTGGTCTGTACACGTTATCATGTTATCGGCAGTGAAAGAAATAAACGAGTAAATATTTGACCGAGTTCCGAAGAATAATCTTCTGTTCAATTCTTGGTACTCGAAAGAGTTATTATCCGGTCTCATGCTTTGCATTTGACAAAAGGAGAGCTCACCTTCAAGACCTTTAGTTCCAATATACATCTTCTTCTTCACCTCCTCGTTCTTTTCAACAATACTTTTACCCAATCCGCATACATCCCTAGCTTCACGGTGCGACAGCTGACGTAAGCATTCTACACTTGCTCTTCGAAGTAACAGATGAGGACTGAGAAGGTTTTTACATAAATGCGGGACCAGAGTATTCAAATTCACCACATTAGGTGCAAATAAATGCAGCTGTTGCATGCATCTGATGGCTTCGGATTGCACAAGTGAATCAGGATGGTTTTGCATGATGGAGCAAGCAACCATACAGAACATTCTAGAACGCTCCATCGCTTTTGATGTGTCTGCAAAACGCAAGAATTAAACAACAAAATACATTATAAGACATTCACTGTTGTTACATGGATTCACGGACATTTATTAGGATAGTGTTCTTCAATTCAGACGCAAAGAAGGTACTTCGAAATGATAAATCATACATGCCAAACTATTAGAAAAATTTTAAAAAGAGGAACACTATACTACGATTTATAAAGTTTATAGCACCTTGTAGTTCGGGTCCTATCGCTGTAGTGAGAGCTCCTACACATTTCCCCAAGCATTGATGGACAGCGGTCATCGAAGAAGGTGTTCGTAGCATCAGATTTATGACGGTATAGAAGGATTGATCGACGAAAGTACGAAACATTGGCCCACCAGAATCAACAATCAGGGTGAGTGCATGTAATGACCAAATCTAAAAACAACATACAAATATAATTATGAGAACTTGTAAACAACGGAAGGGTATATTGCCTATTCTCTCTCTTAAACCTCCTGCTTTCATTTTCAGGAACATGGGCGCAGGAAAATGGACTTGGGCGTCCTTCTCGAGAACGATGATTCTTGTTACAATTATATTATTATTATTACAATATTAATACCTGTACGAGTGTGGAGGACGAATCTTTGGCCAACGCAATTAAAATTGAGACGCTATTGACCAGGTGATGTCCAGATCCCATACCACCTACATAACGATGCAAACAACCTAGGGCAAGCGCATGCCCAGTGCGGATAACAGCATCGGGCGTTTTTTGACATTTTTCGAAACTTTCTTGTGCCATTTTCGCAACAAAGTCTGTGTCATTTATGACTTGCGCCATACGCCCTAAAGCTTCCCCAGCTGCGCAACGAAGAATGTTATCGGTGTTCGCTAAAGCATCTTGAACAAGTGAATTGGCGTGACGACGGACGCTTTCTTCACCAAAAAAGGACTTGTTTTCAGCTAGATTCTAAAACAACAAAAGGTCACACAGATAATCAAGACATTATCATTTTAAAACCTGCGTGTTCTCTTAAAGGATATCATACGCGCTAACCTTCAAAGCCGCTAAAAATGCAGTGAATATGTTTGTTTGAATAGCCTGCTGCCGACTGCCTTTATTTTTGAAGATACACTCTTGAAAATGTGTCATGAGCTGACCGCGATGTTTGTTGGTGACGTAAGGAAAAATGTGTCCGAATAACACAATTGCAGAATCGATAACAGCCACTCCAAGTGGCAATGGGCCTGGGACTTTCATGTCCTGAAAAAAAAAAGAAAAAAAAAAGCCTCTTGTAGTATTTAAGCGATTATTTTTCAATTAAAATCATTATCATCGACTTGATTTCTATTGATTCCTGTCCAATTGAAAACATGAAGAGTCAATAGCTCGTTCAATTATTTTCAATTCTTTCTCTCTACCACTGGGCAGATTTGCTGAAAACTCACTGAGGTGGAGAACATTACTATAGAAAAGCTCATACATGTACACAATATTGTAATGAAATTACACTCCGCCGCAGTGACATTTTTGATGATTTTGCCCACTGATATTAATAGTGAAATCGATGTTAATTCCCATACCTTTGGAGATGCATAAATACATGCCGAGTCGTGTTCAAGTGCACCTGATCCTGATGCACTGTTTATTTGTAACTGAAAGAAAACATTGAAAGTAGGTTTAGAACCACACATGACAATAATACTGCATCAATAATATTGCATCTAAGAAAAACGAAGAAAGTCAGATGCGTTGGAGAAGATTGTCTTTTGGCTAAACCTGCTCCTCTACGTCCTTGTGGTCTGTTTCTTGCAGCCAAGAACCAAGCAACACACTATCATCTTCATGACAAAGAGATTGAAGTAAAGATGTTGTTGTGGAACCTTTACGATCAGATAAGGTAAAGACAGCCACCAGATCTCGCAGCAAAGGAGTAAAGGAACCTAAAAATGTCCCAAAGTTTATTTCTATGCAATATGCAATATCTATCCAACATCAAACCAACATCAGAATACATTCATAAATATACACAGATAGAGTTTTCAAGTCATTTTGTTAATCCTGCTGAGGTGAAGATATTTTTAATTTCCTTTTACTTATAACACATCAGAACATACGTGACCTAGTTTAGAATTATCTATCAGCGAGGCAAGCTATTGTCATGTTAAGTAGTTACTTCAAGAGAGAAAACAAACACATCCTTTTTGTTCTTTTTTGTTTTCAAATAGGTCGCTCCCTGCAAGGCCGAAGCCACTACTAGGCAGAGAGCTACAAGATAAGGAGACCGATGTTCATCATCCTAGAGTAGATATAGCACTGCAAGCAGCACATATACACTAATAGACGAAGTAGGGGTACTAGACCGGATGGTATCTCTACCTGCCCCTAACACATCATAGCATAATATTATCATCATAATGTTATCATCATAACAAAATATTATTTTGAAATCATTTTGTAGAAACAGTTGACATAAAAATTAATTACAAACGATAAAAACCTTCGAAGAGTTTAGGCTGGAGTTTGAAGAGCAGCTGGTACAATCTTGCTTTGAACATTGCTATGGACGCTTGCAACTGTGCACCATGAGTTTTCAATAACCCATTGAACCTAAATAATTGTCAATTAATAGAATTTTATGGCATCATAAGCCAGGTTACCATTCAAAACATTTGTGTCAGTGCTTGGGATTTCGAATTGAGAGGCTTGAAAGGATTGTAAACATAAAGTTTACAAAACTGTGAAGTCAACTATCTCTGTAAATTCTCTAAGCTGTTCGTCTTACAATTTTGGATACAAAAAGAAAGTTAGAATCTTCGAACTTCCTTATGTGTTGATTCCCATGTCCACTTGGTTTTGAAATGGTTTGACTGAGTATGCATGCACATGTTATCACTAAAATACTTCTTTTTCTTGTCTTCATAATCAAATTTGTTAATACAAAGAGGCTTTAGACTTCAGATATGAATAATTTAGATAATTACGTTGGTAGTAATGCTAATGCTGCCTGCACAGGCACCATTAATTTCTTTAAAACATCATTGGTCAGTGAGGTTTTGCAGTGTGCAACAAAACTGGCGATTGAGCATAAAGCTCCTGCTCGATTTTCTAGTGTTAACTGCCACGTTTTGAGGTTTCCAAGATGTTTTTCAGAATCAGCAGCTTTTGCATCAGCAGGAAAAACAGAGGACCAGACTTGAAGCATTTCGGGAAGACAATTCTTGACGAAAGAGGAACCTAATACATATAAAATAATAACGATTGTTGAAAAAAAGTTGAATGTGTTTTTTTTTTAGTATAATGGTGTCTTCATTACACGTACCTAAAGTACACAATGCTCCCAACAAGATCCATCCAGTCTGCACCTTTGCTAAGGGAAATTTTGCAGATTTGCCCGTATTTTGTAACAGGTCCATAGTTATAGTAAACAATGCCTAAAAGTGTTATAAGTAGGTGATGTCTCCAATATCAACCTCAAAGATATAACTAAACTACCCTGCACTACATGAAAAGGTGAAATTACCTTTGCTTTTGAATATGGAATACCTAAGGGACATTTATACAAGCCTCCAATTATTGCTGCAAGTGTGTAACCGTACCCAGTCACTGCATTTGCTGAAGCACGCAAGGAATTCATTTTATTCGTACAGACATCAATCAAATTAGCCATATTGGATGGTAGAGCGATTGCACAACATCGTATGCACCATGCAGCAGACAGCCAAACAGCAGGCACCGGGTGTATAAGTGTGGAGAATACAGCTTCAACTATGATACTGTTCATTATGGGTTTAATGGAGGAAGTTAGCTCCAAGATGAGATTGCTGAGTTCAGCAAGAGCACAGACTAACACATGCTGTGTACTGATCACATCAGGATTTGGAGGAGAATCTTCGTTTTCTGATGTTACCGTATCATGGATACGATTCATCTGCTTGTTGATTATTTTACACAGTTCCTTCACAGCTTGCACCTGAGTTCCTTCTGGCAACATTTCATGAAAAATTGAATGCAGGATAAAGGAAACACACTTCCTGGAATAGACAGCATCAATATGTGTGGCTGTTGCTTTTTGACTAGCTGCCAATTCCAGTATGTGAATTATAATACCAGCAATATATTTCGAAACCCATTTTGTTCCCATTTCATGAAAGAATACCACATAAGCCTACACATCAGAAAATCAAAGAATGCTACAGTGTGTAGATTGATCATATAAAAAAAATAAATAAATAAAAGCCTTTAGATCTTACCTGTGTTACACCAACACGAATTTCATTATTTAAACCAGATTCAATAATACCACCGCTTTTTAAGAAACCTATTCCACCTGCAATAATGAAAAAGCTCGACTTCTATTTGTTTCATCAAAATAAAATTCTGAGGTATATCAACTATTGCTATTTTGTTGTTCAAAGATTCAGAAACAGTACTAGTGCTTTGTTGTTGTTTACCTTTGAGAAAACCAGCTGCCATAACAGCGAACATGTCCTCTGGTGAGATCTTCTTGACCGATTTATTATTGGAATAATGTTCTGGGTTTTGGGAACCTGCCATCAGTGACCCAAGCAGCTGTGCCACTTGAATTCGGACATCATAGTTAGATCCTTCTAATGCCTTTAAACACACTGATACCATAGTCTCCAAGTCAGTTGTACATAAGAAAGTTGCATTCTTTGATAGCTCCAAAGCACACTAAAAAGATATGGAAATTATGTATTTTTGTCACACTCTTTTAAAGGAGAATTAAAGTCAGAAAAACAACTTTCGCTTAAACAGGGTGGTTAACAAATTTCTGAAACTAAAATCCAGCTTTTTTTTATCAAATTTGAGGCAGCTTCCCAGCCTTGAAGTGTTGAAAATGTTACTTAAATTCAAGCCTCAAGGCAAACAAAGGTACATAAATCCAGCCCTTATCATAGTAGCATAAACCAGCTTAAATGTCAATTTAATGCTCTTTAATAAAGGTATTTGATCACACATTCTCACTGTGAGAAATACAACAAAACAATTTTAAAAATTATAAACAGATCATCAAAAATTAGATACTTGTAGCAAATATAGCAAAATTAGAAATTTCCAGCAGATTAATGTCCTGAAAGTAAAAAAAAAAACATTGTGCACGAAAATTAAGAATCCAGCTTTTCCAGCCCTTTAGCTTGAAAAAGGGACCTTTTCCCAGCTTTTCCAGCCCATTTCTCAAAAACAAGCTTTTTTCCAGCTTTTCCAGCCCTGTTAACCACCCTGTTTTATATGATCCTCAGATCATTTAAAAGTGGAAAATCAAAACTAATGCATGGTTTTTATACTCTGTATATTTATTTGTGCCTTTTTAAATGAGTTTCTATAGTAAAGTCAGTCCCAATATTATATAGCCATCTTTGAGCACGACATTTCTCTTTCACAGGATCGGGAAAGGAAAAATACGAAATTGTTTCTCCAGGTTGCTTAGTCCTACCCCTTTTATTGGAACAAGCAAATGTTTGACTATAAGCCATGTTGTTAAGTAGAGAATGCTATATTAATAATAAAATTTTTAACAAGAAAACACTGCATAGTACACTTAGTTTACTCAGAGTACATGTTAATAGTTTATTCAGAACAAACACGATATGAACAACTATTCTTGAAAATACAGCTGTCACCTTGTGATGTCATAAAATTGCAAATAAGAGATTTTTGGTTGGTCGGTCAAAATGAGCTGGGGGTCTGGCCCCTAGAAAATTTTAGTATTTTATGCTCCGTAGTGCTCAACGTTCTTGCTCAATTGACAACAAATTACTAGGTGTATTAACTGATAATTCGTTGTTGCTAGGGAGAACGACCACCGTTGCTAAGGTAATTTTGAAATTTCCTTCGTTATACGAATTCCTTTGTTCACCTAACGAAAGAATATGAAAACATAAGTGGTACCAGTAGGACTCGTTTTCGTGTTATTCAATGAAATTAAAAAGCATCTTAATTTCCAGCTCCCTTAAAATATGATTTATCTTGACCGGTCTCTACTCAATTGCAGGCACGATGTTTCCCAGCGAAAATGTTTCTGATTGGTCAATGTTTCTGATTGGTCAATTTCGCCGGAGTAGACTTGCTCGAGTCGACGAAGCACGTGGCGTATTTTTCTTTCTACCTAAGTTCTTGTGAAAAAAATTATACAGTTATGCATGTATAATTCTTTTGTCTTTCTGGTGTTTTATGTTTAGATCCTACTTACATTAACTAATCATTTTAACATTTATGCCTCTTTTAGTGATTTTTTAGAAGCAAAGTTGTTGCTACCGTTTTGCGCCATCTGGCTCTTGTTTCGTTTAATTACTCCGTTTATTCTATCGGTATCAGATCGGAAGAATATCTGCATAAATGAATAAACAAATGGTCACCTCGCGCAGAAATCATAATACTAATGAGTATATTCCAACAGCAGCGTAGAAGTACAAGATATAATAACTTTTGTGATGGAGAGTGTTGCGAAGAGAAAATTAATGCAATGTTTTGGTCAGAGCAAATTCAGATTTTACCGGCATGTCGATAAAAAAATAGATGTTTACATTATGAATCTGTTTAAAACTTCAAGAAGTGCATGTGGGTAAATGGCGAAATTTTGTCAGTCAGTAAATTTGGTTCGGTCATTTTAAAAAATCTGCATTTATTTTGACCGACCAAAGCTCACAAACGTTCGGCAATAACCGATGACCGACCGTTATTTGCAACACTGTTATTACTCTGCAATTATTAATGGAAATAAACTAAAAGTTTTCACAGTGTCTTATCTTTATTATAATAGAATTGATTTTTAAAAAAAATATTGACATTTTTTTCTGATATTAATTCTCCTTTAAAGCATGAAAATAACTACCAATTCTATCTAGTTCGACTATAGTTTTAGCTGTTTTCTACAAACACGCATAGAGAGTACAATTAAATAAAATATTATAAGCATGATATGCACAAAATTTCATTTAATGGTTAACATTGTTTTCTTGTATATGTCATATGATTGGATTAAAATTGATTACAACTAAAAAACAACTAATTTGGGAAAAGTGGCTAAAAAAGAACTTTCCACAAAAATTTGTTTCTCCCCAATAAGGTCCTACCATAAAGAAAAAACTTCTATTTAGCATCAATAACCCACCTTCGCAGCTGCCCATCTGACAGGCATCGATTTGTCCACCAGGCATGCTTTACAGGCTTTGTATATATCTTTGTAACCAGTTGATGCACTATTACCTAATCCATACAACATTTGTTGAAGACATAACAAAATTTCGCATTTTGCTTGTGGCTACAAAAAAATATGGAAATTTTTATGTTTCATGTCATTCAGAAAAAATGTTACATATTATGGAGAAACCAACAGGTGTGGATAGACATTGTACCCTGCTAATAACATTCAGTCATGTTAATTTGCTACGATAGATGATCACCAGTTTTATAAGAAGAAATTCTTCCGATATTATAGTAGATGATTGGTGGTGAGTTTAACTTTAAGCTTGATAGTGGCCTGAGGAAAATTGCAAAACACCTCAATTTCACCTCTGGACCGTGCCTTTCAAAGTGTAAGCACATATTTCATAATGAAAGCAGATGAACAAACAAGCAATAAATTTGAACTAAAACAGCACGAAAGATGTAGCAGAAATACCTGCCCCATCACAATTCGATAGGTTGAGTATTTCCTTTTCATTTTCATGCAGCAGAAATATTTACCTCAGCCTTATACAAGATCTTTGTTAGACTTTGTAATGCTGCATCAAAAAGTGTAGCAACCTAACAGATAATTAAAAACTATTATGTCAATAATGTGAGATTTGTGCTGATTGAACTGTTGTCAATGAGAGTATGAAGGAGGTCCTAGAATATTTAGGCCCTATTTTGGATGCAGAATGTGCTGTACTGCTGCAACTGCTTAACTAGACGACCTTCTCAGACATCAATACTGTTTTAAACATGAGAGTTAAGCTCTGTTTTGGCAAACAGTGGGCAAATTCTGTTGAAAAATCAATGGAAAGGAGTGCGTTTCTATTAAAATATACACACTATTTCAATAAAAACACTCTTCATCACAGGGACTTTTGGATGATTTTGCCCACTGGGCATGACCCAAGCACTATACCACAAGGCCACCATAAACCTATTACACAATGAAATTGAGAAATGTGTAGATGGAAGAATCTGTACGAAAATATTCACTTACCATTCGTCCTAATATTTCATACATGCCACCAAGACAACATATGGCAGATCTAAAACAGAACATAAAACAAACAAGAAAATGTGTTGAAATACCATAAAACTATTAGTATGAAGATTCTTACAACTTGATAGACATGCTGTTTGCAGAATCATCTCTACTTTTTATGATGTCAATACACTTATTGACACTATCAAATAGCCCCATCGTGGTTCCTGTATTGTATATGGTAGCAAAACATTTTCCCAGTTGTCGTCTAGTCGCAGGACTACAATTTATGTCTAACAGCTTATGTAATGTTGAAACAATTTTTGGTTGGATTTTCTTTACCTCAGCCTAAAACAAAATGAGCTATATAGTGTAAAAATTAATGAATTTAAATTTTAGTTACATACATTTTAGTTCAGTATAACTTCCTATGAAACATTATTATCCTGAACAAAATTTCTAAAGTCCAACTTACATTTGTAGCATTACGACTGATTAAATGATCCACCAAACGTTCAAGCCATTCGTACAGGTAAACTTGTTTCTCATTATCAGGCTTCTGAATGATTGAATTTTCTTCAGCTAACCAAGTTTCAAGGTTAGCCATTTTATTTTATCCTTAAAAATAATACGATTACAAAGTAGCAGAGTATTCATCATGATTAAAAATATATGTTCATTTGGGTAATCAACTTAAGTTTAAAAGCTTCATTTTTTAATTCAAACAAAATATTTAAAAGGTTTAGACTGCCATCCAGCAGTCATTATTAGTAAATAAAAAAACTTACAATATCATGGCCATCGTGGTGATTCAGGTCACGATGTTATTCTTGTTTTAAGATCGTTTTAAAAACCTCTCAGTGTAATTGTAGCTTAGTCTTGTACAAGAGTTAGTCCCATAAACATGGAAAAACACTAGCCTGTTTATATAATTATCCAAAATCCTATGGGAAGAATTGAATTACAGAATATCTAACTAAATCTTAGAAATATACAAGTAGGGATTTAGACAGGTCGATACGTATTGTGTAGTTAATAGATTAAAATATTAAAACTAAAAAAACTACATTTTCTGTAATCAAGTTTTCAAGATATGGAGAAAGAGTCCAATAATCACTAACCCTAACCCCTAACCCCAAACATTAGTTTCCTGTTAGTAATGAATTATTTACATCTCCTGTGTGTAGGACTTTTCCACTTCTTATGTTCATTACTTTTTAAAATTTAACCTTGTTTGTTTTCCATATTAGTCAACCCTACAAAAATTTTAACTGCTTAAGAATGATAATTTTGAAAGCAATAAAAGCAAGGCCCATATTAAAATAACCTTGGATTTCTCGTACCACTCCAGCCTAATTGGGAGTTTAGTCTATGCTTTACTGTCATTGTGGGGTAGCTACCTACACTACCTTCTTTCACTGGGTGATCTGTTTTATGAACTGATTGTTGATGAATCACATAAGTTAAGATGTCAATTTTTCGAAATAAGTTAAAGGAATTTTTTAATTCATGAGCTTTCCTCAAAACCACCGGTGCTAATCGTATCAGCTGTTTTTTTTATTATTATTATTGTTATTATTATTTTAGCAACTCACTGATGTGGACCTCCCCACCAGGAATGTATGTGACGTTCCAGGGGATTTTGATAATAAATGATATTAACGTTAATTATTCACCAAAATATCATAAATAAAACAATAGAATTAACGATACATTAAGACGACGAAACGTGAATTGATCAATAGAGAAGACACATTCAATTAGGACACGTTCATGTATTATGACAAAGCTTTCGGCTGACAACAGCCATCTTCTGTGTGAGTACATACAGATATGAAATATTTTTTAACAAGCGCCTTTTTTAAAAATTATCATAAAATATTATATTTAATATTTAATATTTTATTTTATGACAAGTTTTACTATCGAAAAACTTTTTTAATGTAATGTGTCCTTAATAACGTCAACATTTTCTCCCAAGAAATGGCAATCCTGTCAAATAATTTAGAAAAAAGAATTATAGCAGATGGTTTCTACTTGTGGTTTCTTTTGGAACTAACTTCTGCATCTTTAATCTACAACTGAATATGAGAACCAGCTAATTTAATCTACCTGTAAATGTACATTTCAAAGTAATACAATACCAAATCGAATAACATGGTATTTTAGAGTGGCTTTTCAGATTTGTGTTGGAGGTATATAATAGAATACCGTCTACGTTCCTAATTACGGACAGCCTTCGTTATTACGGACATCGATCAAAACATGATTCCAACCATCCGTAAATTAAAAACACAGCACATCCCGTATATGTTCCAATTGACATTGACTTTCTTTTTGTATTAGTTACTAAACATTAATAATACAGATGATTGGCTTTTGCCATTGATCCAAAAGTTGTATTCATTCAATCCCAACATGGCGCTGCGATTACGAGATCAACCCATGTGGAAAGAATTTCTTGTCAATGCTGGCATTCCACCCAGGAGAAGCTGACGAATACGCAACGATCTTCATAGACAATAGAGTAACTGAAATTGTTTTGCAAGACCTAACTAATGAATATAATGCAGTCTCTTGGCATTAATATTTTGGGAGACATTCTTGCTATTCTTAGACATGCTAAGTCATTTACAGCTACAGAGACTCCTACCAGTCCTACAGGAGCATACAAACCACCTCCTGCCATGGCCAAATTACCACAGATTGCCACTGAAATGACTCATCCTCAGTTCCGCAAATTTCGTGTTGATTGGGATGTTTATAAACGCATCACTAACCTTCCTGACAACCAAGTAGCTACCCATCTATAATAGTGCATGTGAAGAAGAAATGCAAACCAGTTTAATAAACACTAACCCAACTTGTTTTAGTCTATCTGAGGACAATTTATTGAAAGCCATTGAAAAAATTGTTACAAAAAGTGTTAACCCCGCCATTCATCGAATGAATTTCCAGAAAATCATCCAACAAGAAACCGAGAATATTCAAGATTACCTTGTACGTCTACGATCCTCTGCTATCGATTGCGAATTTGAGTGTCCTTCATGCAAAACCGATTTATCGTCCATAAGCATCAAGGACCAATTCATCAGTGGAATCTTCAACGAGGTGCTGCAAACAGATATTCTCGCAAAAGCCAGTCATCTAACATCGCTCGAAGATGTTGTGAACCACACTAAAGCCTTCGAAGGTGCCCTTCTTGATTAAGCTGATCTACATAACACAGCCACCAGTCATGCCGCTCGCACATCTGATTATCAAAAACAGAAAAACAAGCAACCCCAGAAAACCAACCAACGTAGCCAAAAGCCGTTACCATCATGTTGTGCTGGATGTGGAAGTACTTCACATGGAACCCGTGGTTCACACAATCGCTCTGCCGAATGTCCAACATGGGGGAAGACCTGCAACGCTTGTGATAAACCTAACCACTTCTCAAGTGTATGTCGACAAGGTGCTTCTGCTAACAGCTTACTAGTCGCCCATGTTCACTATGACGCAAACAATGACTTGTTTACCAGCGAACCAAACCGTATCCAAGAGATCTTAGCCGAACTTACACCATGTTGTTCCAACACACAGTACCCACCTGTTCAATTGAACATTTTTCCAGACAGCTGAGCCAACATTTGTCTTGCTGGTACTAGTCACCTCCTGAAACTGGGGCTACGTCCATCTCAACTAAACCCGTGTCACGAACGTGTTACTGCTGTCGGAGGCTCTACTTTAATCTGCAAGGGTTGAATTAATGTCTTCTTCAGCATTGCTGGTATTTGCACCAAACAACCTCTCTACTTCTGTGATAAAGTCAACCACATCTACTTCAGCAAGCAGGGATGTATGGCAACCAAAATCTTACCACCATCATTCCTCCATCCTATGCCGTCAACTACTGTCTGCTCCGTCCAGCCAATGGAACCGACCAAACAAGCAACATCGATGATTCAACCACAGAGCAGCCAGTCAGTTGTACGATGCACCACACCACCACCGAAGCCAACAGAGCTGCCATACCCCCCAACTGCAGAAAATATACCAACACTTGAGTCGTTCATACTTCAGCAATTCGCATCCAGTGCGTTCAACAACACAGCACCATTTCCAGCCATGAATTCACCACCAACTCACATTCATTTAAAGCCCGATGCTGTACCCTATGCTCGACACACACCAATACCTGTACCACACCACTGGAAAACTGAAGTCAAGGAAGGCTTAGATCAAGAAGTTGACCATGGTGTTGTCTCCCAGGTTCCCATCGGTACTCCTGTCACATGGTGCAGCCCCATGGTCATCGTAATGAAAAAGAATGGTACGCCCCGTCGTACAATTGACTTCCAAAAACTAAATGCACAATGTCTACGAGAAACCCACCACACAGTCTCCATTTCTGCTTGCTTCGCAAATTCCACCACATTCTAAAAAAACTGTTAGGCCATAGTTATTTAATACTTCGTTCAGCGTAACATACTTAAGAAAAATAGCGATGCGGAATGCGGGCATTATTCATTATGCATTATTTTGCAAACGAAATAATGACATACAATGCGCACTTTTTAACGATAATGTACTATAAGGCGGATTTTAGAACAGACCTTTTCATAAATGTTATGTAGTATTACACAATATAAACGAGCCATTCTCTATTATTTTCGTTAAATACATCAGGTGTGTTTGTTTCTTTTTTTCACTTCACGATATACTAACATGTACATGTTTGCGACATCTTAGCAACGTTTATGTTCAAGATGATTATTATTATATTATTCTATTATTCTTTCAGTTTGATGACGTAGTTTTATTCTTCTTTTTTATAAAAGAAATATTATTTCTACTTTATAATAAATTGTGCCGATTTCGATTTCTTTATACGTCTCTAACGTAAAAAAATCAAAACTGCTACAAAAAAAAATGAAATAAAAATTTTTGAACAATGATGGAGAGCATATGGATTGCCGTCGCTAATTCTGATGTATATTTCATTTTAAAGGAGAACATAAAAATAGAAGTATAAAAGATGCATCAACTTGAGCAATGAAGAAAAGCACTACGGAGATAAGGAGACATATATATATATACACTAAAACATAAAAAAACATCTTTAACAAAGCTTTGTTAAAATGAAAATATGCGAAGAAATAACTATTTTGTAAATCTCTCCACCGTTGTTCCGATGAATTTGATTTGAAGATCTATTTAACAATTCCGTTTGCAACGACAGAGGAAAGATTTACGAAATCAGGGCATAAAACTCTGAGGAGTCATAATTAAATAGAAATATGTATTAAAACATTATCAATGGCGAAGTACCTTTTACATAAGCATCGTAATATACGTGACGAGGTTCCTCTATAATGTTTTGTTTTGTTTTGGTTGAGTTTTTTAAAGATGCTTTAAGTTGTAAAAATAATGTATTTTAATGCGCATTATTTGTCCGAAAAATCATAATGCGGGCGGGTTATGCTGAACGAAGTATTAAATAACTGTGGCCTTATCGATGCTGTAGATGGCTACCACGCCAGAAAACTTGATAAGGACAGTCAACCCCTTACCACCTTTATTACTGAATGGGGTAGATATATGTACTTACGCATGCCACAAGGATTCGTAGCATCTGGAGACGCTTATACACGTACATACGATGAAATCATCAAAGAAATACCACACAAACTGAAGATCATCGACGACACCCTGCTTCACGACACATCCATTGAAAATGCATTTTACTACACTTGGGATTATTTAACGCTTTGTGCCAACAATGGTATCGTTGCCAATGCTTCCAAGTTCCAGTTTTGTCGAGACACCGTGGATTTTGCAGGATTAACAATCACACCAACTGGGGTAGCACCATCTGCTAAAACTCTTGCTGCCATCCAAGACTTTCCTGTACCAACGAACATTACCGGTGCCAGATCATGGTTTCGCATGGGCATACTCTATCAGCCCCGTGATGGAACCATTCAGAGACCTGATCAAACCGAATCAACGCTTTTACTGGGACAACAATCTCATCAAAGTTTTCGAGGAATCCAAAAGTAAAATAATTTCCACGGTCAAAGATGGTATTCGTACTTTTGACGCATCACAACAAACCTGCCTTCAAACAGACTGGAGCAGAGACGGAATCGGGTACCTCCTGCTGCAGAAACACTGTGAATGTTCTCTCGAAACACCTGTTTGTCGCAAAGAAGGGTGGAAATTGATAGCTGGATCACGATTCCTGACACCTACCGAAAGCCGGTATTCACCAGGAGAAGGGGAGGCCTTAGCTCTCGCATTGTCTCTTAAGTATTCTCGCATGTTTACATTCGGATGTAAAGATTTAATTGTTGCTGTTGACCATAAGCCGTTATTGGGGATCTTCAACGACCGTGATCTCGACAACATCACCAACCCTCGTCTCCAGTGCCTTAAAGAAGCAACCCTACCATGGCGATTTCGCATCATTCACTGTCCCGGTAAATGGCAACGTGTACCAGACGCCCTCTCACGTCACCCTTCACCGAACATCAGTGCCAAAGAACCTTCCTCCCTAGCTGCGATATTCTCTGAGGAACCTCAAGAATCCAAAATTATTGCTGAAAATGTATTAGATGAGATGATACAGGCCGCTAGCATCAATGCAATCAATAATTTATGCAGTTCCATTACCCTAAACCATGTCAAGGATGCAGCAGCTGCTGACGCTCAGTACCAAGACCTCCTTAATGCTGTACAACAAGGCTTCCCAAATAACAGACATCTGACAGAACCAGCCAACCTAAGAGAATTTTGGGAGGTCAGACACCGTTTATCATCTATGGATGGAATAATACTCATGGACAAGTGCATTGTGGTACCACGATCACTTCGTAGACAGATACTTGAAAACCTGCACGCTGCCAACCAAGGTATTACCGGAATGAAGGCCAGAGCCAACCAGACAGTATACTGGCCTGGAATGGATGCCCAAATGAAGAACTACAAGAACTCCTGTGCTGACTGCATCAAACACGCATCCAGTCAACCAGCTGAACCAATCATCCTCACCCCATCGCCAGAATACCCCTTCCAAGGAATATGCGCTGACTATTTCGAGATAAACACACATTCGTACCTCTCCATCGTAGATCGTTTCAGCAGCTGGATTTGCATTTATGCCTTCAAAACTGGTGAAGCTACGTCGACCACGCTAATCAACATCTGTCGTAACTTATTTATCGCCTATGGTGCCACGGAGGAACTAACATCAGACGGGGAGCCACAACTAACTGCTACAAAGTTTGAGGAATTCCTTCAGCAATGGGGAGTAAAACACAGAACATTATCTGTATTCGTATCCACAATTCAACGGACGTGCAGAGCTAGGTGTCAAAGCCGCCAAACGCATCATCCACAATAATGTGTCACCAAACGGCACCCTAGACAATGACAAGGCAGCAAAAGCAATTCTCCAATATCGCAACACACCACTACCGCACATTAACCTTAGCCCTGCCCAAATTTTGTTCCATCGCCAGCTACGAGACAGTCTACCAACGCATCCCAGAATTCACAGCAATTGTACCACCGAGATACCACATGGAGTAGCGCGGCCGTTACCATCACCTTACGCTGACAGACACACTGAGTTACCGGTTCCAGTCATACCTCAACCAACCCCACCTGCTAGTGATGAAACACGCTGTCTTTCCTGCCGAACCAACCGCAGCGGTAACTACCGAACATCAAAATGCAGAAGCTCCAGTTCCACCAAAATGACCCAGAGCACTGAAGGCACTCGATCCGTTCAACAAACCTGGTTTGAAGGAATCATGATGGGGCGGCGGAGATGTTCCAATTGACATTGACTTTCTTTTTGTATTAGTTACTAAACATTAATAATACAGATGATTGGCTTTTGCCATTGATCCAAAAGTTGTATTCAACCAAACTGTAATAAAACAAACTTCACAGTTAATTAAATTTATTTGAACGCTAGAAAATTACCAATATGCCGTTTAGAATTTATTTTTCTAAACTTTAAAGATTTAAAATAGACTGCTCTCTTGAGAATCATGCGTATTTTTATAAGCTCCGTGTGTACAATGATAGCCATATTTATGGATAAAAAATAATAATGGCCACCTCCGTCATGAAATACGGTACAAAGGGTGTCGAAAGGTCGAAAATTTATGTTTAAAAATGAATTGAGGAATGAAAATGATATTAGATCATGTTTTTAAGAAGGCTAATTATCATAAAATGTGACGGTTTATGGGAAAAGGATAACAAGCGAAAAAGCGATTTGAAGCACTTAATCGCTTTTCCACTTCACAGAATCGCTTTTCCGCTTCACATGAATCACTTTTTCGCTTCACATGAATCACTTTTTCGCTTCACATGAATCGCTTTTTCGATTCACGTGAATCACTTTTCCGCTTCACATGAATCGCTTTTTCGCTTCACATGAATCGCTTTTCCGATTCTATATCACTCACTCAAGTGTTGATTAAAATTCTGATAAACATTCCCCCCAAGGAATATACCAAAATATCGATCGAACAACTCAAAAAAGAATTGTAAGGGACGGTTTCTATTGATAGTAGCTTTAAAACAAACTTTTTTTTTCTTTTTTCTTAAAGTGAATGTGAACCATGTTCACTTCACATAACAGCGGTAGAACAACTTAAACACAAAAGAATTATAGCAGACGGTTTCTATTTGTAGCGACCTGAGAACAAACTGTTGTTTCTTTTATCTCTAACTGCATAAGAACCAGGTAATCAGTCCATTATTAAACACTAACGCGTGCTACCTGTAATTATACATCCGTCACACTGAGTTTTCAAAATAATGCTGAAGTCGGGATAACAACAACATCTCTTGAGAGTGTAGACATCTTTATCAATAAAAAAAATGTTTTTCATGAACTTTTTATTTTTATTTGGAAAAATAGCAATTAGATTATAATACTCCCGGTTATGTTCCAACTTCGAAAACATGGCGCATGGGAATATGAAAAATATAAACATACACAGACTTTGAATGAAACGAAACGTAGTGAGTAGGTGAATCCTACTTTTCATATTCTAACAAAATACTGTTACTTTATTTTATTTATATCGTTTGTCATCAAAATCCCTTGGATGGTCACATACATGAAACATGGAATCTACGATGTAAACAATAATCTTATTACGGCGATAGCAACGATTTTTAGTTTTTATTTACATTTTCTTTTCGAAAAAATTTTTTTTTTCTCTTGGCGCACATTTGTCTTTAAAATATATCTTATTTCAGCCCATGCAAGTATATTTCTTTTGTTATAAATTCTGGTTATTAATTAAGCTACGTTTACATGAGCGAAAGACCCAATCACGTCTTTTCTCTAGTATTCGTCTGTTTCTTTCCGCATTAAATTTTCCAAAAGTGGAAAACAGCCTTTAGTCTAAAAATAAAATCTTTTTTTAGTTTTTGTATCTATTCATATTATTGCGCCAGTTTATAATACCGTTTTTCACCATTTGGTTCTTGTTTACGAATCATTTTTTATTCTTATTATTATCTTCCAAATCGATTTCGAAATCACTTTTCCGCTTCACATGAATCGCTTTTCTGCTTCACATGAATCACTTTTTCGCTTCACGTGAATCACTTTTTCACTTCACTTGCATCACTTTTTCGCTTCACTAGAATCACTTTTTCGCTTCTAATGAATCGCTTTTTTGCAGCGAAAAATCGCTTTTAAAGAATCGCTTTTTCACTTGTTATCCTTTTCCCATAAACCGTCACAAATAAGTCAAATAAATAAAAGATTTTGTACGTCAATCACAGTGGGGGAGGACACTTTTTACTGAGTATTGAAATATAGTTTCATAAAACATTTTATTCAGTTATACGTGGTGAACTTGGCAAAAAATGAACTTGGCGAAAATATAGAGATGCACTCATGTCTATATTTTCGTGACAAGAATCTTTGTTTACATTTTGATGTCCGTAATAACGAAGGCTGTCCATAATTTGGCACGTAGACGGTAACAAAGGAAATAAATTGCGTTTCGGAAACTTTTTATTTCTAGAAAAATACGTCCACTTGTCTGTTAAGTCATTATAATTGAATGAATCAGAGTTTATCATGTCGCTACATTTATTATACGGAACACTCTGGGGAAGTCATTAGACACACATGGAAGAGCAACTACTTGGGCATTTTGAACCGGGATATGACAGTTGGTAGTGGGTAGGCAAGCAAATGAAGTGGATGATGTATTATTCTTGTTAAATTGTCATTTTGTATTGAAATAATGAAATATGCGGGCACTTAAAGTGATGCGGGCGGGTGACGCTAAACTAATATAAAATTTCCATCGGCCTAATCTATGCTCTGAATTCTGTGGAAGGATGTCCGAAGTTAAGCACGATTGACCACGGTACCAACTGCAACTATCAACCATGTATTACAAATCCACTGTCTCAAGTGACCTTACCAAGTGAGCTATACACCCCCTGTTAGGATTTGTAATATACCTGACTACTGTATAACTGAGACACTTGCCTAACCTCGCTCTCTCTGAACAGGACTTGATTGAGTAAACACGTCTTTTCACTCCCTCTCCCAAGCATAGTCTGCCCTGTCTTACGACAGTACAGGATTGTTGTTAAGAACAGAAGAAGCAGCAGAAAAGAAGTGTCACCTCTCTCTCCTCTCTTACTATCATCTTCTATAAATTTTCAATCCACACCACCAAAATAGAAATCATGTGTGTAAAACAGAATGAGGGATAGAAATTAAAGTAGATGTCTCGCGGAAGGGAAAAAGAATGGTTTTCCCAGTTAGGAACGAACAATATGTGCACAAAAAATAAGAAAAACAAGAAAAAAAGACATTTTCCTACTGACAGCTGATTGATGATAAAAACAAGAAGTGGTTACCAGCTGTGGATAATAAATGTTTCGAAGCATTATAAACCTTTTATGAAAAGACTCGGTCTTTACTCTTGAAACGATCTGTTGGGTTCGTCCTGTTGAAATAGGGTATGGAATAAAGGCTATATTCAATTATGTGATTTGCTTTTGCTCACAATGAGGTGATAGTGATAAGTTGCAAAACTTCTTCAGCGTCTGCCAGCAGGAGGAGGATCGCTGACAAATATTGGGTTTTGAGATTTCGTTAATTTTCCGAATTTTTTGCTTCTCATACATATATTTGTCAGGTTGATTGTAAATGACTACTGTCTAATTGAAGTTGTTGACTGTTGATTCCCCTACACCACACGATGACACAGCAGGCACGGGGTTGACAAATCGCGTAATACGTGCACGTGACGTACAAATATTAGGACTTTTTCGATGTCAACTTACGATGGAAAAGCATTACTTGTTCGTGCACGAACGCCAACTAGCGATTATTTTGTACGTGAATTTTATAAAATATTAGGTCGCGTATATACATTATTTTTTACTTGTTTTGTACGGGAATAAAATGAATGGGATTTTCTTTTTCAGTACACTGGAAGTCATCATTACATTACTCCTAACAATATTCAATGAATTCATCGAACAAAGTAGATGTTAATGTATTGCAAGGAAAATTGTTTGCTCTTCGTCGTTACAAAAAAAAAAACATGACAAAAAAACATTATCATTATTAATCGTTATTTAATCAGTGACATCAAAATTTGAAGAAAAAGTACTTGAAAATAGACATGTTATTCTTGTTAGTAAAATCTCAGTTCAGACCTTCTTATTACCTTCGGCAGTTATTTGTTCGAATTCATTTTTCAATTCATGAAATTATAATTAAAAACATTTTCTTTTTCGAAGAAACGCATGTTTTTTTCTACATTTTTTTCTTCTGTTTTTTCAAACTCTTATAAAAAAACGTATGTTAACACAGCTCATGGCATGTATAATTCTTTTGTCTTTTAATAAATTAATTTGCTGGTGTTTTACAATTAGACCCTATTTACAGCAACTAATTACCACCGTAAAATCAAAATTTTTCAACCTGTCGATAAAGTAGTCGAAATTCTACAAAAGCGAAACAATAACAATAATAATAAAGAACATAAAACTGAATAATAAAACATTGATAAAAAAACTTTTTGTTGCATTAATGTATTTTCATAAGACGTACAAATTTTGATTTGAAATATGTACGTTAAAACTTTTTTGCCGTATGTGAAAAAAATATATTATGTACGAATAACGTACGAATGCTGTAGAAATTTGTCAACCTCTGCGATGACGATACATGTCCCGATGATGCGCGATGAATAAGAAATGCGTTAGAAATGCATTTTTCGCTGCTAAAGCATTTTATTGTTTACCTGTTCTGCACGCACGTCTTTTGCCATTAGCAACATGCAATAGAATAGCTTGTAATATCATTAGCTTGTTATAAGAATTCAAAATGCATAAATCCTTATGGACGTAATAATTAAGAAGTTTTGTGGTGTATAAAAAGTGGTTTAAAAACAAATGTAAGCATGAGATTTGTCTTTAAACATGTCTCTTTGCCAACCTGTTGCCCTAAAGTTTATACTAACATTATCTATTTATAGTTTGTTATTATACCACATTCAAACCATTATTTGGTTGTAAATAATGTTACTTAATTCAGTGTAAATTCCAAGCACCTTCAGCTACTACTGTTTTTATAATTGAGATTGAGTTTCTGTAATGGCAGTCTTGTCATTTTATGGTGTGCGATTGCACGCGCACGCATGCGCCTGGATCCTATGTGGGCGTGCGTTTTTGTTATATAAGTAACTTGCATGCGCAAGAATTAATTTTTTGGATTGAATGAAGTTTTTTTCATAAAACAATTTTGTAAATATCCTGCATTTATTTGGAAGGCCTTAAAGGAGAACGAACGTTAGATATTTTTTTCATCTTAACTCTCAGTCTTTAACATCAGTAACAGCCTCCAAAGTTTTTTTTTGCAAAATTCATTCAATTTGGTCCCAAACCAGCACTCAACAACTTTGCAATAACTTTCAATGATGTGACGTCAATGTTGCGGATGCGTGTGAAATCATTTTGAATGTTATATTATGCAATGTTATCAGTGATATAAACCATGGAGGTGTATTAACTAACTCATTTGTCTCTTTGTATGATGCCTGCTTATTTATAAATTCAAAAAGCTATTTACAGTTTCTGGCGAAGAATATTGCATAAGTTCTATGTGTTATTGTCAACGATGCTTGATTTTAGCATTTTTTTATATTCGTGTTTATCTATGTGACGAGGAAATTCAAATTCAAGAACAGTAAGTTTGTTTATTTACATTATGCACTTTTTTCCAGCTTTCGGAAAAATTTTGAATTTAGTTTCAATCGTTGAGATTTAGTTTGTTAAAACATGAGTTCCATGTTATAAGTTTATTGTTCTTGAAAAAAAACATTCTAGCTAACATTTTTCATTTTTACTTTTTGGTGCTTCCAAAGTTTATAAACATAGAACAGTTGCTTCCAAACCATCTCTCTCTATAATATAGAGAGAGATGGTTTGGAAGCAACTGTTCTATGTTTTTGTTACAAATGTGCACCATCACGCTACATTAACTCCTTTGAAATTCTTTGTTTTTACTGACAATCTCCCAGGAGGGTCTGTAACTTGACAAAAAATATGACGTTGAAATTCAAAAGCTGATAGTGCACATCTATTGTATTTCAACATTGAGTAGAGTCATTAGGATTTTCTTTGAAGTTTACCGCTAATTTGATTGACTATCATGCCGCTTTCCAAACCATATTTTCTATAAACTATGGTGCTTCATCACAGACGTTTTGTTGTCTAAATGTAATGGTAACACAGCATAATATGAAATATCAAATGACTGCGCAGGAGGGTGAAAGAGTTATTTTGATGAATAATTAATGGGTCAAGAAAGATTAACTACCTGTGTACATGTAGAATATGAGAAACCTGACTACTTTCAGAATAGCTTTCAAAATATTTGTGATAAAAAAATGTTTTAACCAGTACACAGAATCCTCATTTTTTGCAGCTCTTCGTTGGAATACTCCGGTTCACACGAATAACTTTCAATGTATTGGCAATCATCTTCTTCATTGGAGCTATATTCAAAATTTTCATCATCATCCAAACTCTTTACACTACACATCGCTTCTTGCTTTTCCTTCGCTTCCATCTGTTCTTGTTCTGCTGTGCCGCAACATTGACGTCATTTTTCAGCATGTTTTCAAAATAAACCGTGGTAATTAGTTTCACTTTCACTTATATAAAAACAAGGAATTTGACCCCTTAGAATAAAAAAATAAAAAAATAAAAACCATTTCTATATTGAATAGGCTCTACTGATGTCATATCAACAAATATTACGAAAAATTTTTTCTGACGTTCGTTCTCCTTTAATAGAATGGAAGATTGAAGAATTTACTCTATTTTGCTCAATGTAGCAACCGTTCGCAAGACGGTGTTCACATAAAGCACGGCACTCAAATTTTCTTCACTTTTTCATATCGAGCAAGTCTACTCCAGTGAAATTCGCTGATGAGTACAGAAATATTGACCGATCAGAAACATTTTTACTGGAAACATCGTGTCTGCAATTGAGTAGACACCGGTCGTTAGTCAAGATAAATCATAATATTTTAAAGGGAGCTGGAAACTAAGATGATTTCATTGAATAACACGAAAACGAGTCCTACTGGTACTAGTTATGTTTTCGTTTTCTTTCGTTAGGTAAATAAAGGAATTCGTGTAACTAAGGAAATTTCAAAATTACCTTGGCAGCGGTGGTCGTTCTCCCTAGCAACAACGAATAGGTGACAAATAGTACCGAATAGGCGACGATGTGCTTATTTGAATAAATAAACATAGCAAATAACTGATTTCGTTGATAACAAGGAGCGGGGTAACAGTTCTTGGCTCGTTTTAAAAGCTTTTTAATTTCTTTTTACTAAAAAAAAATTTTTTTTTGAGTTTCAGATACTCAATTTAAGATTCAGTATTTTTGCTGTGTAATGGTAGTAAAAAAGTGCTTGGAATTTACACTGTAATTGGATTAATTTTCACGAGATGAACTTTCTAAAAGAGGTACTTTGAAAAATTTGGAATGGATTAATTTTCGCGAGTGGTTGTTTCAAAAACTTTCCCCTGGCCCTGGATTTATTTTTTGAGGTCAGAAAGACTATGAATAAAAAAAATCAACACTCAGAAAAAATTTGTGTACACATCAACGCATCAACATTTTGTACTCATCAGTTATCATTTGTTCTCGAGATATTTTCCAAAAAACATCACATTTGATTGGGGATGCAATGCAATGTCTCCCCGTGATAATAAAAAAACTGATGTCACGCCATGTGCTACTTTATTATTATATTCTGGGTGGGTTTATAATGGCGAATCCACACTTGGCCTCTGCATGGTGTTACAGGCAACTAAGAAAAACTTAACCGTAAAAATAAACTAAATATATCACTCTCTAAAATAAAAGTGTTACATACACGTTTGCCAATTATATAAGATAATTTTTCACCAAGATTTGACTTGAGAGGTTTGTAAATTTGTTATCCTTGTCAGATATGTCATGTTATATTGATCTGTCAACCACCTATGTTAAGTTAATCTTTTCTCAAACCTAATAAATACTTTTCCAACTTAAAAGGTTTACCAAGTGATACCAATATTTGAGTCCTGTGTATATATGTTTAGTATTCATGAAAGTTTTATGTAGAATCTTTGTTTTTTAGGGAAAAATACTGTGACAGAAACAATATGTTACGAGTTTAATCCAAAGACTTAAACAATGGCAAAGCTTGAAAAGTTGTCCATGTTGGATTTTGTTGAATTCCTTTCATCAGATTCTGGTAGCGAGAACGAATCATTTCAAAATGTTACTGTGGAATCTTGTATTCCTGATTCATACTCCGTTGGTAAAAAGAAAAACGATAAAAAGACTGAAGCTCTTTCACAAATACAGCAGTTTCGTACCCATGCTATGGCATTGGAAAAAGAAAAAAAATCCAATTTTTATAATAAAAATGTAAAAGAGTACTCAGATTTTAAGGAGTTATTGAGTGCTGAGGATGCATTCAACCGTGAACGGAGGAAAGACTTAAATGTAATGATGAAAAGCATAGAACATATTTCCTTAAGCATTGAAAAGTTTAAAAGAGATAAAATAGATCTCCAGAAAAATCCAAAGTTCTTGGAAAAAATCAAACTGTCAATGGAAGGCATAGAATCTAGTATAATGCAATTTAAAGAGCAACAAAAAATGATTTTTGAAGATCTCAATCTTGAAGAGAAGAACATTGATGTAGAATTACAAAACTATGAAAAGAAATTTGAAGAATGGCCTAAGTTATTCGGAAAACCATCCCAACGTTTGAATGAATTTGTTCAAAATAATAAACAGGTTGCTTTACCAAAAGAGATAGAAGAATTCGAACGATTTATAACCTTAACCGGTGGACATCAGGGTAGTTGGGATGATATAGACCATCAAATGTTTTTGAAATTAAGGAAACAAATGAAAAACAACACTGAATTGTTGAAGAAAGCTATTTGTGATATTCCAACACAAAGTGAAGAAGACATTATCCAACACATCCAGTGGTATGAAGAGTACTGCTTGCTAAGGGAGAGAAAGAGGAAAGCTATTCTTGATTGGAAGGACATGAAAGAGAACAACCGGGAAGCTGTCCTGTCTAATGCTGTTGCTCTTCAGGAACGAGAATACAAAAAACAGAAACAGAAACAAGACTTGCTTGCTCAAGAACAGGTAGAAAGATTTAAAAACTTGCAAGATTGGAAGGCCAAAAAACATGAGTTGGAACTACAAAAGGAAAAAAGGAAACAACTTGATGAACAGGAAAAGTTGGAAAGACTGAAAGTGAAACAGGCGATTGAGGATAAGAAAAGATGGGAGCAAAAACTAAAAATACAAGAGTACAAGCTCAACAAAAAAGAAGAGGCGCTTATTATTCAAAAAGCTCAAGATGACATAAAAGCCAGAAAGAACTCGATTAGTTTAGAAGAAAAGGAACGAATCAAAGACAGAAATGATAAAATTTTGATTTCGAAACAACACTTTATGCTAACTAGACAATTTGAAGAAGAGCAGAAGAAAGAAAGACTGGAGCGATTGAAGAGTTGTGTGACTGTTAATGCAGAGCGTGATCCATCGAGATTATTCCGAATGACTGAAGGCTGGAAGCATCGTAAGCAAAGCAGCCATGATAGCAGTTCTCAGACTGTTTCTGGTGCTCGAATGCTACCCCATCGGGCTGTTCCTTCATGGAGACAAGGAATGAACTGATGTGAAATCAAGTTTTCTTGGACTTATGTAAAGGTTTTATTTGAGAGTAATGTTATTGAACTTCTGTTGTTATGAACATTGATGATTGAAATACTCCTTATTCCAACAACATTTGAAATGTCTTTTCATCACTCAAATAATTTGCAATCCAACACTTTGTATAGTCGATAGTTTGAGTTATAATTTTTTTTGTTGGTTTCTTTTATGCATTTCTTAGTAAAAAAAGTTCAGTACAGCTTTCTTTCTGCCCTTACAAAATTGTGTTTTTCTGTCTCAGTCGTATGCATGTTGTTTAAATGTTCAATTTTTCATTATAGTAAAATGTTATCTAGAACAATCAGCAGTATTTCAAGATTTTCAAAGCCTGTTACTTTTTTGAGAGTGCAAAATGCTCTGACACGATATTCGACTGGAAGCTGGACTGACGAGAAGCTCAAGTCGGTTATAAAAGATGATCAAATCGTTGTTTTCATGAAAGGGACTCCCGATGCTCCCCAATGTGGATTCAGTAAATACGTGATCCAGATATTAGATATGCATGGCTGTAAAGATTTCAAAACATTCAATGTTCTCTCTGATGAAGAGTTACGTTCTCGCGTAAAGGAGTTCTCCAATTGGCCCACTATCCCACAAGTGTATTTCAATGGAGAATTTATTGGCGGTTTCGATATTCTCTTGCAATTGCACCAGAATGGTGAATTGATTGAAGAGCTTGAAAAGATTGGGCATCGTTCTGCATTGCTTGACGAAGATGCATCTAATACATGAACATTTATTTGTTCTTTAAGTTTTTCCTTATTCATCTCAAAATTAGTTTGGCTATTCTAATCAAAGCACCTTGAGACCTTTTCCCTCTATAATATCCCCCCTTCTTTTGTAAGCGTTCAAACCCCTCTATTAAATTTAAGATCCATTACTGATTCTTGAATTAAACCTTGAATTTATAATTATTTGCTATGGAAGAGGAATGGCAATGTTTTAAAAACAGAAAAACTCACAAATGACTATGTAGAACCTCGTTTTCGGTGTGATTATGACGTAATTCAATAGAGCATGGCTAAAAAACGAAAAAAAAATCTTTCAGGCAGTTGAACATATCCGTTTATTCATCTTAAGTGAGGCTGCGTAAATGCAATTTCTGAAAACGGGTCAGTTGAATTTATTGTTTTTAAGATTGATTGTGGGAAGCGAAACCAGAAAGATTAATCTACGATGTCATTCTGTGAAAAAAATCCTTCATTCCTTCATATAATCGACAGTCAAATTATCGAAAAAGTTGTACATTTATATACATCTAAATATAAATTTTATGAGTGATTTTCAACAAGCCTTTTTTTGATGACACGCCCTTGTGCATATGTTCGGTACACCATATCCGGAATACATAATTAATATCTGTGTAAGCTCTTTCGACGTATTGGTCTCTTGGATTTCGTTAAACTTTCCACATACTTGAAAGAGCAGTGATAACTCACATTCACATGTCTACGTCATTAGAAACGATGCGCCCATGAAATTAACACCGTCTTGAACAACAGATTTTTTCAATTGTTTTTATGATTTCACGACTGCGGTGGTTCAGTTTCTGAATTAAATGTAGATGCGTAGACGTCTTCTATAACTGGTTTAAACTCTGTTAAAGGAGAAAAAGATGTTGCAATTGTTATTTAAGGTTTTTGACTAAATGAGAGCACAAGTTTTTTCTCACGAGACGGAGGAAAACTGTGACTGTAGCAGAGCCTCATGTCCTTACCCTCATGCCTGTCTTGTACGGTGTCCTTGCTGTGCTTTATCAATAGCAAATGATTTTGTTGTATGGATTTTCAAAGCAATTTAATAACCGCTCCCTCCCTTATTTAAGCCAGGGTCTCTTGCCTTTACGATATACGGATTGCGGCGAAGATACCTTATCGGTTAAAATTTCGTCGGTCAAAAGTTTCGTCGGTTATAAAATTTCGCCGGTGAAAAGTGACGAATTTTTTCTGAAATTTCATCACTTTTAACCGACGAAAAGTTTTAACCCCCTTTCATAAGAAAACAGTTTTTTTAGTTTTAGTTTTAGTTTTTTTACTTATATTTGACAAAACAAATGCTAATCAATAGTAATGCAAGTGTTTTTTTTTTTTTCATTTTCAAGACATTCTTCGCTTTCTTCTTCCTCTTCTAGTACCTCAGTACTAGTACTTTCTATTTCAAGATCAATTTCAAAATCACTCACGTCATTTTTCTTATCTTTCCTCCTAATACCTTCTTTTTATGGCTTCAAATATGACTTTAAAAGGGTCTGTTTTATTCAAACACGAATAAAAACACGTACAAGCGAAAATTCAATTTTGGTGAAAAATTTCGTCGGTCAAAAATTTTCGTCGGTTATAAAATTTCGTCGGTCAAAAATTTCGTCGGTTTTAAAATTTCGCCGGTTAAAAGTGACGAAATTCTTTTGAAAATTTTTTTTTATCGAAAAGGCAAGAGACCCTGGGTTCAAGGTTGCTATATTCACTAATATATAAAAGTACGATTCTCATGAAAAGCGTGTAGCATGTAGTTCATCTAGCAATTTGAAAGCATCAAAAGTTCATGGTGTAAATCTTGTCAAATTTCTTTGGGTTAGTGAGACTAAGGAAACTTATATAGACTATTTTAAGAAGCTTTAACCGAGAAGTTTAGCCACTTTCAAATTGTCAGATGGATACACTCGTAGATATATTTGATATTTACCTTCCAAACTGATCATTCCATCTCTGTCTAAATCATATTCTTCAAAAATGGATGTCAGTTCATTTGTGGTTAAATCTACACCGAGTGTTAAGAACGTTCGATGCATATCATCGGGTGAAATAAACATATCACCATTTTGATCGAACGTATTAAACACGCGTTCGATTTCAGTTTCTTCCAATGGATTTCGAAACTCTTTCCCCATGACTTGAATAAAATCATTAAAATCGATCACTCCTTTCGCTACAAAAAAGAGAGCTTGATAAATGATTATTGTTCGCAATATAGACGAATATCTACTTCGGATAATTGTCGACGCACCGGACCAGATCAGTTCGTTAAACAATAGACCATTATAGCGTAA
This sequence comes from Turritopsis dohrnii, assembly GCA_027922465.2. NCBI lineage: Eukaryota > Metazoa > Cnidaria > Hydrozoa > Anthoathecata > Oceaniidae > Turritopsis > Turritopsis dohrnii. The sequence continues at coordinate 282,086 of BQMF02000124.1, read as the reverse complement.
TATTTTCACGTGGTTTATTGTTTTACGAATCAATCCGGTCAGGTACACAATAGACTTCAAGGAGAGGACAACAAATAAGTGCGCGCTAAACACCGTCAGAATCGGAAACAATTGAAAAATTTTATCAGGTAATTACTTTTTAAAGTGATATTGCCTCAAGTGTATTACCTCCTGTCTGGTCCAATTCCGCAACGATTTCTGCTACATCTTCCTCGGTGAAATGCGTACCCACTGACGCCGCAACTTTCTGTAACTCGATTTTAGTAATGGAACCAGAACCGTAGATATCAAAAAGTTCAAATGCAACGCGAGTCTCTGCAAAAGAAAAAGAAGAGAATACATGATGACGATAGCTGCGTTGCATCAGAATATTGGTATTACGACTTGATTTTAATCGTGTAATGAAGTACAGTTTCCAATTGCAGCTTGAGTGGTGCTGATGAAGCAAGTAACAAAAGAAACATGATGGTGCTGATGAAGCAAGTAACAAAAGAAACATGGTGGTGCTGATGAAGCAAGTAACAAAAGAAACATGGTGGTGCTGATGAAGCAAGTAACAAAAGAAACATGGTGGTGCTGATGAAGCAAGTAACAAAAGAAACATGGTGGTGCTGATGAAGCAAGTAACAAAAGAAACATGGTGGTGCTGATGAAGCAAGTAACAAAAGAAACATGGTGGTGCTGATGAAGCAAGTAACAAAAGAAACATGGTGGTGCTGATGAAGCAAGTAACAAAAGAAACATGATGGTGCTGATGAAGCAAGTAACAAAAGAAACATGATGGTGCTGATGAAGCAAGTAACAAAAGAAACATGGTGTTGCAAAGCCTAATAAACTGAAACTTTTTTCCATGTCAATCATTGTGATGAAGAAGAAAAACATAAAAAAAGTTGTTTACCTTCAACTTCTTCTGGCGTCAAAACCAGGTTTTCGATGATCTAAAGATAAATTGTTGGAACTGTTTCTTCGTAACAAGGAAATTTCCATTTGCGCAAAACTTAAACTCACCTCCTGCTTCTCCTTTTCAACAAGTAAATCTCCTTTCTTTGTGGTACCTACTATATTGGAACGAGCCGACGGTACATGGCTGTTATTGTTAAAAGAGGAGCGAGATGTCATCTTTATTTTGAAATTTTTACCTAAAATTTCGAATCTACGTTTCTAAGAAACACTAATTTTGAAAACTTATAATCATTTTTTTTTTCTTGATGTTGCTGTAGATGATGTAAATAATTGATGAATGCCAAATGTTTGTTTTTCGGGTTAAACTGAGACACTTGAATATCTTTATAAATACTTTACTGAAAATTAAGGCCTACATAGAAATTCATAAATCAGAATACTTTTTCGTTAAATGAAAATATTCTAAGGGGTCATTATACTACAGACCGCAAACTCCTCCTTGTTATTATTATTATTATTATTAGTCAGCGACCTAAGTCAGTTGACTATTGGAATAGGGTTTCGTCGTCATCTAGGACTTTTCAATTTTCCGCTATTTTCAGATTTCGAATTCTTTTCCGATTTCGGATTGTTTGTTTATTTAGAATAGAACAGGCCCAAAACTTTATTCAAAAGTCAAAGTTTGAAATATTTTTTAATGAAATGTCAGGTTCATTATAATTCTTATATTTTTAAAGTCTTGTTCTCTAAATGTCATCGTGAGAATACTTCTGAGAGAAAACATAGTGTTTTTGAGAAATCTGCGTGAAGAAGAAGAAAATGAAGAGAGTTGATAACGAATTAACCAAATTTATGATGCACCAAAATTTAAGTTAAATTATATTCTCTTTACAATAAAATTAAGGATAGTCAATACCCTCCGAGGTGAATTTTTTTGAAAAAGATTTTTTTTCAATATTTCCTTTCAATTTTTTATTTAAAAACAGATTCTGCAATCAGAATTTTAAAATTCCAAATAATTATGGAGTTATTAGCAAAAACCAAAAGGCAAAAAAATCTTTGTTTACACAAGTAATTAATCTTTCGGTGAAATAAAAGAGATTTCTCTCAATGGCTGATGAATCATTTGATGAATGTTTAGCAATACGTTTATTTTCTCAGTTCATTCATTCTCACTATTGTGTTACGTAAAAACAAGATATAGCGATAGCATATTATTGCTCATTTTTTGCCTTTTCAATGTTTACTTCTCTTTTCCTTTTTCTTCCAGCCATTTTTGCTTTCAAATAACGCAAAGAGAATATAACTTTGATTTTTCTATCAAAGAGAATATACGCACATGCATGACGCCATACATACTTTTCCGGCTTTGTTTACTTTTCGTATTCAATATTTTGCTTTATTATCGTTAAAATAAAACCAGGTGGTTTTCTTTATAATTATACACACTATCATTATTCAATGAGATAGTTTTCTACCTTTTTAAGGGGTGAGTAAGGGAAAAAATCATTAAATTTTCTGAAAATAATTTTTTTGTACATAAGTATGAAAGGAACTCTGAATTTTCCAATGGTGAAATTATTTTTTCAAAAATCGGTTGGGAAGTCTGTTTATTTTCCAAAAATGTTGTTTTAGCGGCTGATTAAGTTAATTACTTGTGTACATGAAAGATCATGATAACATCACACACATTGAGCATATTGCAGCAATAATGAAAATAACGTATTTGCTTATTTTTCTTTCCTCGTCGTTTTCTCGATTCAACCGCGTCTTTCAAACCCTCAGCAAAAAGAGAACCATCGAATCTAAAGGTTAAGTTTTGTTATACTTATAGAATACGTCAAACCATAATTGTTACAGCCTTCCCACCAGGCATAATAAATATCTAAAAACGTTGCAACTACTTTATTACAACGTCAATCAAAGCGTGTTTATTCTCATTGCGTTCAATAATGAAAAAAGAATCATTATATTCTTAATACGAGACTTACCCACAGTCATTCATTTCTTTTATCATTTTTTCTTTCTTGCTTATGATTCCAACAGACATCTTTTTCACTCTACTCGTGCAGAAGGAATAAAAATTTAACACATGGCGCTTGAACTACCTGTCGACAAAATTCCGTTGTCATAGTGATTAATTAGTGCGCGCAAAAAAAAGTTGACCTCAGAAAAATCTTTGAAGCTCTTTTTTCAGAGTTCATTTTTCGTGTCAGAGCCACTAACGTTTGATGCTTCATTTACAAAACTAAAAAAGCTCTGACAGTGAGACTTGGCTTACTGAAAAGCTGAAGGGTAGATCTAAAAACGGTTTTTTTTTATCTTTTTAATTTGAACAGAATATGAGTTATAGTCTTGAAAGCAAAAAAAATGAAAACAGAAAACGATAGTTTTGAGAAATTGAAAATAACTCTGAAAATAATTTGTTTGAGTAAAAAAAGAAAAAACCGTTTTTTACTCTATCTCTTGTGATTACAAAAGTGTAAAAAACATAAGTTAAACTTAACTCGTTTTGTAAATGGAGCTACGTTTTTACAACAAGGTTCATTTTCTTTGACTCGTTCTAAAATCTTACATTTTTAGTTTACCTTAAAATTTTTAACATGGGCTTTTAGAGATGTAAATAAGCTTTCCAAAAATGTATCATACTTGATATAAACATATTCCTGTCAAAGGAATTAATTAAAAAACAAAAACACGTTTTTTTCCCTTACTCACACCTTAACTTTTCATACATTCCAACATCTCACATTCACAATAGAATTTGATCGCTATTCAATTTTGTTTACACAAGCGATGGAAGAAGAAAAAATCTTTAAATGTGATTTTCTCTGAAAGTAATTTTAGCTTGATGACCAACATTTAAAGAGTTCCAACTCCCCTTCTGAACGAGATATAACCATGCGGTTTTTTTCATTTTGTTCAGTTGGCCTTTGCGCAAAAACGTTTGCCACATATTTTGAAAAGAATCAAAATTCGCCCCGTGAGGGAGAGTTGCAGTTAAAGAATCAACGTTTTTATAGGGTCATGAACAAAAAGCTTTATATTTTTGGAAGTAATGAGTTTTAAAAAAAACTGTGGCAACCTTTTTTCGACAAATGATCATGGATTTCAAAAGTGCAATTTGTTTGAAAAAAAAGTGTAATGGAGGGGAGTTGGAACTTTTTAATTCAATGCGTTCTAAATTTTACTTTTTTTCTTCTAATTCCTGTTCTTTTCATTTTTAATAAACAAAATATAGCTCATTAGACAGATAATTAAATAAGGATTCAGAAAATATATACTTTTGATAAGAAAAAATCAACACATTTCAAATTATCAGGGAAAAACTGAAATCATGCTTAGGAGGGTATGGACTATCCTTAAGTTTATACCTAAAAACCTTGTAATGTCTTTTCAAACACTTTTTCAAACTTTTTCTGAAATGACTTTTTCATACTTCTGCGAAGTATGTATAAATTCCATACAAAAATAAGTCATATTTGGGCAATTGTTTGATTTATTCTCATTGAAGCATTTCTGAAAATATCTCGAAAATTAATCATCTGTGATGTCATTCGAAATTGACCAAAGTGACCAAATTTAAGAAGAAAAAAACTTGTCCAATAGAGAATGCAGGATAGCTCCGACAGTAAATATTCTATACGAACGTATAGTTTTCTTGCTTCCGCTCGGCAACGCAGGAAAGAAATACATAATAAGGAAACAACAAGAAACAACTACTAAATAATTTTCGCGGGGATAATTTAAATAATTTCTTTAAAAGCAGTAATAGTATTTCCGACTTTGCTTCTTCAAAAGCCTTCGAGAAACTCGAAAAGGTGATTAATTCACCAAAGTCAATTGCTGACATCTCGAAACAGTTTGTGGAAAAAATGTCAAAAGGAAACGTTCACGGTGCAATGAAACTCTTAAGCAACAACATCAGAAACGGCAGAAACAACCATTCGCAAAAGAAGCACACACAGATGTGCGTTTGACAGACAAGCCAATGAAGATTCATCTGGTGAGATTCGAAGAGATAACAGCAGACTCTATTCGAAAATCTGCTCTTAAAACGGAAGGCGGTCGGTACCTTCTGGTCTTGAAACGTATTGTTACATCGCACACCATAATGGGTGAAGTGACGTATGTGGAGCAATAGCAACGATGACAAAAAGTTGTACATGGAACAGCACTCTTCGACTTCATTCGAAGCACAGATGGCTTGTCGGCTAATACACTTTAACAAAGCTTCAGGAGTATGACCAATAGGGAATAGAAAACTGTTGCGAAGAATCAACACAAAAACGATAGCGAGAACTCTTAAGCCAGATAAAAAATCTCTTTAGGCTTTTTAAAAGTCTGCGTTGGGCAAGGTGCGGGCTGTGAGGCAGCAGTCTACGCAGTGAGTCGTATATTCAATCAAAATGAAACAGAAGCTGTAAAGTTAGTTGATGCAGCCAATGCGTTCAATAATGTAAACCGAAAAGACTTTCTGTATACCATCAAAATCATTATGCTTTCCCATTTCCACTTACGTCAAAAACTGTTATAAAGCTAAATCAAGTTTTTTTCGTTATCGGTGGGGTAGAACTAAGTCCGTCGAGGGAACAACACAAGGCGATCTCATAGCAATGTTTGTATACCCAACTGCAACGATCCCCTTAATCCTCTAGGAAGTTGATTTCCTGGAGCTGTCAAAATGTAATACAAAATTTGACCTGGAACAATTGATGGTTGATGGTTTCAAAAAGATTTGGAACTTCGTCGAACAACAAGGTTCTAAATATGGCTGTTTTCAGCAAGCAACCAAAACATTCATTGTCAAGTCAGAACATATTCAGTATGCAATACAAGTCTTCACAGGAACGAGTGTGAAGATCACGACAGACATGCATCTTGGTGCAACTAACGGTTCTGATAGCTACCTAGAGAAATTTCTACATGAAAAGATTAAAACTAGGGTCCAAGAACTGAGACAATTCCAAAATTTCACAGGTCACCCTACAGCACCATGTTTCGTTTCCGGGATACAAACACAAACTTAAGTACTGCATGCGAACCATTCTAGGCACGTTAGAAGGACTCAGGAGATTTGACGAGGTCATTATGCCAAAGCTTCTTCCAGCATTGACAGGTGGAATGGGGGTTTAGAGAAAGCTATTCTCCTTACTATCAAGTATGGGAGGTTTGGGAATACCAAAACATTACAAAACAGCCTCAAAACGAAATTATTGCATAAAATCGCCAAACTAATGTTTGTGACAAACAATCCAATGCTACGAAAGACAGACAGAAAACGTGCAACACTAGAGAAAATTCACAACACCATCAACGATGAAAGAAGACGAAAGCCTTCAGATACCAGTAACGAAAAGGACCTTTGGCTCACAACGCTATCACTTCCTGAAGAAGGATATCAACAAGCAATCATTCTGTGACCTCATGGAGATTCGGTACAACCTTTCGCATTTGTCGGAGAATGTGGATATGAGGCTCCGCTCAACCTAAAGCATGACTTATCACACGTCACAACACCTTACGTGACACCATGGACGTATAAAAAGAGAAAGACTCACAACTAATACAAAGGCTTTCATTTCTATCATTAAAATCTATTCTGTAGGCACTTCTATGTTGTAATCCTCACCTCGCGTTTCACTGGATTTTGGTTCACATCGGCGGGTTTTTACGACGCTTTAGGTTTAATACGATGTGGAAAATCAAAGAATTGAGAGAAAATACGATTTACAGATACCTATGCAAAATTTTTTAGTATCACAAAACTTCTACTCAACCTTTTTTAAAAATGTTGGCTTGGAATTAAGACTGTAAGAAGTCATGAGGAATCAGAGTTTAAAACCTGGCTTCAAAATAATCGTAGAATCTTTAAATTCATTTCCGGTTGGTTGCTTTTAACAGCACTTGAGAGAGTTTCAAAACTGATTTTGTGAAAGCTCCAATAAACCGAAGCGAGGTTTGTTTGAATAGCTTTATAAAAGTTGTAAGTCCCTCTCTTTTAATACGTCCATGGTGACACGACTGTGACACAATTTGTACATCCCCTTACAAGAGAAGATCACAGTGAAAAAACAGCCAATTGGCAAGAAGAAGCTAGGACTACCGCCAGAAAGCAATTCTTGATATAAGGGTTTTTAATCCCATCGTAAGAAGGTACAGGAAGATGGATGTGAAAAAACGTACGAAATAAACAAAAAAAACCAAAAACGATCATACAACGAACAAGTCTAGATGCTTGAGGAGGGTTCATTTAACTCTTATTCAGCGCAATGAGCGGAAGGGACGGGAATGTGACGTTTTTTATAAGCGCACAATTAAACTCGTAGCTATATACAACCAATGTGCAATATTGACCAATGAATTCGACGCAACGTGCCTTTGGCACTCATTAACTCCTCGCTTGTGATCTGTGTGACGGATACACAAAAGGCATAGAGCGAAGATCATTTGGCGCAATCACTTGCGAACCATTCAAGAGATTGCGAGGTTTCATTGGCAATTCACATCTAGTTCACCAACATGATGATCAATCTTTGTTAATATACTGATATATAAAAAGAATTATGTAAACGTAGTTAAAAAAAACAAGATAACAAAAAAAAAAACAAAATTAAAACATTTTTTCAAATATATATAAAAAGTCCTTCGATAACTGGTCCATTCGCAAACTGCGGTCCATTCATGAGGTAATAACAAGCGTTGGTCTGAAAAATACCTAATCAATTTAAAATCATGAATTATATATAACTGTTATTAGTTTAACTGCCTATTTAAAACAATTTAAGATAAATTCTTAATAAGCCAATTACAAAAATAAAATAATGAAACAAACTATTATGAAAGTTAATAAAACAATAAACAGATGTGCACGACCGAAATTTGAGAATACAAACCTTTGAGATTGAAGACTACATGGTGCCAGAGGCGATTGCACAAAACCATGATGGATCAGCTAGCAGTAAAAGTATTATTGTTAATAATAATATTTGGAACTTTTGATTTGAAACGTGGCTACCACATAACAATTGCTCCAGAGCATCAAAAGTATTTGGGTTTTGCATAGACTTTTCCAGACGCTGTCACCAAATATTTTGTATTTGCTGTTTTACTTTTTGGATTGGCCAGTGCCTTTACAGTGACTTAACAATAAATTTCGAGAAATAAAATTTAGAGCTTAGTCAATTTGGCAAATGGCCAGGTTTCCAGATGACACTAAGTTGATTATACCGCAAGACAAGTCGCGGACTTTAAAAACTCTTATTACGAATTGTAGCCTTTCTTCGTTAGTAACAGCTAAGCAAATATCTAAGGTTGCAAGTCACAAGTAACGAGAGTTTTTAGTCCTTGGGCTTCCATCCGTAATGGTTGGTTCTTCCGCCCGCCGACTTGCAACTATTAGTTGACTTACCGCCAGAGATACGTATAGCATTGCTCTAACTTGCCCGAAGGCCAGTATGCAGTCAGTCGATGGCTCCTTATGGGCTGATACACTGCTTTTAAAGCGCATCGGAGTAGTGTATTGAGATACGACATGACTGGACTCGAACACGGGTCGCAGCGGTCGCACTCCATCGAAAGTACTAACCACCATACGCCATCGCTGCACTAAATTTTACCAGGTTGTCTACACGACAAATGTACAAGCTTATCAAAATGGCTTTTTTTGGAACGTTTACCTCAAGAGCTTCGAATGGAGAATAACAACGGTTTCAGATTAAACTTAACAATTAGGAGCGTGTACTCCGATGCTGGCTATGGAGGTTATATCGTGAACAGTCTCGAAAACATCATCGCTGGGGGTTCTTTCATTTCATGGAAACATAGAAGAGTTCCTACCGCGAGTTATATGCTGTAAAATACGTCTTGCAATCTGTTGCTTCTGTGTTAGTAAACGAACGTGTTTCAATGGAATACTAATAGCGTTAATGTGTGCAGAATTATCGAAGCGGGAAGTTTAAGGTCTCATTTACAGTGTGTTTCAAAAAAAGATTTCGCGCCTTTAAAACAATGAAGATACGGTCGTAAATTTTTGTTTTAATTGATCGTTAAGAAAGTAATGAGTTTTTCTGGAGTTATTTTTTCAATTTTCTCCTCTTCTTATTTTCCAATTTCGAAAAAAAAAATACATCATTGGAAAGAGGAAAAAATAAGGTTTTCAATAATATAAAAATTATCATCTAATGATTAGAATTTATTGAAATATAAAAGCGGTTAAAATTCTTGTTGCCACTTTTTTGAAACACACTGTACAAGGAAATTCCTCTTGATTGGTTTCGCTCTTTTCTTTCCAATCGCACACAATCTGTTTCAGTAGCCGGCTCTAAATCTAAACTCAGACGTATTCTTCACGGTGTTCCACAAGGATCTGTACTTGGACCTCTTCTTTTCCTCCTTTATGTTAATGACCTTGCATCTGCTATTTCTTATTCCGATGTTAATATTTTCGCTGATGACACCATGTTATTTCAAAGTGACCATTCTTTGAAGTCAATGACCAAAAAAATCAACATTGATTTGAAATTACTCACAAACTGGCTGAATGCCAACAAGATTGCTTTAAACCGCAGCAAAACAGAACTTTTAATTTTCAAGCCTAAACGAAAGGTTAGTGACTATGAAATTAAAATTAATATTAATGGTCACAGGTTGATTCCAAGTAAATTTGTAAAATACCTTGGTGTTTATATCGACGATGAGCTCAGTATAAACTCATATAAACTTTGTTTGTAGTAAACTCAAGCGCGCTAACGGTGCTCTGAGTAAACTTCGTTATTTTCTGTCTAAAAAAATCCTCTTATCTCTTTACTTTTCTTTATTTCATTCTCATCTTTCATATGGTGCTCAAATTTGGGGTCAACGTAATAATATCCACAGTAATCGTATTCTTACTCTTCAAAAACAATCTTTGCGAATCATGTTTTTTTCTGATTTTCGCGCTCCATCTTCACCTCTTGTTCTTCGATATAAAATCTTGTCATTTTTCGATTTCGTTAAATTCTTAAACATACTTTTTGTATTTAAGTTCTTTAACAACCAGTTACCCTCTGCTCTCTCCACTACATTTAATTTGCAGCGATTAAATCAGCATAATCGTGGTCATCTAAGTCGCGCTAAACCTGGATTACTTAAACTACCAAAGGTGACAACTGTCTCCTTTGGCAACAACTCACTTTGTTACCAAGCTGTTTTATCTTGGAACTTATTACAAAATTACCTTGCTGTTGATGACATCTCAACTTTAGCATTAAGTCGCTTAAAGTATCTCGCAAAATTATTCTTTTTCTCATCCTATGTTGATTAAATTAACCTTTTTCTTACATTTTTCTTTTCTTTTTCTTTTCTTTCTTTTTCTTTTTCTTACATTTTCAAGTATAATTTTCACTTTCTTTTTGATGTTTTTTTTTGTTTTTTGTTTTTTTTGTTTTTTTTTTATGTTTTTATATTAATTTTTGTCAATTACGATAAATTTTTTCTATCTTTGTAACAGTTTATAGGGGACCACCTCCTTTGTTTAGATTAACTCTATGAGTGTGGTCTCCCGTCGAGTTATAGACAAATAAATAAACTAGCATGTAGCTTTAGCTAAAAATGCCCCCGCCCTCAAGCATTCCAATATGTACACACAACAAGCTATACATTGCAAGCTATACAACGGAAACAAAAACAAAGAAAACTTTGTTACTTTTTGTTATCTCTCGATCCTATGTCACACTGATGCTAATTTATACCTTTCAAAAAGTGTAATTAAGGCTTATCAAGTAATATCAGAAAGTATTGGCTACAAACAAAAGAAATGTGTGAACTGAAACCATGGTTACATATTTTATAATCACAATAAGATAAACATTTGTTAAAGAAATTCTGTAAGAGCCAAAAGAAAGAAAAAAATTTTTTCAAAAAAACAAATTAAAGCGAAAAATCCATTAGAAATCTGCGTTTCAAACTTTGATTCGAAACAAGAAATATAGCCAAAGTTTACATAAAAAACAAGAAAATAGTAGTTTCACAAGATAGGCGAATGTCAGTTCCGATTTTGTTCTTCATCATCATCATCATCATCATCATCTTCCAACTTTCGTGTTGACGTTACACGGTGGAATACAATTAATTAGCTGACTTTGCTTTTTTTCCCGTTTCAAAGCATGGTACTGTAAGTGGAATGTTTTTTCGTATCTCTTTCCTAATTTATTATTATATTATACTATGTTATCTAGGAAGTTCGTATGCTAAAATTGCTTAGATATTTTTCATATTACTTTTGTGTTGTTTTAGTGAAATGAACGACTAGGATTTTGAAGCACAGCTTGAAATCTGAAATTTTGCCAACAACATTTTATTTTTGTATAATGTTTTAGCTCTAAATAATCTTTCGTTCGATAAATTTTATTCAATGCACTGATTTTTGGCAGATCTTGCCTTAAAAAGATTTTAATTGGATTTCTGTGTATGCAAGAAAGCCTACAAATCGTCGTTCTTCGTGTTTTCCTTCTTTCTGTCCTCCCCCAAACCTGGTGTGATCATGATCAATAAGACCTTCTTATATTTTTTTCTTGTTTTTTATGTAAACTTTGGCTATTTCTTGTTTCGAATCAAAGTTTGAAACGCAGATTTCTAATGGATTTTTCGCTTTAATTTTTTTTTTGAAAAATTTTTTTTTCTTTCTTTTGGCTCTTACAGAATTTCTTTAACAAATGTTTATCTTATTTTGATTATAAAATACGTAACCATGGTTTCAGTTCACACATTTCTTTTGTTTGTAGCCAATACTTTCTGATATTACTTGTTAAGCCTTAATTACACTTTTTGAAAGGTATAAATTAGCATCAGTGTGACATAGGACCAAGAGATAACAAAAGGTAACAAAGTTTTCTTTGTTTTTGTTTCCGTTGTACAGCTTGCAATAGGGAGTTTAAGCAACTGCGACGGCAACGTAAACCAAGACCTGAGGAAAAACAACAAAATAAATAATTACTTCCAATTAAAAGTATGAATAACTTGTTTTTGTTAGGATCAATGTCATTGATAAACTTATATCGACTGGAAAGTTATCAAGTTGCTATGAAATCTACATAAGAAAAAACGACTTATCTCGATAATCGCGTTTCCCTTGTCAACACGACTCCGAAACATGATTTTTCAAGTTGTACATAGAACGTGCAAACGTGTTAATGATGTAATTATCTACACTCTCTCTAAACAAATTCCACATAGAATACAAAGCTTTTGTTTTAAACACGTCGCCGACTTCGTTGCCGTTGCGATTGCTAAAGCTCCCTATTAGGGAGTTTAAGCAACTGCGACGGCAACGTAGATGACGACGTGAGCAAAAAACAACAAGATAAATAATTACAACCAAATGACAGTATGAATAACTTATTTTTTGTTAGAGAAACTATTCAATTGATAAACTTATATCGACTGGAAAGTTATCAAGTTACTCTATCATCTCTCTATAATCACGACTCCGTTGTCAGCACGACTTCAAAACGTGATTTTTCACGTTGAGCATAGAACGTGCAAACATGTTAATGATGTAATTATCTTCCCAATGGCGTCATAAGCGGTAGACTCTCTTTCTGAACAAATTCCACACAGAAAACAAAGCTTTTGTTTTAAACACGTCGGCGTCTTCGTTGCCGTTGCCGCGATTGCTGAAGCTCCCTATTGAAAGATTCGCGGATAACTTAAACAAGCGAACAAAAAGGTTCAATTCAAAGTTTTATTGTCCTGAGGTCGAAGCAGTAAATACGTTCACCCGCAATCGGAGAAATGATTTCAATTGGCTATGTCGCCCTGTTTAATTGATTGATCAGACCTTAAGTCATCTGAAGTTTTATCAAGGAAAAGGAGTTCTATTTGTGCCAAGTTGGCCATCATCGTATATATTTATCGCCATTGGAAAATGGTATAGTGTTCATACCGTTTATACGGCAGGTGTTACAGCTTAACAATTCCGCACAGTCTGTTTTTCACGACATCAATACATTTCCATCCTTGGCATTGTTAATCGATTTTTAACAACCTTAATTACTTTTTTCCAATATTACCTGTTTCTACATAAATAAATAATGTACATATCACCTCAGTCATTGTGTAACCTTTCTCATCTCGTTTTGATAGTTCTATTCTATAACAATTGTAAATGTAGTGGATAAACTCCTGTTCTACTGGTATTCATGATGTTGTTTCCTGAAGGCTCTGAGCTGCGTTGAGAAAAACTCCTGTCCCATTGGGGAGCAGGTACATTTCTGGATAGTATTGTAACGGCGACACAAAACAGTTTGCTGAGGCAGAATATCTATGTCTGTGAAGGCTCTTAGCCGTGTTGAGAAAAATTCCTGTCCCATTGGGGAGCAGGTACATTTCTCGATAGTAACGGTAATATCAAACCTTTAGTGGAGCAAGGATATATAACTCTTCCTATAGATGGGCTAAATTTTGGGTTTTGGAGAAAACTTGATGAAATACATGATCCTCATCTTCAAACGAAAGCTGCAGCACTTCCTGAATTAATGAAAACAGCGTATGCTACTAGGACACTGTTAAAATACAAGTCAGCTTGGAACCAATGGTTACAATGGTCCAGCCAATTTTAAGAAATCCAATTCAGTCTAGCTGATCCACATTTTGTGGCTCTTTATTTCAATGACTGCGTTTCAGCAGAATCTTCCATATCAGCAATAACTTCCCAGACCCCGACAGACTCTCCATTTGTGAAGTTTGCTTCACACCAAGATCACTTAGTTTAACAAAACGTTTTTCCTTTTCGGTACTTTCAGTTTGTAACGAAATAAACAGTGTTGTATTGAATTCTTTTGGCATTAATCATGTTAATAACAGATTTATAAGTAGCTCCAGTTCTTTAGCAGGAAGAATGCAAGGTAAGTGAATATACTGTTTCGCAGGTTGGTACTAGTCGGTTATCTCCCTCATGATCAAGCAGGCACTCCACTCTAATCTCATTCAAAACCTCCTTCACAAATATTTCCATCAAATACTAAGCAAGACTAGTCTGCAAAACGGACGCACACGATGCTATCATTGTTGGCAGACAGTTCCACAGAGGTGAGTCTAATTTTTTAAATATATCAATGACTTTGTTTCTGCTGGTTGACAACAAGTGCAGACCACACAACAACTATTGGAAAATTAAATATCGGCACTGATAATGAAAACCCGATTCGGTCCCATATCTGATTAACATTCCACAATTTTGTAAATAGGGTACATCTGCATCGAAATCAACTTCACAGAATATAACTAGATGGTTATTTGATCTTTGATACCATATCTTGAATGGCACTGGGACTTCCTGTAAAACAAGCACATCTCAAACACAGTATGGTTCTCATGTAAACACACTCTTACATAAAATGTAGGGAGATCGACCAAGTACATGGAAGCAGGCCCAAAGATATTAAAAATAAACTTTATTTTGATATTGAAGACGAGGGCGTTCTTTTTTTGTTTGATAGTGTTGATGTGTTGGAAAGCACAATACTATCTAAACTTGTGACATGTTGATAAATGATTATTGAAAACTGTCTACTCTGAGATAATACCTTGATATTATTATATATTTCCCCATAGGGCGAAATATATGTTAAAACCGGCATTTTCCTTCTTCTCCTCCTCCTCCTCCTTCTTCTTCTTCTCCGTTCACTTTTATAGCCGCGGTTCAGAATGTAATTTTCACCTAGTCGCCAAAGTAGATAAGAATACAGGCTACAGTCAATAATATTTTGCCCAATCCTAAGTATCAAATGAGATTCGGCTCCCGTAAAAATCCTCTTTCGATTCCTGTAATACGAACGAGAAGACGTGACTAGTCCAAAACGTGATCGGTTCGTCTCGACGTTGATAAGTTATACTTTATTAAATTGTTTGTGTGTGTAATTAGCCTCTCCGCGTTTATATCCGCGTTTATAACTGTTCTTTTAAGAACAACAAATATAATCTTTCTTGGTTTGTTACTGTATTTGGTTTGTTTGCAGTAAATATGATGAGTAGCAACGACCCAATGCTGAGTGCAGCTGCCGTAAACAGCACACCAACACCGTTGTCAACACCTACTATCCCTACCTTAACATCTGTAGACCATTTGGCTTCAATGGTGGGTAGCTTGTCATCCTGCGCTTGAACAGCAGCAGGTACAAGTACAGGCACAACAGCTGCAGTTGAGCGAGGTTGTTAAGACTTTGGACAACCTAGGAAGTTTAATGTCTTCCATCAACAACAACCAGCGGTCTCAACAGCACCAGGGCATAATAAATGCTGCCCAATAATGTCACTGATGTGACTCGCCCCATAGCACCAACAACACCATCTGTGTCAGATGCGGCTCAGTCCCTGCCACTACCTGCTCCCAGTCAAAGAGATGACTCCATATCTGTGAATGGGTCTATGGCATTCTTGGCAACCATCAATGACGAGAATGTGGACCCAGAGGAGCCTGATGACCATCAGACACTTGACGTGGAACAGGACTACTAGGAGCAAGCCACCCAAGAATATAATATGGGAGATCCCAGTCTTGGGCCAGAAATCGCATCTTCACTAGCCAGTGCAGCAAAAGTGTTCTGCCAAAAACCCCTTCAAGAAGGGAAGCTCAAGGCCAAGCTGGAGACTGCAAAAATTCCAGCAAATTGCACGTACCTTGTCCCCAAGAGGGTCAACCCAGAAATTTGGGTAAAACTTCCCACTGGACAGCGGAAGATTGATATCACTATGCAGGAAAATTTACAGAACCAGGCATCAATTATGTCCTGCATCCTGAAGGCCTCTTCAGCACTGACTGAATTGAGGCCTGTACTCAAGGAAAACAGTATCAACATTGACAACATAATGGGGTCACTCAAAGATGCTGCTGCTTTGAATGGCTTCGTTCTCCAATCAACGAATAACCTAAGGAGGGAAATGATCAGAAAACATCTCCCTCCAGCATACATGAAGTTGGCAGCGAATGTAGACGAGTCCTCTTCGTCATTGTTTGGGGACTCCATATGTGAGAGGCTGGAGGCCCTGAAGAAGGAGAACAGCCTGAAATCACTCTTGGATGACAACAGAGGGTCTTCTAAGAGGAAAAACGAATACACCTCGTCAAACTGGGGGTCCTCTTCAAAAGCCCCGAGGAGGACCAACCAGCAAGGGTACCAGCAAAAAAGATACCAAAGCTCAACCAACCGAAAGAACCAACTGAAGCAAAACCACAGCAGCAGTTACCAAGGAGAAAGGAAGAAGAAAAACTAAGCGAACCACCACAGGTAAGAGACCTAAAAATGCTTACAGAATATTTGACTAGTAAAGTCCAAGAATTCCAGGCAGGTTCACTAAAGAGACACCTACACAGCTGGGAGTCTCTGACTTCTGACCAGGAGGTTATTACAACCATTAATGGGTTAAGAATACCTGTGGACAATGTACCTGACAATTTATGCTCTCAATACCCTTAGGTAAAGGAGGAAAACTTCATTGATGAAGAAATAGCACGACTCTTAGGCAAAGGAGTAATCATGGAGTCCTATCCTGAGGAAGGAGAATCTCCTGTCTTTGTCAGGGAGAAGAATGATGGGGGATATCGAATGATACTTAACCTAAAAAAGCTGAATATGGCTATTGAAAAAAGGAAATTTAAGATGCAAACATTGAAAAGCATCTTATGCATGATCAGGCCTAACATGTATATAGCAAAACTTGACATAAAAGATGCATACTACAGCATTGCTATACACCCTGATGACAGGAAACTACTTAAATTTAAGCGTCATGGCAAGTTGTACCAATTTACTGCCTTGCCTAATGGTTACACCGAAGGTCCGAGGAAATTCACAAAAGTTATGAAGCCTCCTATGGCGTACCTACGTCAACATGATGTTTCTGTTGCGGATTACATCGATGACCTTATAACCATGGCAGTTCAAAAAGATAAATGTTATGATAATATTGATATGGTGGTTTCACTTTTGGACAGCTTGGGGTTGGTTGTCCACCCAGAAAAATCAGTCTTTGAGCCTGCAAAAACATAGAAATTTTAGGATTTATCATAAATTCTGAGAGTATGACCGTCTTTTTGACAGAACCCAAGAAGAAGGCCCTAATAGAAATGTGTTTCCAAATGCATGAGTGTCGAACGGTTACTATCAGGACTTTGGCTAAGCTTTTGGGAAAGATCTCTAGTAGCCTTTTGGCTGTTCCCCTGGGAAGACTCCACTATCGGAAGCTGGAGCGACATAAGTCTAAGGCCTTGCTTGCTCACAAAGGGAACTTTGACAAAGCTACTACCTTGCCAGAGGATTGTATGCAGGACATAATATGGTGGCAGCACAATGTCTCCAACAGCTTTGCACCAATAGCACGTAATGCCCCAGAAGTTACTTTAACTACAGATGCTTCTACCTTTGGCTGGGGAGCATCATATCAAGGAAAACAAACTGGCGGACACTTTGGGGAAGAGGAATTAATGTGTAACGGTGCAAGCCAGGAGGTGGTTTACCAGCACATTAATGCCTTAGAGATGAAGGCATTGTTTGGGTTACAATCATTTTGTCATGACTTGACAAATACCCATATTTTGATACGTATAGATAATACATCAGCAGTGTCTGCTATAAACAAAATTGGCAGTACTAAATCCCTGGCCATGGATAATGTGGCCCAGCAAATTTGGGATTGGGCGATTGCAAGGAATAATTGGATAACAGCAACACACATTCCTGGGGTTTTGAATGTTGAAGCTGATGAGGAATCCCGAAAACAGGAAACTAGGACTGAGTGGATGCTGAATAGAGAGGTTTTCCAATGGGTCCTGATGCGTCTGAATTTCCAACCAAAAGTGGATTTATTTGCTAGCAGGATAAATAAACAACTGGATAAATTTTATTCCTTTAGACCTGACCCAGATTGTATCGGGGTTAATGCTTTTACAGAAACCTGGGCAGGGAAGGACTTTTATGCTTTCCCTCCATTTGCCATTATTCCACAAGTGCTTCAGAAAATATGGAGGGAGGGAGCAACTGGAATTATGGTGGTTCCAGATTGGTCAAATCAACCATGGTACAACCAATTTATGGAAATTAGTTGTGATTATTGCATTCCTCATTCCAGGCCGGACCTTCTCATTCTACCTCAGAAGATGGAGCTGAAACACCCATTGAATCAACAGCTCAGACTGGTTGCTGCAGTAGTCTGTGGGAGATAATGAAGAGGAAAAATGAGGATATGGAGGTATGTAAGTTGGCAATGGCATCTTGGGCCCCAAAAACCCAATAATCATACAACATATACATCAAAAAATGGACTGCATTATTACAAGCTTAATAATATTGATGACCCACTGAACGCTAGCTATGATTCAGCCATATCATTCCTTACGGCATTGTTTAACAAGGAGAAGAGGGAGTTCGGTTATATTTCCGCAGCAAGATCTGCATTATCAGCAATTTTGCCCAATAAAAACGGAGTATCCTTTGGCAAGGACCCTGTAGTATCCAAGATTTTAAAAGGCATGTTTCGGTTACGGCCAGCACTGCCAAGGTACACTGTCATATATGACCCTGATAAAATTCTAGATTATATCAGAACCTTACCTGACAATGGTCAATTGCTTTTGGAAATGCTCACAAAGAAATTAGCTACGTTGCTATGTTTGTTGAGTGGCCAGAAAGCCCAAACAGTTGGAGCATTGAAAGTGAATTTTTGTCATGACTCACAGGACACTTACACTTTCTATGTACCTCAGCTCTTGAAAACAACAAGACCTGGTCACCATCAGGAACCCCTTCGTTTTATATCGTATCCTGAGAATAAGAAGCTGTGTGTTGTGGCATGCCTTAGAGAGTATTTAAACCGTACTAACCCGATAAGGGAAAATTTGGAGGGCAAGCCACAACAATTAGTGTTATCATATGCTTAACCTCATAGGCCGGTTGGTGTACAAACAATTGCAAGGTATATCAAATCCTGTTTATTATTGGCTGGCATAGACATTACAGGGTTTACGACACACTCTACGAGAAGTGCTTCCACAAGCAAAGCAAGCAACATGGGATTGTCTATGAAGGACATTAATAAAGCAGCAGGGTGGAGGACAGATTCCACTTTCAGAAGGCATTATAATTTGCCAGTGACAAAGAACTTTGGAGACACTTTATTAGGACGCTAGTCCTTAGCATTACTACGATGGATCTGAGGGGTCACTTGTGATTCACTAAAATAAGGAGCATTTTTCAAAAAAAATTTTTTTATGCACATGTTTTTTTTTTTCTTTATTTTTTTTGCACGTTTTTTTTGTTTTTTTTTTTGTTTTTTTCGCACGTTTGTTTTTTCTTAGAAATTTTTTTCTTAGAAATTTTTTTCTTAGAAATTTTTTTCTTGGAAATTTTTTTCTTAGAAATTTTTTTCTTAGAAATTTTTTTCTTAGAAATTTTTTTCTTAGAAATTTTTTTCTTGGAAATTTTTTTCTTAGAATTTTTTTTCTTAGAAACTTTTTTGAATACATGAACTACATACAAGTGTTTCTGAACAACAAATTCTCTGTCTATTGTGTGATGTTAGCCTTGTGCACATAGTAGTTGGTAAAAATGGTAGACTGATGTATTGTTAAGTTCTATGTTAGTCGCGTGGTGGTGAACTGTTACGATGGAGAATGTCGTTAAACGTGCAGTTGAAGAGTATATGGCTCAAAGAGACAAAGATAACGATGAATCTAAGACATCCAATACATCTGTTAAAAATCCTCATCAAAGACAAGAAAATAGACTAAGTGGTTTGTTGAACAAAATACGTGCAAAGAGCAACAATATACCCAAGAAGAAAAACATGAAACGTTTGCAGATTGAATGGTATCGATATGAAGATAATTCTTACCAATTAGTTAGGGATAATCAAGGTGGTGGCTGTAGATTTATAGAGGTAGATGAAGACAGTACCTTTGGTGATGTTAAAATTAAAGCCACAGATTTGTTTTTTGATGATTGTTTTGAAAACTCATATGGAGAAAATTACTTGGACTGCACAATTTCTATTTGTGATGCCACATTAAATAAATTGGATGAGGCAGTGAAAATATTCGATTTTGTAAAAAGGAAAGGATTTCAACTCAGCAAAACATTTTTTGTGCTCAAGTCTGAATATAGACTGGATGATGATTCTGATGAAAATAAAACTTTATGTAACATTTCAACCAGTACAAAGAGGAGAATATGTTTAACTTGTGGTTGTACGTACATAAAAGATTGCATTGTTTGCATACAAAACGCAGAGTTTAATGAATCCTTATTACATGACCAAACAAAAAAGGTGGAACCATGTGATGAAAGCATCCTGAATTCATATGATGACCTATTTGATGACTTACCTGCTGCATTACCAGAATTTGGAAATGATTCTGAGACTGCTTCTACTACGTCACCACTTCAAACCCTGAATTATGAAGAACCAATCTTATCTCAAGAGCAGTTAAGAGTACTACGGGTAGAACATTTTGTGAAAAAACAGCATACAATTCGACTTCATCGGATTAAAGTTGTTAGCGATTTGATCAGATATTTTATTGAAAACCAGGTAAATATGTGTTTTCAATTTGATTAATTGCTTCTTTTTCTGAGTTACCATCTCAGAGTTATATATATAATTTTAGTCAGTTCTAGCAATAACTTTTTATATATTGAATATTTTTGTATTATTTACAGCTCCCTTATATATATATATATTATTTCAGGTTGATACCAATGATGAAATTACATACATATTTGTTGATCCTCGTGGACAAGAGGAAGCAGGTGTTGGAAGTGGTGTTACAAGAGATGTTTATTCTGCTTTTTGGCAGGAAGCCTCAGATAGTTTCTTAATTGGAGAGTTGGAGCGAGTGCCATTTGTTAGGCATGATATGTATAAAGAAGAATGGTCAGCCATTGGAATGATCATTATAAAAGGTTATTTAGATGTTGGGTATTTCCCGACTGTTCTTAGTCGTTCTTTTATAAATTATTGTTTGTTTGGTAATGTCACAGATGAGGAACTAATTGAGTCTTTTAAAAAATATGTATCACCTGACGAATGTACCTTGATTTGCAACATATTATCATCAAATTCATTGGTAGATAAAGATAATGAAGACCTCCAAGATTTCCTTGATGTTTTCAAATGCCGGACACTAATCAACGGAAATAATGTCTATGGTGTGTTATGCGAAATCTCGCGTCAGGAATTGATTCAAAAACCACATATCATGGCATCCTGTTGGAAAACTGCATTTATGGCATTGAAAAGTGACTTCAATGATCGAAAAGCGGTGGAGCAATTATATGTGAAGATAGAGCCAACAGCCAAGAAAGTCATCAGTATGCTTGAGGCAAATCCTAGTAAAGAAGCTCAGAAAGAATCATTGGCATATTTAAAGCGCTATATAAAAGGACTTCAAATGATGGATTTGAAGAAATTATTGAAATTTTTAACAGGTGCAGATTTAATAATCGTTCAGAAAATTGAAGTCACTTTCAATTCAAACATGTCAGAATTTGAAAGACGCCCCATTGCACACACATGTGGGCCACTATTGGAGCTTCCAGCTACTTATAGCAATTTCTGTGAACTGCGAGAAGAATTTGCAAATATTTTAAAAGAAAGTACCTGGGAAATGAACATTGTTTAGTTTTGAATGGACAATTCAGACTTATTTCATTAAAAACTTTATTTGTTGTTTTTTCTTTGTTCACTACATGTGAAGTTGTTTTGTTTAATATGTTTTTGGGAAGTTTATTTTTTGCATAAGACTTTGATCATAAGCTTTTAATTTTAAGGCACCCAGAGAAAGCATATTTTGTCAGAGTATTTTACAGAGTGTTAGTATTCAAAAGCTACAACTTAAAGTTTCTATTTCTATTTCTATAGCTATTAAAAATTTTGTTTTAATTCTTGTCTCTGGTGTTGTTTGAACCTTTTTCACAAAGTCTGAATATAATTTCACTTCTTTGTATTCGTTTTTGTTTCAAAGTAAAATATTTGCTCTTTTGTTTTACTGAAGATTTTAATTTTTGATTTAATACCTTGTTGAGCTATTATGGGATTAAAGTTAAAGAAACACTACTTAATATTTTACTATGCACAATGCACAAAACTCCTGACTGCAGTGAAGTACAATAAGCGAATTTGCATTATGCAAATGATGTTACATGAATTCGCTTATGTTACAAAGTTACTGTGCATTCCTACAAGGCAAACTCGTTATTGCGAGGCTGTGAGAGTACTTGAGCAATCTACAATCCATGGCGTTTTAGTATTTAAATATTTCATGCAACAGAAATATGTACAAATCAAGCGCCTCTGTTGGGTTTTCAGGCATAGCGCGACCAACTTGGGCCATAACATAATGTGCAAACTCTTTAAAATCTTCAGAACAATCATCAACATTTGTAGTAACACATGGGTAGAACTCGTCAATTTCTTCGCTATCGACACAAATGAGAAGATTTTCTGCTTCGTACAAGTGAGGAAGGTAAAACATAGTGTCAGGTCTTCCTCTAGGGCCAGAATTGCGGCTCTTTGAAATTATGTGAACATTCCAATCATTCATGATCGAGGTTAGGTCTTTACGAACTAATCCCATGAATGAGAAGCGAATACAATCCACAATAACCGGATCATCACTGGAAAATAGATCTAAGTCACATAAGTCCTGGAAAAATCTTCTCCACCATCCTATCCTATCTCTTTGTAGAATCGACCAATATGCTTCAATCCTCTGATTCTGAGGTGATGTTATTATGCTAAAAACGTCTAATGGCTCACAATCATCTCCATGTTGACTTCTCAAGAATATATGTATTGGTTCAATGAGAGCATGTTCTGTATCATCATCGGCTTTGATTTTAACAGGTATTCCTTTCAAACTCTTCACTGTGTCGAGGTAAAATTTGGCAACTACCTCGGGCATTTTATTAGTTGGACCTACTTCTAACCAAAGGAGCTTTCTAGAGAATCCACCTAAGCACCCATGTATGCTAAAGACAAATGGCTTGAGCTTGTCGTGACCATCAATGTGCCAGACATAATTGGGTCCTTGTGAAATATACTTTCGTCTGTGTAAACGTCGTCGCTTTCTCATCTCCACTCCTGTAGGATCAAGTTTCTTTATTATTTGTCTAACATCTGACTGTCGACAAGTAAACCCTTGCCTTACTAAAGAACGATGCATGCGTCTGTATCCGATACCAGAGCCACTTCTTGATAGCTCATTTTGCATCGCCAATTCAATCATATTCAATGGCGTTCGCACAGCTTGCAAACTTCTCCTTTTAATGCCTAATTTACGCAACTTTCTCTTTAAAGTGGAAAGACTTATGTCATAATCATGGTGACACTTCAAGAACTCCACAATCTCCAGATATGTAAAGCCGTCTATGATATATTTTCTGATTAAAGCATCCATATTTACTGACATAAGGTCAATATGGAAAAAAACTTCCAAGAAGAAAACTTCCAAGAAAAAAACTTCCAAGAAAAAAACTTCCAAGAAAAAAATTTCCAAGAAAAAAATTTCTAAGAAAAAAATTTCTAAGAAAAAAATTTCTAAGAAAAAAATTTCTAAGAAAAAAATTTCTAAGAAAAAGCAAACGTGCGAAAAAAACAAAAAAAAAAAAAAAAAAAAAAAAAACGTGCAAAAAAAATAAAAAAAAAAAATTTTTTTTTGAAAAATGCTCCTTATTTTAGTGAATCACAAGTGACCCCTCAGGTCCATCGTACATTACTATGTGTATATATTTGTGCTATTGATAATAAAGCAAATACTTCTGGGCTGTAGTTGATTATTAAATGACTTTGATGTGTGTCAATTGACTCAGATCCCAGGATTTCTCTGGGTAGAAATTGAACCCCAAAGGCTTTGAAATCTCATTTGATACTTAGGATTGGGCAAAATATTATTTCCCAATTAAACAAATGAAATGCAGTTTAATTATAATAATATTTGCCCTAATCCTAAGTAATCAAGTGCCCACCCTCCTCCCTGCACTTGTACAATGCACACACAGACAGGATTTGGACTTCAATTTCTAGTCTTTAAAGTAGGATTTTTACGGGAGCCGAATCTCACTTGATTACTTAGGATTAGATCAAATATTATTATAATTAAACTGCATTTCATTTGTTTAATTGGGAAAGTAGACGCCATGTTTTTTCAGTCAGTGCGGATGGGCTGTCGAAGATTTTTGATTTTCCCACTAGCTTTTAAAATGATTCAAGAGAATTCAACGTGAAGTGATGGAAATGAATCGTTTTAGTTCAGTATTGTCTTAAGAGGTTTCGTAAAAACTTTTGAAGAAGCGTGTAAAAAACAGAAAAATATTGTTTTGTTTTTGTTTGATGACAAAAATGCTATGATTGATGATGATGATTGGTAATTAAATGCTTGGAACAGCAAACCATTGAAGCTGTGATTTCAGTGCAAAGACGAAAATTCATTATCAATACAGGCTGAAGATTTATTTTTATTTTACGTCCTGATATAATGTGAACTAAAAGCACATGATGTACAGCGCTATATAAAAGGAAACCTTTTTTATTTGGAGAACAACCGGTTCAACCAGTGTTAATTCAAAAAGTACATTAGTAAAAATGCAAGTAAAAATGTGATGTCGTATATGCAATAAGAACGTCAGAAAACCAATTACGTATAATAACATTACAGACAAGATTGAGACACAATTGAAAGAATCTGGTCGAAAAATGTGCTTCCCTGATGATAGTCATTTAATCTGACAACAGAAACATAATTTACTATGGATTAATTCCATGATCATCTGTACTGTTTTGATACTATATATATATATATATATATATAAAACATAGAAAACACAGATATTATAAATCACAATATTTCGACCAACTATGTGTCTTTATCAAGTGTACATTGCTTCTACTCATTCAACTCAGTGTACATTGCTTCTACTGAGTAGAAGCAATGTACACTTGATAAAGACACATAGTTGGTCGAAATATTGTGATTTATAATATCTGTGTTTTCTATGTTTTTTATATTTTACTAACACAAATTACCGCTGACTTCAACGTTTTATATATATATATATATATTAAGAAAATTGATATACTGTCAATTTTCCTTACACAAACGACAAAAGTATATAATATATAAATCAAAGCACAATCCAACAAACAATCTGTTAATCAAATCAAGCCAGAAGACGAAACGTCTACTTTCAGCTTTTTAGTGATTTGGTTATGGATGTGTAGTCTATTTTCAGTACCGAATACTGTTGCTTTTTTTCATTTGGGATTTACAATGGTCATTTTTATCAAATAACAAATAATGGGTGTGCACATATTTTTTTAAACAGAGATGTTTATTCTGAATACTTGTAATCAATTTTATAAATTGTCACTTTAAGCCTATCTCTTTTTCGAAAATAACTCTTCTGTCCAAATTTGAAGTGCTAATTTGAAGTGCTTTTTATTGCTTTTGGTAGTTATTTGCTTATTTGCTTATTTGCTTATTCATAAAATATAGATGTATGTATAAAATATAGATGTATAAATTCTTAATTCACGTTCACAAATGTCGCTAAAAGAATAGATGTATAAAATTTTATACATCTGATGATTGCGATATGCATGAAACTTAAAGTCATGTATTTTTATGTTTTTAAATTTTAAATGAGTATTTACTTAACTCTACCAACTGGTATTGAGTTCTTTACCAATATCTTTCTTATGGTTATAGTTACTTGCTTATATGTCTAACTCAAAGTATTCTTTTCTTCTTTTGTAAATCTGTATACAAATTTGATTGTATAATGTTGTAAGATAATTTTATTTGAGTTACAAAAGGCAAGTGCAAGTGTCTTTTGTTGAATTACATTGTTTTGTCGTGATTTTATGGTATAAAGGATGTCAAGCTTCTGCAACAATAAAGATCATATGTTTTCTATGCTAAAATTGCCTTACACATTGGTGTGGTTGTTGATATTTAGTTGTTTAAGGGAAAGTATTACTCAGCAAAATTTATAAGAGAAACCATGAACATCTTCATTTCTTAATTAGTTCAAAATAAGTTGTTTTGTGGTATTAAATTCAATTCTACCCTGATTAGTAAGGACAACATTTTTATCTGAGTATGACATTGATGGTAGTTATACCATTGTAGTTATTTAATGATGCATATTTTTCTTATGGTTATCAATGTACACACAATAATTGGCAAAAGACTTTGGGGAAATATATAGTCGCATTTTTGCGAATCTTGTTTCTTAGTCATTTCAACATTGATCGAACATTGTCATTGCGTTATACTGATTTCGTACGGAGCTCTTCAATTTCAATTAAATCTTAATAATTGTTACAATACCTCAATTTGCGCACATCTTATTTTCGCGTAGGCAAAAAGCGCGAAAAAATTGTTAGCCGAAAATTGCTATTTATAGCGCAATTTTTCAACAACCCTGTATGTATGTAATCAGGAAATAATTGACATACAAAACATAATGGATCAAACACGCATATATGGATATCTAAGGATAGAAGTAGTATCTAGGTTTACCAGGCCATTTGTAAAGGTCTTCCATATATAAATATCCAGAAAGTCAGTATTCTAATGCCATTAACGACTTTCATCTTCAAATTTTGTCTTATAGTCACCCAAGATTTGTTCACCCTATCATCATCATATCCCCACCATCTGTAAGTCATTGTTTTTGTATCCATCGATACGGTTCTATCTATAGCAGTAAATGGTGGAATTGCTTGTTTTAGTTCAAACACGAGTCGACCGATGTTGGAAGTATATGTACAAATGGCGTAATTTGAATAAGTCAGAAAATGTAGATCAAGTAGAAAATTCTCATAAATAGCTTTTGGAAAATGACTCTGCAAGTAAGACACCTTTGGAGTGGGTAGCTGTAAATTCGTTAACATATATTTGGATGTCACACCTCCAAACTTTTCACAAGATTATCGTTATCACTTGCAAAATATATTTTTTTCAAATGTAAGCCAGGGAAGGTGACGTTGAAGTAGTGGATAGCTTCATTTATGTGATCTGTGATTCCACACGCTTGGCATCACCAGAAGTAATTTTGTCACCTCTGCGTACGTGCATGCCCAGGTAAGGATAACTTATTGATATTTTTCAATCGCCCTGTTCTTGTAAATCTTCGATTTGTTGCCAAATTAGTTGATGTACATCTCTTAAACTTTTAGCTTCTTTTATAGTATTATTGTCCAAATAACGCATAAACATTTTCTCATGCACCTCACTCGAACTTTTCTGTTTCCATTGTATTATGATTGGGACAATAACGTTTATATTTTGGCATTTTCTGAAATTTCGTAGTTGGACCGTGATTAATAAATGTACCAACCAAAAAGATGATCAATCCAACAAAAGCCAACCAAGCTATCGTGCGTTGCATGACTTTCAACCGTTTGTCCTTTTTAACACCTTTTGAAACAACACGATTTTTAAACCTAGAAATAAGAAAGAAAAGTATGCACCTATACTGTTCCTAATTCTAGGAGTGGCAAGATTAGTTAGTATTAGAGAAATCTTTAAATTACATAACCAAAGCTTAGTGAAAATCTGTGACGGAGATTTTATTCAATTTTAAGAAGCATAAAATAAAGCACAAGTATCTTAATCTATGCTCAAGATTGACTGGGGTACACCTTGATTGGAGAAATTATTCAAAACATCTTTTTAAGACATTTTCCAGCTATACAAGTCTTTTGTTTCATGAGAAACATGAAATTTGAATTGAACTCGACTGTTTCTTAATATTTTCATCTTTTCAGCCTGCCAATGTTTTTTAGATGTTAAGTACATGTTGCTCATATTAAATCTTTCATAGGAAATTCGCCAATTTGCCATTTGCTTGTTGTCGAAGACAAGTCCATGTCTGGTGACTAGTTAACAAAATGATTTATATTTATTTTTAGTTAAATGCCGAGCAACATCACTTTTTAAAAACGTTTATCTTTTGTTTGACTCAGCATGCAAAAATAGGCAATTGGGCGTCATGCAATTGGGCGTCATGTTTCTTATAAAACAAATGACGCGTTGTAATAACTGAATAAACGCGACATTGAAAAAAAAACATGTTCCCCGTTCATTCCGACAGGTCCATGAAAGGCCTTATGTTATTCATTTTATAAAGAAATGGTCAAATAGATGGTGATTATTATCAAATAAACAACAAAAATGTCTTAATTTTTTTCCATTATTGTTATTCATAGAAATTAATGAGTTCTTCCAAACTTATTTTTTGATTTTCTCTTTCCTACAAAAAATACATCATGGGAAAGACAAAAAGATAGAAATTCCATTGATATCAGAGGCGTAGCCAGAGGTCAGTCAAAATTTGTGGAGGAGAGTTTAGTCATTTAAAGTAGAAAAGGAAAGCGTGCAAGTAACCTAATCGCCTCTTAAGACTGAAAAGAAATATTGTAATGTTGGACTCCTCCACTTTTTTTTGACTAACCTTGAATACGCCTCTGGGTATAAAATTCATAAGAATAAATTGGATATTTACTTTAAAAACTGCGGTAATGTTTTTTGTTGCCAATTTTTGGAACACACTGTCACGAAGTTATATTCCATAACATTTGCCAGTTTTTATTGAATTAAGAACTTTTTAGGTTTTCGTTGATAGTCACAGTTCCCTTAATTCTTCTAATTTACACGTTTTTTGTTTTTTTTTATAAGCAACACGTTTATAAGCAACACTAGTAAATTATCTAAAAGACTTAAGCAATAGTACTACCAGAACCTTACATAAATTAGTAACATGAAATTGTGAAATGATGCAGTTAGCATAGCTAAAGCACATTTCTTTAAAATTGTTATGAGAAAAGGTTGCAAGGCCGGTTTCCACATTTACGCGATTGAGAGAACAGATTTTTGATCTGCTCAGAGATATTCCTTTCATATTCAGATATCTTTTTTACATATCTCTGTTAGTTCAGATTCTGGTAGTTCGTTCGCGCAACCACAATGAATGAAGTGGAAACTGGCTTTAAGATGGTCAGGCACGTAACTCACAAATATCCATCAAAGCTGCAGGGGAGTAAAGACGTTACTTAAAATGAAAACACGTGTTGTTAAATAAATGTGAAAAACTGAAAGGTAACACAGATGCACCTGATAATTTTCAACAACAACCAACACATTTGATAAATGTGAAAAATATCTAATACCATAAACCTCCGAATATAAGCCCTGGGCTTATACAAGTTCGTAAGCTTTTTTTTGGGGACTTATACACGGGGGTGGGCTTATACATGGAAAACAATAGCAACATATTAAATATCTATGCGTATATTTTACGTAATAAAAACTTTTCACTCATCGCCACTTTCTTCACTATCTTCACTTTCGCTAT
Organism: Turritopsis dohrnii; assembly: GCA_027922465.2. NCBI lineage: Eukaryota > Metazoa > Cnidaria > Hydrozoa > Anthoathecata > Oceaniidae > Turritopsis > Turritopsis dohrnii. Next base: position 252,795 of record BQMF02000124.1, on the reverse strand, counting down.
CACCATCATATTCACTTTCGCTCGACGTCGCTGTCTCTACATTGTCTCCGCTACCATCATCTTCTTCCTCCCTTGATGTTTCAAGGTGGAATTCCTCCTCTGGTTGAGGCATTGTATAGTCGTCTATACCTCGGATGTTAATTTGTTTATCTTCTGTCCCATCTAAATTAAACGAGGAAGTTACGTGCAAACTCGAACCAGATAATACATTAAGCAAAAATGCCATTGCTGTAATGAATAAAGATCGAAAAGTTATTGGGCATGTGCCTGAAGCTCTAGCGAAGAAGCTGTTCCCATTAATGAAGGAGTGGAAAATGTATGACATTAAAGCGAAAATAACCGGCGAAAAACGACGTGCACCTGAAGGGACATGGGTTCTAGGGGCAGGAATTGAGCTCCCTTGTGTTTATTTCTTATATAGACCAAATATCAATAGAGGACTAGTTCGTAAAGAACTGAAGAAATAGCTTGTACTTGTATGTTTTTGAAAAAAAAAAAGTTTTTTAGTAAAAGAAAAACAACCATGAAATTTTCCCTTCCAATATTATGGGCTTATACACGGGTGGGCTTATACATGAAAATCGTTAGTAATGAGTAAAATGATGGGCTTATACACGGGTGGGATTATATACGGAGGTTCACGGTATTCCAACTCGTTTATGCCGTGTTGACAGCATCTACAACCAAACATTTCACTTAACACCACACATTACTATGTTAAATTGTTACTGTCAAACCGTCTCGTTGAACTGAACTTTTCAGTTTCAGTTTTCAGGATCGATTCTATTTATTGTGCTCCTGCTTTTTGGATTGAAATTTGAAAGTTTTCATCAGATCCCAATTTGATCGTTAATTGCGACGTCCTATTTTCAGACGTCTCCACGACGTCGCAAAATGATCTTGAATTTATAATTGTTTCGAAGGTCGTCATCCCAAAAACGTCGTAAAATCACCCATCACATGACTAATAAACAGAATTCGATACCAATGTAAATTCCACATAAGCATGTTAGTGTTCCTCGATTTATACTGTTAAATGACTGCAGAATGAAATTTGAAAATTTTCATCAGATCGCAATTTGATCGTAAAAGGATCCCAATTGCGACGTCCATTTTCAGACATCCCTGCGACGTCGCAAAACGATCTCAAAAAGAAACGACCATTTTACGATTAAAATGAGACGTCTGAAAGACGTCGTGTGCCCGCTGGGTGCTCATCAATACTTTGGAAGACCAACTTACGCTAAGAGGTGGGGAAATGTTGTAATAGCTTTCCTATGACTGGAGTGCCCTTTTCTGGTATCAATCACATTGCCCAACAAACTTAAAAAATGCATTTACTGCGTAAGGTTCTGGTTCTGGTTTCCAGGATGCATATTTTCCTATTTGTGCATAGAGCCTAGTTGAAAAAACTCTATGTCAGATATATAAGCCAAATTTACGTACAAATTTGCTTTTAATCATCTACTCAATGGATACATTAAACTTTCTGAATTTCTCATATATGCTATTATTTTCTTTACCTTCCTATACTCAAAGAGAGCGTTATAAACACCAATTTCGTACTTTCTGTGCTTGAATATTGCATATTGGATTTGGTGCCTCCCATAAAGTCCGAAAAGTCCGAAAATGTCATTCTGTAAAGTTAGAATAAGGATAAACCCAACAACCTCAAAAGCCGGACAGATGCAGAAACATTATCTCTGCATTGTTGCCGACCAGACCCCTGAGTTTGCAATTATCGAGAATTACGTACAATTTTGATATTATAGGAATCTATGCAGATAATTGCTGACAGAAGTGGCATTAACAGATTGAATATGTTAGAAGCAATAGGAGATCCAAGCTCAATTACATCTTCAAAACCGTTACATCTGTACTTGCAGCCACTGTCATCAAAATATTCGTTATTTTACAGTTACCCTTTAGTAGCTGTCACTATATTTATATATATAATTGCTGCACATAGATGGGAAGGCATGTCTCTTTTGGGACAAACCAGTATACAAACAGGAGTGTCTATAATATATACAAAAACATGAAAACAAAACACCTATCTGGGCAGAAACATTTACAAGCAAAAGTACGATGGCCCTGAAGGCTCACTGTAGCACGCACATAAAAACTTGTCACGCGCACAAATTTTTTTTCACGCGACTTTTTTTTCATGCGCGCAACTTTTTTTATGCACGCAACTTTTTTAAAAAATTTTCACACAGTTATTTTTGTTACGCGCGCAATTTTTTTTTTCACGTGCATTTTTTTTCTTACGCACGCATTTTTTTTATTATCTTAATCCCCATAAAAAGGAACACTCTTGCTGATGGTCTGGTATGGATTTTAGGCAATTTCGTGACTTGTTTTCACCACGCTAGCGCTTGGCGGTAGTCTAAAGCAATATGGCGGACAGTCGCTTACCTTGTTTATCGGCTAGGTCTTTTAGCAGAGATTCTTTGATTTCTAGCTATTTTGGCCAAGGGTTCAGCAACTTAGAGATCTTATCCTTCTTGGCTGTTCAACACAGTGTCTTTATTATTCTGTCAACCTTAAAAACTTCGGTGAGTTCAGTTGAGTGAGTCTCTCCTCGTGGGAAAGATTTGTGGTAGTTTGATGTTACTGATACACGAAATAGTACATAAAAACAGGACCAGATTTCTTTTTAAGCGTGCGCAGCATATCAGTTTTTCCGGTGCGTGCAGTAAAATTCTTGTGTGCGCGTAAAAAAAAAAGTGTGCGTGCAAAAAAATGTGTGCGTGTAAAAAAAATTAAAAGTTGCGTGTAAAAAAAATAGGTTGCGTGAAAAAAAATTTGTGCACGTGACAAGTTTTTTTGCGTGTTGCAGTGAGCCTTCAGGGCCATCGTACAAAAGAAAAACATATGTACAGTGTGAAATGAAAAGGTTCACTACAATGCTGCAGTTCTTTCACTGGGTGTTCTGTTCTATGATTTGACTGTTGTTAATTTGTCATTAGTTAAGATGTCAATTCTTTTAATATAAAATTTGTGATGAAATTCTTCATTACATGACAACCGTGCTAATTGTATCAGTTGTTGTTACGATTGTTGTTGTTGCTGTTCCAATGCAGAATTACTTTTAAGAACAGGAGCAGAAGTATTACCTCCTGATCCCAATTGTCATCTAAACTTTCGAAATTCACAACAGAATAAATATAATGTGTAAACAGAATGAGGGATGGTAATCAAAGTAAATATCTTGCAGAAGGTAAATAGAATGGCTTTCCCAGCAACGAAAAACATGTTTGCAAAAAATAAGAAAATTATGAAAAAAGACATTTGCCTACTGAAAATAGCGCTGTTGAAACAAGAAGTGATTACCAGCAGTATTTCAAGATTTTCAAAGCCTCATACTTTTTTGAGAGCTGAAAATGCTCTGACACGATATTCGACTGGAAGTTAGACTGACAAGAAGCTCAAATCGGTTTGAAAAGATGATCAAATCGTTGTTTTCATTAGGGAAAGGGATTCCCCCGAATGTGGATACAATAAGTATGTGATCCAGATATTAGATATGCATTGCTGTAAAGATTTCCAAACATTCAATGTTCTCTCTGATGAAGAGTTACCTCTCCAATTGGCCCACAATTCCGCAAGTGTATTTCAATTGAGAATTTATTGGTGGTTTTGATATTCTTTTGCAATGGTGAAATGATTGAAGAGCTTGAAAACATTTGGTATCATTCTGCATTGCTTGATGAGGAAGCATTTCATACATAAATATTTTTTGTGTTCTGTTACCTTAAAGTAGTATTTTCTTATTCATCTCAATCTTCATAGCCTATAAATGACTATTATAGAACTTCATTTTTGATGTGAATATGACTAAATTCAACAACGCATGGCCTAAAAGCAAAGAAAGAAAATCGAACCTTAAGGTAGTGGAGTACATATCCGTTTGTTTATATTGAGAATGACAAAGCATAAAAATTTATCTACAACGTCATTCTGTGAAATAGCTCCTTCATATAATCGACAGTCAAGTTATCGAAAAAGTTGTACATTTACATACATCTAAACATAAGTTTTATGAGTGACTTTCATCGAATTTTTTGATGACACGCCCTTGTGCATATGTTCTCTGTGTAACCTTTTTCGAAGCATCCGTCTAGAGGATTTGGTTGAATCTTTTACTTGTTTTTCATGATTGCTGGATTGCGGCGGTTCAGTTTCTGTAATTGCGTATGTAGAAGAGTGGGCCTCTTTTATGACTGGTTTAAAGTCTAGTAAAAGAGAAAAGCAGTGCATCTATTGAAGGTTTTTTCACTAGATGAGAGCACAAATTGTTTCATCACGAGACGGAGTAAAATTTTGACAATAGAGCCTCCATTCATGTCCCTGCCTTCATATCCTGTACAGTGTCCTTTATTGTATTTTGTCATAAAACCATCCACATTTACGGCACTCTTTATCTCAGAAAAAGTGCTTTTATAAAAACCATCAAGGTTCTATTTATAAGGAATTTGAAAGAATTATGCTATGGCTCTATGAGACATGAAAGATTTTCTCTATTGACTACAATTAATCCATCTACTCTTTAACGCGTGACAAGGTTCAATGTTAGATTAGATTTTATCTTGTTAGATTTTAGTCTCTTAGATTCATCTCTATTCATTTACCATTTTTGAATACTTTTCAATGACAGCTTCGTTATCCAAAAGAAACTGACCATTGTAACTAAACTCAGATAATAACAAAATGGTTTCTTGCACTTTTTGAAAAAAAACTTTAATGAGAATGAAAATATCATTTTTGGTTCCTCAAATGTCTCCATTTAAAGACTTTTGTTTAAAACTTCAACTTCATGGAAATGCGACTTCGTATTCAAGAAGAAATTGCACATAACATACAAGGAGAAGTTAGTAACATCAAATACGTTAATAAATTACCGCAATTTCAATGACTTTATAAAATTTTGTATTTATAAGTAGTGGCAAGCGTCTATATTTATCAAATCAATAAAAAATATATATTATATATACTTGTTTTTGCATCTCCTTTTTCTTGCTGATAAATAATAAATTGAATAACCCGTCAGGAAAGGGAAATGAAATTTTTATAACTTTGTCAGAAAAAATAGAGACCCGATGTTATTGCCACTCTTTATACAAAATACTAACAATATTATTAAAAGTTTATCAATGTAAGTCACGTCTGTTATGTCTGGAATGTTTAAGAACGTTCTCATATCACGTTGTCATGGTGAAGAAAATGGAGAATAGAAATCTCTCAGGAACAAAATATGATTTTTTGAAAATTCAAATTCATCATTTTTAATGTTGTTTTGAATAGTACAAGAAAACAACCTTGTGTTTTTCCGAATTCAATTTCCCTTTAAAAATGATTAATTTCATTAGGAAAATACGATTTTCACAAAAATGTTCGATATTTACCTTCCAAACTGATCATTCCATCTCTGTCTAAATCATATTCTTCAAAAATGGATGTCAGTTCATTTGTGGTTAAGTCTATACCGAGTGTTAAGAACGTTCGATGCATATCATCGGGTGAAATAAACATATCACCATTTTGATCGAACGTTTTAAATACATGTTCAATTTCTGTTTCTTGTAATGGTATTCTAAACTCATTTCCCATGATTTTCATGAAATCGTTAAAATCGATCTCTCCTTTAGCTACGAAAAGGAAAGTTTGGTAATTATCAATTTTTCGCAATAAACTGCATTGAGAGGACAACAAATAACGGGTGGGTAAGACTGCTCGTATAACACTATCTGAATTGGAAAAAAATGAAGTATGTGTATAGTACGCGTATGTTTTTTTATGAGGTAGCTACTCTTTAAAGTGATAGATGTGTTTACCTCCTGTCTGGTCTACTTCTGCAATGATTTCTGCAACATCTTCGTCGGTCAAATACTTATCCACTGATGCCGCAACTTTCTGTAACTCGAGTTTTGTGATTGAATCTGAACCGTAGATATCAAAAAGTTCAAATGCAAGGCTAATCTCTGCAAGAGAAAAGAATAACTTATGACGACAGTTACGCAACATCATAACATTTATATTTTGTTTTAATTTTAATGGGACAGGACAGATCCCAATTGCAGTTTGAGTATCACTGATGAAACAAGTAATAAAAGAAGCAAGCTGTTGCAGAGCCTGATAAAGGGAAACTTCTTTTCATGTCAATAATTTTGATGAAGAAGAAAAAAGTTGTTTACCTTCAACGTCTTGTGGCGTCAAAAGCATTTTGTCGATGATCTAGAGATAAAAGTGTTTTGAAGAGTTTTCTCATAACAATATAATTTCCATTACAGGAAATTTAAACTCACCTCCTGTTTCTCCTTTTCAAAATGCAAATCCCTTTTCTTTGCGGTGACTACTTTATTCGGACGATCCGTCGGTACATGACCATTATTGCTAATTAAGCAGCGAGATGTCATCCTCTCGTAACACAATCAATATGAAAAAATTTCTTCTTTCATAAAGATATTTGACTTGTTTCCAATATTTCACTTGGTGTTGTCATAAACAGAGTCATAAAATTTTTATCTTGTTTGAATCTTTTTGAATCAGTGAAGAGGTCTTGCCATTGCAATGTCTTCATTATGGAAAAATGATCTTTTATTGCCAGATGAAGCCCTTTCTCGTTTCCTTTTATCAATCGATTTAGCATTCTATGCATGCAGAGTGACAGGTAAGGCTTAATATTAAGCGATTCTATTGTTCTATTGTCTTTGTAACCGGAATTCATAAATAATGTTAAATCTTGGACATCATGCTTATTCGCTATGTTGAATTTACATGTAAATGGCTGTCTTTTGCTGTAATGATGTTTAATCATGCCAGAAGAAACCCCACTAAAATTCAATTTTTGAAGTATACTTTTCTAGTTGCCGAAGTCACTTCAAATTTTAACGAAGTATGATTCAGATTATTCTCAATTAACTGTGAAATTTTGATAAATATTTGCAAATATTTTTACGAAAGAGTGTTTTAAAAAAGGATACATAATTTTCAATGTTTTCAGAATTCACGTTTAATGGTATAACTATCTATTTGCAAAACAATTCTCAACGAAAAAGAAATGATAATATGTAAAACATGATTAATCATAAACATTATAAAAAGTACGAAATTATTACAAAATGTTCAAAAATTATCCAAATTGTTGTTTGATGATGATGCTTTACGATCGTTCACTGCACGTACTCTTTCACGTGAACTCTTTCATAGTTTTCCCAATTCATCATTTTTCTATTGCAGGAAATAACTTTCTCTTCAAATAGTTCTTGTAGTTCTTCTTGTAGTTTTCCTTGAACCGACAAATTTCACCGTATTTCTCCTTGTGAGGCGTATGTACAGGGGAAAAAGAAAGTAAAAACAAACATTAACATTCATCAGATTCCTTAAAAGTTGTTTTTGTACAGGGAAAAAATAAATTACACATCGTAAAACAGACGGCACATTGATGACAGTTCAAAATATCACATTCACTTCTTGCGCTTTTATATAACAGCACTCTACTGTGATGATGCCTTAATTATATGCTTTAAGAGGTTAGTTTAAACACTATTTTAAATAGGTGTGTCGCATTGAATCATTATAGTTGCCTTGCTTGTGTTTATCCCCAACTTCCTAGATTAGTTGGGATATTACACTATGACATGTTTACAACAGAATTTTGCAAATTCGTCAGAGAACAAACAACTGTTAAATTATGCAATACATGGTTAAAACTTGTTTCAAATATACAAAGTCTTTCGCTAATTATCCTATTCATGAATATCATTGCAAATGTTGGTCTGAAAAGAACCTAATCAATTTAAAATCATGAGTTACAAATAACTATTACTGATTAGGGATGAATTAAATACAAAAAATTGAAAACCAATTCTTAATAAGCAAATTATAGAAATACAAAGCAAACTGTTATTATAAAAGTTTCATGAAAACAAAACAACAAACAGGTGTGTGCTATCTGTACGGTATCGACATGTGATAATGAGATCCCTTAAGATTGAAAACTTCAGATTGACAGAAGCGATTGCACCAAATCAAGATGAATCTGCTAATAGCAAAAATATTATTAGCAGCAGTATTATACCCTTCATCGGAAAGCGGGTGCGAATATAGGATGAATACTAGAAAATATGGTAGTCACATCTATTTTATATAGTAATGCAGCTGATAAATCCTCCGTCTCTCCAGTGTTCTGATGCAGTTGGTTTGGTGGAATTCTCTATGTGCTAACTATGAGAACGGACTTGAAGCAATTATCACTACTTTGCTTGATTGGAAATTTCCTGGAAACCTTACTAATTAATTTGAAATGTGTTCTAAGGTTTATGCATTTGTACTATTTACGAGTAATGACGTTGCAATAAAATTGTCCAAAGTATTTCATGCTTTAAATAGTCATGTATTATAGTAACAGCACAGAGGCCTTTGCAGAGCATGGAATGAGGGCAATTTCAATCAGTGAAAGAATTACTTCCATCCACAAAGATAATTTATTTTCAAATATTGCCATCATATTACTATCAATTTACCCAAATGCAATTTCTAATTGTCTCAGTCACCAATATAAACGACATTGTCATTATCTAATAATAATAATAATAATAATAATAATAACTGTTTATTTCCAACAATGAAAATAGGGCATCTCCATATTTACAACATGGCTCTTCGTCCCAATAAATACATATGTATATATATATACATACATAATGCAAGGTCAAGTTGATATCGTTTGACTAAACGTGAAAATGTTTTATAATTCTTTTCTGATCTTAGACTAGTTAGTAGCTAAAGCTAAAATGCCCCGCCTCAAGCTTCAGTCTGTCTCCAAAAAATCATAATTTTCATGGATTAGACAATAGAGCTCTTTTGTTTCATTTAACAAAGGATTTTGACGTCTGAAGTGTGTTTTAAATAGTAACTAGACGCCTCTCATGGCTTGAATAATTTCCTCTTCAGCCATAGAAGAAACTGTTTCACGCTAATTTTCAAAATATCTGAATGAATTTACCCATTCTTTTCTTGTTTGAAATGCTTATACAGAATAGGTCCAACAATTTGCAAAATATAAATTTAACATATAATATTTGGTAGAAGTGAACCAAAATCACTTGAAAAAATTTATGTAGATTGACGACTTCCACAATTACATGCCTCAACACTATTCAGGTCTATTACAACCAAATGATTAGGTCAAACAGGTCTAAAAATTGAAGACATAATGCCTATTTATGGCTAAATTAGAAAAAGTGACTGAAAAATTCGAAATAAACACTTTCCACTTCTTCTTTGAGCACTCTTTAAAAAATTGGCACAAATTGGGAGCAAATTGCGAATTCACCAGTTGAAGCTTATCAATAATACATTATGAACAAAAAGATGAAACTTTTAATTAACTTAGAGTGCGTTTACATGAAAGCCGTAGTGAACTCAAACCAGTTTGAAATTTTAAACCTCCAGTTACGAGTTTCGATACCGGTTCTTATTTCAGTACTGTTCCTGGTCACACCTTCAATGCACTCTTTATCGCAACCCACTTTTCAATTTACTATAGCTTATCCACATTTTGTAGCCAGAAAAAAACTTTGCATTGGATTGCACATTATGTTTATATTTCTTTCAGTATGTAGAGACACAGTCTACATTCAATTCATTTCCAAATTTTAGAAATTTGTCCTTCTTTGGCAGTTCTAGTTGTCTACGTTTTCTCGATATCTTCAAATGTCAGTGCTCTTTTGAAGGCAGTTGATACAGATACCAATGTTCTATCACCAAGCATTATGCACATATTCTTTATAGCGTTTGTCAATATGTGCAAAAAACAACAAAAAACATTCTCTTTATAAAGTTTTGTGTCAGTTCTTTCATAAGTCGATAAAACTTTCTTTTGATTGAGATGAGCACGTTTCATGCATTAATTAGAAAATTTTGTGCATGTATTGATTACATATTTCCCCAGTAATTTTGATATTCTTGATGGATGCTGAAAGTTTTTTCATCATAGGATAGTTTTACTTGTTATGAAACCTTCATTTTCTTCTTTCTCGAGCATATTTCCCCAAAACACAATCATTTCCTCTCTAAGAAGTCTTCTAACGATTAACATTAGGTATGAACAGGAAAATATTCTTAAAATTCTTCTTAAAAGGTTCTTACGAAGCTACGTTTACAACTTCTACAAACCCAAAACATAACAAAACCGGTTCACGTGTTGTGCGTAAATATTTTAAGGACTAGTTAATAAAACTTTTAAAGATTGAAATGGAAATATAAAACGTCCGAAATAACTTCCAAAAGTAGTAAAAGGTTATAAAAGAATAAGAATTTGATGAAACAATATTAAAAATATCCTTTTATGCATTATGTTTAGCATGGAGTGCTGGTCTGTCATTATCTACTCGGAATAAACAAATTATCCGAAATGGAAACTAATAACTTTCCGAAAACGGATTGTCTTAATAAAAAAAAGGAGAAAATTTGCCAACACTTCGCCTAGGTCGTGAAGCTACAGAGCCCCTTGCGGGGCAATTAACTGGTAGGTCATTGAAAAATCTGATGACTCTGAAAGCTGATTATCGATTACAATGGGGACATAACAAATCAAAACCAAGCACTTGTGGAATAATTCAATGCAGTCCAGGATTTTACAGTTCATTTGAATTTGATGAATTTTCATCTAATTCTGGTGAAAGAACGAAAACATGGATATGTAAGGAATGCGCTGATGGATTTTACAAAAAAGGATACAACATTAAGAAATGTGCTCTTTGCTCGAGACTTACTAAAGCAAATGAAGAAAAAAAAATGTGTTTGGACTTGAATAATTTGAATAATAATTTGAATAATTTCTGCGTCTTGACCCAAAGAAATCGCCAAGGAAATAATCAGTCCACTACACGTAGGCAAGTTAAAAACTGCTCCGAGGTAGAAATACGATACATGTTGAGTAAAGACCGGGCTTGAATTTGTGGAATTTTGCCTCGACAATATATATGTTTCCTGCATGATACGACCAGTTGGCACACAGATCAAAGATTATTTTTTTTCTACATGTGTGTGTTTGTCGAAGTAACAAATTGTTGTCAATAAGAAGAAAGTAACAATACTTTTTTACGAGTTTGGCAGCTCTTCTATAAAATAACAATAATTGTTAAAAATAGAATTTGTCTATTTTTGTGCTAAGTTCAACGATAGCGCAGACTGTAGGATAGATACTATGATATATACTGTACACAGTTCATTCACTGTTTGTTCCTTCTGGAAATATTTCATGAAAGGTTCAATACAGGATAAAGAAACACACTTCCTGGAGAAGACAACATGAATTTGAGTGACAGTAGGTTTTTGACTAGCTGCTGATGCCAGTATGTGAATTATAATGCCAGCAATATATTTCGAAACCCATTTTGTTCCTAATTCATGAAAGAATACCACATAAGCCTGCACGAATTTCATCATTTAAATCAGATTCAATAATGGCGCCACATTTTACAAAACATTATTCGCCTGCAAAAATGAAAAAGCTCTACTTTCTATTTGTTTAATCGAAATACAATTCTGAGCACTATCAACTGTTTTTATTTTAGTGCTCAAAGATTAAGATGCAATACTAGAATTTGCTGTTGTTTACCATTGAGTAAACCAGCTGCCATAACAGCGAAGATGTCCTGAAGATGTGGTAAGATCTTCTTTAACAAAATATTACTGGAATAATATTTTGTGTTTTGGGAACCTGCCTAAGCGGGGTTTACACTATCAGATTCTGTCTGACAGATTTTGTCGATTCGACAGAATCTGATAGTGTAAACAGAAAATCGAAAGTTTTTTTTGTCGAAAGATTCACCTTTCGACAGAATCTGAAAAGTTGAATTTTTTCAACTTTTCAGATTCTGTCGAAAGTAAGTCAGCCAATGAAATTACAGTTTCGGCTCATTAAATATTAATGATGTGAAGTTTCTAGGAATTTACAAGCACGCACGTTTTATAAAAGACGTGTTGAGTTTTATAACAATAGCAATAGCTGCAGCAACACGTTTTTTCTTGAAAGGCGCCATTCCACAAATAAATATTTTCGACATAAAAATGCAAATGTAAACGCAAAAATCTGTCATGAATAATTAATGAGAAAAATCTTTCGACAGAATCTGTCAGACAGAATCTGATAGTGTAAACCCCGCTTTAGTGACCCAAGCAGCTGTGCTATTTGAATTCTGGCATCATAGTTATATCCTTCTAATTCCTTTAACACAATGATGTCATTGTCTCCGAGAAAGATAAGAAAGTTGCATTCTTTGACAGCTGCACAGCGCAAAAGATATACTCAATACTCCATACTCGAACTAAACAAAGTACTTTATATTCTACAAACACACATAGAGAAAGCATGATGCGCACGAAGTAATATATATTTAATTTAAGAACAGAAACAGAAGTGTCATCTTTTGAACCCAGATGTCAGAATGAGGGATAGAAATCCAAGTAAATGTCTCGCATAAGGGAAATAAAATGGCTTTCCCAGCAAAGGATAGCATATATACGACAAATAAGAAAGGTATGAAAAAAAGACATTTGCCGACTGACAATAACGTTGTTGATAAAAACAAGAAGTGATTACCAGCTATCTTTCGAAGCACTAACGTATTATGAAAAGACCTGGTCACTGCTCTTGAAACTGTCCGATGGGTTCATGTTGTTAAAAGAGGATATATATTCAAGTTTGCATTTACATTTGCTTATAATGAGATGATGGTGATGAGTTGTGAAATTCCTTCATCGTTCAGCTTTTTTCCTGTCATTTCTTTTTCTGTGTCGATGGTATGTTTGGTGTTGAGAATGTTCAATTTTTCATTATGGTAAAATGTTCTCTACAACAATAAGCAATGTTTGAAGGTTTTCAAAGACTCACATTTTTTTGAGAGTGCAAAATGCTCTGACACAATATTCAACTGGAAGTTGGACTGACGAGAAGCTCTATTCGGTTGTAAAAGATAATCAAATCGTTGCTTTCATGAAAGGGACTCCTGATTCTCCCGAACGTAGATACAATAAATATGTCATCTAGATATTAGATATACATGACTGTAAAGAATTCAAAACATTTAATGTTCTCTCTGATGAAGAGTTAGTTCTATTGTAAAGGAATTCTTTAATGGAGAATTTATTGGAGATATATTGAAGGACTTGAGCATTGTTCTGCATTGCTTGATGAGGAAGCATTTCATACATAAACATTTTTTGTCCTCTGCTACCTAAAGAGGTTTTTCCTTATTCATCTCAATTTTCATCGACTATTTTAAAAAAAACACTTTGAGGCCATTTCTCTCTGCCCACTTCTTCTAAACGTTCAAATCTCGTACTGATTCTCGAATGAATCCATTTGATTGAAAATTCTTGAATTTATATTATTTACTATGGAAGAAAAATGGCAATGCAAAAGCCACAAATGACTATGTAGAACCTAGTTTTCGATGTGAATACGACTAAATTCAATAGAGCATTGTTAAAGAACAAAAAAATCAAATCAAATCTTTCAGGTAGTGAAATATATATACGTTTGTTCACCTTGAGAATGAGACTCCTTAAATACATTTTTAAAAATGGGTCAGTCGGATTAATTGCTTTTTAGATATGAACTGTTCATTATGGGAAGCTAAACCAGAAATATTATTCTACAATGGCATTCTGTGAACAATTTTCTTCATACAATCAACAGTCAAGTTATCAAAAAAGTTGTACATTTAAATACATCTAAATATTACTAAAGAAAAAACTGCAGTTTTTCACTACTCAGGCCATTTCATAAGCTGTGCCGTGCCGAGCCGAACTCGCCAAATTTTTTCTGAGTTCGGTTCGGCACAGCTTATAAAACCAATATTCAGTCGTGCCGAACCTAGCCGTGCCGCCCAGCTGACCTGGCCGTGCCGCACGCCTCGGCGCGGCTTGGTTCGACTGTTTGAAACCAAATGGTGAGCCGAGCCGTGCTGACACATGCGTATATTTCGAGAAACTTGCTTCTTTGGCAAAAAAAGGATCTTTTTTAAATGATATTTCAATATGGCGACAGAGAAAACCATGCTGCAGATTCTTGAAGAGCAATCGACTCATATATCTAATGAAGAACGCGAGGAACCTGAAAGGTTCGAAAGTTCAGACGAAGAGTTAATTCAAAAATTATGCACTAGTAAACGAAATAAAATGAGTGTTATCATCACATGAATTCCAAACATGTTGAAACCAACCTTGATTTCTTTGATATCGTCTGCATCTTCGAATTATTCGGGAGTTATCTTCTCCCTCATTGTGTTCTTCAAATGCTACATAAAGCTGGAGCCATCTCGTCCAAACATAGTAACGTCTTAATCAACGTCTCAACTAAAATACTTAATTTTTCTCTTCTCTGTCTCTCTTCGAATTCAAGAGAGCAGAAGCATTTTGTTGTTATAAACAGACACAATTTTGAAAATTTGGCGCAATCGGCTCGTCTCGACTCTTATAAAACAACGTTTCCAACAGAGTTGAGCCGAGCCGTGCTAGGAAAATTTCCGAGCTCGGCTCGGCACGTCACAGCTTATGAAGTAAACCTCAGAGTCTCATGCCGTACGTGATGTGCGACAATCTCCAACTGAAGGACTGCTTGACTGCGTTGGAAGTTCAGTTTCGGTAATTGCGTATGTAGATGCGTGGACCTCTTTTATAACTGGTTTAAAGTCTATTAAAAAAGAAAAGTAATACAATTATTATCTATGGAAGGTTTTTTTAAATATATGAGAAAACGAAATATTTCTCAGGAAGCGGAGGAATATTCTGACAATAGGGCCTCCATTCAGGTGCCTACCTCCATGTCCTGTGCCGAGTCCTTTATGTTATTTTATCCCAAAAACATGCACATTCATTGCAACCACATCTTAGAAGAAGTATTTTTATAAAAACCATTAAAGCTTGATTTATAAGGAATTTGAAAGAATTGACTACAATCAATCAATTCATTTACTTTTAAAGGTATGAGAAGTTTCAATGTTAGATTTTATTCTCTTAGTTTCATAAGCGTAGTATAATCAATGTGTTATTTTTGAATACTTTTCAACGACAGCTTCGTTACCTAAAAGAAGCTGATCATTGTAACTGAACTCAAAAAATTACAAAATGCTTTTCTTGCACTTTTTGGAACAACTTTAATGAGAATGCTTCGAACAATCACTTTTCGTTCCTCAAACATCTCCATTTTAAAGACTTTCGTTTAATACTTCATCTTCATGGAAATGTGACATATTATTCAATAAGAAGTTGCACACAATGTTAAAAAAGAAATTGCTGACATCAAATACATAAATAAATTTGGTCAATTTTAATGACTGTATAAAATTTTGTAGTTATATATAATGGCAAACGTCTATAGTTACAAATCAATGAAAAATACATGTTAGATATACTTGTTTTCGCATTTCTTTTTTCTTGCTGAGAAACCTTGAATTGGTTAACTCCTCAGGCAAGGGAAATTAAATTTTTATAACTACATTAGGAAAAATGGAGATATTTGCCACTTTATTCAAGATTCTAACAAGATATTAATTAAACTGACTGAATGTAATTCACATCATTTATGTCAGGAATGTTTTTTTTAGAACGTTCTGATATCACGTTGCCATGGTGATCATATTTTAGAAAAAATCCTTGATATGGAAGTATCTCAAGAATAAAATATAATTTTTTGAAAATTCAAATTCATCATTGTTAAAGTTGTTATGGATAGTACAAGAAGACAACTTGCACTTTTAGCTACCCTTTAAATGTAATTGATTTCATCAGGAAAGTACCATTCTCATAAACAGACTGTTGATATATTTGATATTTACCTTCCAAACTGATCATTCCATCCCTGTCTAAATCATATTCTTCAAAAATGGATGTCAGTTCATTTGTAGTTAAATCTAAACCGAGTGTTAAGAATGTGCGATGCATATCAGCGGGCGAAATAAACATATCACCATTTTGATCGAACGTATTAAATATATGTTCAATTTCCGTTTCTAGTAATGGTATTCTAAACTCTTTTCCCATTATTTGCATGAAATCGTTGAAATCGATCTCTCCTTTAGCTACGAAAAAGAAAGTTTGGTAATAATTAATTTTTTGCAATAAACTGCATGAATCGGAAACAAATAAAAAATGGTATGTGCATGTTCTTTATGAGGTAGCTACTAGGGACCTTACGAAACTACGACGGCAACGTGGACGATAACGTGAAGCAAACAAAAGATTCTCTTTACTCCACAGACTTGCTTTAGAATGGAAGTCATTTCACATTATACTATTGGGAAATGTTTTTAATTTTACTAATATCATTATTAGATTTGCACGTTCTATACAGTACTTCGGATAAATTTTCCGTGGTTCCTTCATGATTCTGTTGGTCTAAGTTCAAGAAACAAACTTCATAGGCATTATAAATAACTTCTTAACCAAAGTGTATAGTTTCTACTCTTTTGTGATTCATTGGAGATGAATATCTTGTACGTCGTCGTCTTCGTTGCCGTCGTAGTTTCGTAAGGTCCCTATTCTTTAAAGCGACAGCTGCGTTTACCTCCTGTCTGGTCCACTTCTAAAATAATTTCTGCTACATCTTGATCGGTTAAATATCTATCTACCGATGCCGCAACCTTCTGTAACTCCATTTTTGTGATTGAACCAGAACCATAGATATCAAAAAGTTCGAATGCAAGGCGAATCTCTGCGATAAAAGAGAATACATTATGATGATAGATGTGCTGCATCAGAATATTTATAATTCAATTTAATTTTAATCGTGTAATGAAGGACAGTTTCCAATTACAGCTTGAGTCGTGCTGATGAAGCAAGTAACAAAAGAAACATGGTGTTGAAGAGCTTAATAAAGGTAAAGTAAATGAAGGCAAAACTAATAAAGGTAAATGGAAACTAATAAAGGGAAAAACATAAAACATAAAAGAAGACGTTGTTTACCTTCAACTTCTTCTGGCGTCAAAAGCAGATTGTCAATGATCTAAAGAAAATTGTTTATTGAACGAGTTTCCTCGTAACAATGAAAGTTCCATTACAGCAAAATTCATTCTCACCTCCTGTTTCTTCTTTTCAAAAAGCAAATCTCTTTTCTTTGTGGTACCTACTATATTGAGACGAGCCATTCGTATATGACTATTATTGTTTATAGAAGAGCGAGATGTCATCCTCGTTTTGAAATTGGTAGCTAAAGTTTTGATTGTACGTTTCTAAGAAACACTAAGTTTGAAAATTTATAATCATTTTTTCTTTCTTGATGTTCGGTAGATGATGTAAATAATTGATGAATACCAAATGTTTGTTTTTCTGGTTAAACTGAGACACTTCAATTTGAACAACTACGAACAACCATGTTATTATACAATTTTTCTAAACATAACCGCGTGATATTTCATTCGTTTCATCTTCTGTGCAATTCTCCTAGAGTACACTCTCATTGAGTTCTGACTGCTGTTCAGTTGGACCACCGATATTGTTATACAAGCATACCGTTTGAAAGCAAATAAGGATTGAAAAAATAAGCTAGGAATTTTATGGCTCTCAAAATATCTCATATTGGAATCCACATTAACATTAATTGTAGAGATTTTTAATTTATTATAAATACCGGGGAGAATACCTGGAGTGATCATAAAATTCATCAATTATTATTGATTAAATGAATTTTGTGAAAAATGACTAAATGCAATAAATGAAATACAAAAACAATTACAAACGACTTACCTTTTTCATAAAGATCTTTTATGACTAAACAGGGTATCCAGGAAATAAGAGACCCTGAATTTCGAATGAGTACCGCTTTTGAATATCAGTTTGTTTGGTGCAATTTTTATACAATGCACATTTTCGTTAAATACATCACAGCGGATCTTGCTCCACTTTCAAACTGTACAATAAGGACATTTGTGTCGTTTACGAAAAGAAACGATCCCTGAGGTGAAAAAGTTACATGAAGATTTTTTAGTCATAATGAATTACGTTAGCAGTTAAAAACATCGGAAACGAGGCAGGATCTGCTGTGACGTAATTACCAAAAAGGTCCATTTGATAGACCACTTTTCCAAACTTCCAAAAGATGTATAAATCAGTCAATGAAAATAAGTATTTTAAAAAGTCAGGCGTGAAGTCTCACGAGTTTTTCAAAATACTAATTTCAAAATTATTTCAAACACACTATCCTTGTTACCCTTGTCATCATCATGTCCTAACATTTTTGTAAAATTTGAAGCAGGTACCCTCACCATCTTGAAACAATAGATTTGACGGAAAATTCAATTTTTAAACACTATGAAGCCTGGCTCAGACCTTTAGTTTTAGGCTTAATTTAGGCTAAAGTGATATCGTTGTAGAGATGAAATATTAGAATTTTTTGATGTTTTGACAGGCGTTTACGACGCTTACAAAAGTATTCGCATTTGGCGCTCACGACGGTTACACCGAATTTTAATTGTCGTAATCGCTAGGTCTGAATCAGGCTTAATGGACTTTTGTAAAGCTAATAGTGCGAATTGTTCATAAAAATTGCTTTTTCTTCTTATCTGATTTTTCCACCTGAAACTTTAATTTTTGGAAAAGAAAACTTAGAAAATTTATTACATCCACAAGTAAAAAGTAATTCACATTCAAAGTTTGATGATCCACAATTTTTGGGTTCAATTCACTCAAATGAATAAATAATTTTTTCATTTTAGGGCGGGCACCCTCAATTTTAACGCAGTGCTTCTTGGGAGGAAAACGCTGCTAAAACTAATATAACAACAACAATAACTTATATATTGAAGTACATTAAAACACGAAGTTAACAGACGGACTATTTAACGCGCCATATACTGACGCGGACGGACCAGGAGATTTTCTAAAAGTTTGCTTTAACTAACACGGTTTAAGGGCTATAATTTTTAAATGGTATTAAATCAATGCGGATTTGATTTTTTAGTTTTGACTCTGGATTAGATTAAATGATTTGAAAGGTGTATTTTCGAATACGGAAAAGAAATAAAAAGCTTCAATGTCTACAGAGTTACTGAAGTCGTAATGTATTACCTACCTTATTACACGAAATCAACGTGGGAATCAATAAACGCAGATTTTTAAAATCCGCGTTGATTCAAACCGTGTTAACTTGTATCCTGCATAATTCAACCGCCCATCAATTGATGTAACGTGTAATATAATCCCTTGCTTTTTTGTGATATTGTTCAATTTTTGAAAGCAAATTGTTGAAACATAGTAAATACGACCGGTTTTCTATTTTTTATGACAGTAATTTAATGGAATGAAACATATATAAAAACACAAACATAACGAGTCATTCGCACAGTTTGAAACGTTACCACACCAAAGTTATGGCCGGCATCTACGATTACCTGAGTTCAGAGAAAGGAAAAGCAATAATGAAGGCTGCATGTAAGACAGCGGGGATACGAGAGGCATTAAACGATGGAAGATTAAACGATAAGTGCATTTAATCATTAACATAATCGTATAGCAGACATTAGCATCCCAGCAGGCAACCAACGTTTATTTAACGTTAGTCTAACGTTGATTCTAGGTTTAACGTTACCAACCTAAAATCAACGTTATTCCAACGTTAACTTTTAACGTTAAATAAATAACGTTACATTAACGTAAGTACAACATTACAAAAAATCTGGTCTTAACGTTGAATTGTTAATGTTAGAATAACGCCATTTAACGTAAAATTTCCTTATTTTCTTTTTCTTTTTTGAAATTTTCTTATAACATACGATTTCAAGCAAATTTGATTCGCACTCCCAGCAGGCGCCAAACGTTATATAACTTTAGTGTTACGTAATATTTTATGTTGTAGTAACGTTAGTGGTTGGTTAGAATAGAAGTCCTTTTTTTAACGTTAAATACTTACGTTAGTAAGGACTATCATAGGTAAGTCCTTGAGGATGATATTTTGATCCGAACTTGATACACATTTTCGCCTTTTCAATTAAGAAGTTTCCTCTCTATTTTACGCATGGTAATTTGCCTATTATCTCATTGGCTGCCGGGCATAAAGTGCGAAAAACCAGACACATTCTTCATGTAAACAAAATTAACACATACACCTTATAAAAAACCAGCCAGCTAGCTTTATTTATTCATTTTTTGTTGCTTTGGTGAAGGCCACTGTCTGTGGCTTCTCGTTATTTCACCGCGTTGTTGCGCCACAGACTGTGTGGCTTCCGGCAAAGAATGAGTTACATATCTATTATATAGCTACTTCGCGCTAGTCTAGCCGTAAAACGAGAAATCGATGACAGCTGTTTTCTTGATAATTCCTGACAAAATTAACAGACTTTTCTACTACAGAACGAAGTGGTGAAATCGAGGCAAGTACAAAGGTGTGTGTGCCATCCGCGCTCTTGTTTTTCTTTGTTCTAAGTTGGCGCCAAAAACCATCCACGAAGAGTGTCAAATTTGTTGTGGTTTCTTCTTGGTTCTGGTTGCTTTTGTGGTTTCTGTTCATGTCTATAACAGCATTTGGTATTTGATTCTTCAAATCTCCATAGTAATGTAGTTTAGAGATCTTAAAAGCCACTAACTTTTCAGTTTGATTATTTAATTTTGGTTTTGCTGCAAAGATCTGTACTACATGACTTATAGATGATAGCTAAAGTATTAGGGCCTGCTACTTGATTATTTTGAATAGAAATCTTTTACTCAAAATTATAGTAAATCAGCCAAAAATCAATTTAAATAAATTTAAAATAAAAAAACTTTTACTCAAAGTTTCTGATTAATTTTGTTGTATCACCAGAGTGTTTTGCTTTGTTAACACATGAAAGCACAAAATGTCTGTTCTATGGACTTATCTCAGCTGGAAAATAGATATCATTGATTTTCATTTATTGCAATTTTCCGTAGCCACAAGCATTTTTAACACCTTCACTTATATTTGTTTCTTTTTCTTCTGTTAGGCATGCGTAAATATTGACATAAAAATATACTTTTCTTGTCAATTAAAGGTAAATCTCAACTTCTATGACTATTCGCTGTTTTCGTCATTTTTCTTACTTTGTTGGGATGGACACCGGGATTTGTTTATAATGACTTCAAATTGTCATTACAATGTTATAACATTTTGATGTTGTTAATACAACGTAGATTAATGAAATTTAACGTTGTCCTGATGTAACTTTCTAACGTTATACGAACATAAGTATTTAACATTATTATACTAATTAAAAAAAGACTTCCATTCTAAGCAACCACTAACGTTACCACAACGGAAAAAATAACGTAACATTAACGTTCGTATAACGTTTGGTGCCTGCTGGGATACACACTGTTTGTATTTAGTTTCTTTCTTTTTTTTGTTTTATTATACAAAAGAAACATTACGACTTTGGTAAATGATACATTGAAGTTTTTGATTTCCTTCGGTGTTCGAAAATAAACTAAAACACATTTTAAAAAGTCTCTTCGTCTTGATCACATGGAAAAGTATCAGCCGGCTTAACCGGGCTGAAGAATTGATCACGTGATATTTAATATTTTTTCAACTTTACGCATGCGCCGTGTATGCAATTTCATCCCGGCAAAAGGAGCCAGCCCGGTTGAAAAGCCATCACATGAGAAGCGAGTCAGCCCGCTTTACCGAGATCTCGGTTAATTAAAGTGACATCTCGGTTAAATAAAGTGAGATCTCGGCAATTTTTACGATCTTTTATCTCCGAAGTTTATAGTCTTTGTAGTTTTTCATCGTTTAAGTCATTTTATGATGATTGTACGCATGATTTTGAATAAATGTATATTATGCTCCTTCTTGTCAAGCATTCTCATCGATGATATTCAAACATATTGCCCATTGATAATAGAAAACACATGGTATAAAACCCAACAAAGAAAATTAAATACAAGCAGTGTGCGTGCTAATGTCTGCCATAAGATTATGAAAATGGGTTTAGTTTAAAACCCTCGTCCTTTTATCTTGTATCAATGCCTCTCTTATCCCTGTTGCCTTCCATCCAGCCTTCATTATTGATTTTCCTTTCTCTGAACTCAGGTAATCGTAGATACCAGACATAACTTTGGCGAGGGAAGGTTTCAAAGTACGGAGATGTAAATCCACTTTGATTGTTGTTACATTGTAAGCATGGTCGTTCTTTAAAACATCCATTATACTAGTTGCGAAGAACTTGCTGAAAGCTCGTTTTTCGTACTTTTTATAGGCAGCATATGTAGTTAGATTGGTTGAAGTAAACGAGTTATATCTTTTGGGACCATAATGGTTTCTATACGGACTTCCGATAATTTATCCATTACTTTAGCTGCCGATTGGGCTTTGAATGCATGCCAGGTAGGAGCTAATAGGGCCTTCACTGAGTTCATTAGTTAAGATTTTATTGGAAATTCAAGCACATGAAGTCAGTGTTCGCGGACGTGTTATTACTGTGTTCAACGGTGTTTATCACTTTAAAAATTAGAACAGCTAGTTACAGTAAACCATATGGTATTAGTTGCACATTGAATGTTGAAGGGAGTGATAGTGGTAGCTAGTGATATGACCCATACATACTCATGTTTATGGTTAATGAAGAAAAATGTCACACCGAAGCACAAATTTATACGTAGATCATTGCTCGCCATTCTTATAATCCTGGCCAGAGATATTGAAACCCATTCTGAACCATCAAGGAAAGCATTTTTACGGAAAAAAGGGAAAAATATTTTACATAAAAACCTTAATGGAGTTTAGGAAACATCGACTGTTTCAGAGAATTTTTACTTAATAAAGTGGTTAATGTTTGTGAAAGTCACCTCAGCAACTTTATAGCAGATGAAGAGATTATGGTTGAGATTTGGCCAAAAACTAAGAACAAAATAGGAACAACCTGAGACTGAAATCATTACTCCAAAAATAAAGAAGAGCCCAAGCCCTGAATTTTTTTAAAAGAAGATAATTCAGGATGTGAACTCTCACAAGTCGCTGTTAACAGTTTTAGAAGTATGTTGCTTCTTTAACCTTCAATAAATGTGCGTGACATGAGTGCAATGATGCTTGACTTTTGGCCTGCTTAAAAACATACACATGTTAGGTCATTCCCAAAATAGAAGCATTTTTAATATATACTTCTATGCAACGTTGCAAATTAATTCGGATCGTCAAGATAGAAACAAGAACAACACTTATAGCAAAGTTGTTTTTAAAATTAAAACAATTGAAACCTGTATGAAATTCACAAAGTCTGTCGCTAATTGTTCTATTCATGAAGTAATTGTAAATGTTGGCCTGAACAATACCTAATCAATTTAAAGTCATGAATTATAAATAACTATTATTGATTAACGATGAATTAAATACCAATATAAATAAAATTGAAAACAAATTCTTAAATGCAAATTATGGAAATACAAAGCAATGTATTATGAAAGCTCCATAAAAACAAACAACAAACAACTGTCCACGGCCAAAATTTGGAAATGCAAACACTTGAGATTGAAGACTGCATCGCTACAAGAAGTTTAAAGTAATCTTAAAGCAAGTCATTACAACATTGCATTGTGGTAGTGGTAGTATTTATTCGGGAAGTAACTGAAATATGGGAAAGGTCAATAAGACAATTCATGAATTATTTGTAAATTTGTTGGTTTGAGAAATATGTAATCAATTTAAAGTCATGAATTATAAATAACTATTATTGATTAGTAGAGATAAATTAAATTATACCAATTCAAAAAAAGTTGAAAACGAATATTTAATAAGCAAATTATAGAAATACAAAGCAAACTGTTATACGAAAGTTTCGTGAAAACAAACAACAAACAACTGTTTACTATCACTACGGTATCGATATGTGAGAATACAAACATTTAAGATTGAAGACTGCATGGTGCCAGGAGCGATTGCACGAAATGGATCAACTAGCAGCAAAAATATTATTGGTAGCAATATTATACTCTTCGTCGGCCAGAGGGTGCGAATATAGCATGAACATTCGAAAAAATGGTAGCCATATCTACATTGTTGCTTTATATAGTGATCCAGCTAATATGAACAAATCCTCCGTCTCTCAGTATTCTGATGGAGTTGGCTTGGTGGAATTCTCTATATGTGATAACTATGAGAATGGGGGGATGGAAGCAATTATCACCACTTTGATTGATCAGAAATTTCCTGGAAACCTCACTCACCAATTTCAAATAAGTTCACAGGTTTACGCATTTGTACTGTTTGCCAGCAATGATGTTGCTATGAAATTGTCCATCATGTTTAATGCTTTAAATAGTCATGTATTTGTTTATAGTAACAGTACCGAGCTCCTCAGTTACAAGGAAATGTTACGCATGAATGCAATTCCAATCAGTAGAAGAATTGCTCACTTCTACAAAGACAATTTATTCTCAAACATTGCAATAATATTCATTCTTCCCAGTAAAAAGGATACGTATCAGGGAGAGTTTTGGAAATATTTAATGCAAAGTTAATCCAGACATGTGTATCACCAGATACAGTTTAGTATGGAATAACCAAACCAGAATGACCGAAATACTTCAAGAAATAAAGAACAACACCGACATAAAAAGTGTCTTTGTATACTTTCCATTCAAAACTCACAGCTCATTAGAAAACTATTATTCAAGGATTTCAACATCAACAGTATTTCAAAAGATAAAGAAGATGAAGATATTAGGCAAAACTTGGGCAGCTAACGTAATTGAACTCTCAACAGTATATAGACATGTCAAACGAATGGACAATATTTTTCATGGCTCATATTTTTTTGAACAGCCTTTCACTGAGATTTACTTCAAAACATCTACAAACTATGAAAAGGTGTCAAAGATCGTAAAGCAATTCCATTTCAGATATTTATATTACGACTCAAAAAACAAACGCACAACATTCCACTGGGCCAGCTGGTCAATTTATCCTAATAAAATTTCTCATTGCTTTAATAATCAAGGTAAAAGACATTGTCATTACCTTAAAACTCTTAGGGATGAACATCGATTACACTGGGGACATAATAAATCCAAACCAAGTACTTGTCAAATTATAAAATGCAGACCAGGATTCTACAGTTCATTTGATGAACTTTCACCAAACTCTAGTGAAGGAATGAAAATATGGATATGTAAAGAATGTGCTGATGGATTCTACAAATCAGGATACAATACCAAAAAGTGCTCCACTTGTCCCAGACTTACTAAACCAAGCAAAGAAAAAACAATGTGTTTGGACATGTTCGTTGAAATCAAACTCCAGTATGACAGTGTTCATGGGATATTTATAGCGACACTAGGATCATCTCAAATTTTTGCAAATATTTTCATTATTTTGACATTCCTGGCTTTCAAATCTACCCCAATTGTAAGCGCATCAAACGTTTATTTATCACTCACTCAATTATTAGCTAACTTGGTGTTGGCATTTGTGCTTCTTTTGACACCGTTTCAAACTGTAGATCTTGTGTTTTGCAAGTATAAAAATTGGTTGATAGGATTTTTAATGGTTTTGTCCAGTTCCATTACTTTACTGAAGACCAAGAAAATTTCCATCATCTTCAAGTCAAAGGTTCTTTTAACAGCGAAGGAGAAATCCTATACCACTGTTGTTGACACCTTTATTTTGTTCCTATTAGTTTTCATGCAAACAGGTTTAACTGTGATTTCTTTGTTCAGTACACAAACAAACATTGTAGAAGAAAGAGATGAGAAATTTTTGCAGAAATTCAAGTGGTGCAACAACGAGAATCATCTGTATATACAACTTGGATACGTTCTTTTTCTGAAGATTACTGGTTCGATAGAGGCTTTAAATGCTTGGAAATTACCTTGGTATTTCAACGAGACGAAATACATAGTGTTTGGCACTCTCGCATCCAGTTTGGCGATTGTTTGTATGCTACCATTGACATTCAGCGCAAATGAACTGAGAATGAAAGTATACATAACTGTCATTGCGCTGATGGTGAGTAATCTTGCCTTAACCTTATTCTTATACGCAAATAAAGTTGCTATAATCTACTGCTTTCCCCAGAAGAACACTAAAGGCTATCTTCAAACTGCACTTCATAAATTTGCTTCAGAAAGTGTTGCTGAAAAAATGCAGAAACCAAGAAGGATGGTTCATTTAAATCTCCATCCAGCACAGTATGTGCAAGATGATTACGAAGTATAAATTCTGATGTAAAAAGAGAGAAGATACCAACAGATTTTACCGACTCTAAATCATTTTACAATACATATCTCTGTTGTACAAACAAACAAGATAGTTTCAAAGACTTTCGATGACACAATAACTTCATAATAAGTTGCAGTAGTAATACATAACTTTTTATTGCTTGAATAACTTCCGCATCTTCCCAAGGAAATCGCTAAAGATAAAAACGACTTGTATGAAACTTCAGAAGAAAAATTAAGTACCTGAAATTTTCCGAAGTATTCCGATACCATTCTCACAGGAAAATGCGATTTATATTTACTATAACACCATTTGTAACAACATATTAATATCTGAGATGGTTCGACAACGAGGTTTTCCATTTTACACCAATATAAAACATCGGATATGTAACCTGAAGTTGTCTTTTTTTATCGCAGTGGTACTGAGACATAGCTAATTTTTACGGTAGCAGCAAAAGCGAACATTGTATTAATAAACCCTGGGACTCCTACTTCTCCTACTACAGTGCAACCTTCAATAGCGACCACCTCTGCACAACGACCACCTCCCATCAACGACCACTGAACTTTGATCCCGTTACAGTCAAACTCTCATAAAAAAACCTCCCCAAAGCGACCACCTCCAATCAACGACCATTTCGAGTTGGTCCCTAGAAATGGTCGCTATTATAGGTTACTCTGTATTCCAACCGTAACGGCAATTAATCTACGCTTTAGAGGCAGACTAGGATTTTTCAAAAGCTAATCAAAACATTCTATGAAGTGTTTTTTTTTTTTGTTTTTTTGTTGTTTTTTTTTTTTTTTTTTTGCAATACATTTTACCACTTACTCACAAAAAAATGAATCTTACTTTAATTCAAAGTATCACTTTCTGCTTGGAACTTTAGAAGCTTCAGTAAAAACAGTTTAAGTTTTTAACAATAACTTTGAACCAGTGGTGGATCTAGTGGTAAGTCGAAATTTGTGTAGGAGAGTGGTAGCAATCTAATCATAAAAGAAAAGCGTTCAAATAATCCCATTGGTACTTTAAACTGAATTCACAAATTATGTTAATGCTCTCCTACACAAATTTCGACATAACTCTAGATCCGCCACTGTGAACCGTCTAACAAACTGCTCTTGTTTGTTATTTGCTTTGTTTACGTTGTTTGTATATTTTGGATGGATTTTTCGTTTTTGTTTATTTAGGATTTCTTTTTCGAAGAGGCGTTCTATATATTTTTTGGTCAGCGCGCGTTAAGCAGCTGATCTTTCATTAGCGTTTTTCCGTCCCATGTCCACAGTTCTAGCCTGGATTCCTCATCGAAAGCTTAAAGGGTAGAATAGAGGCTATTTGTTAATCGTGGCTTAATTCAGATTTTTCAGATAATTTATATTTACAGCTTTTTTATCAGGGTGAGTGCGGCCTAACATTAAAACATGAGTTTTAAAGTTTGCCCATCACGGTCAAATGCGAAGACATCCTAAGCGAAACTTTTAAAACGGACACTGGAGCACCACAAGGTGACTGTGCAAGTGCTATTGAATTCACATATTATCTCGCCAAGGCACTAGACTCGGGACAACTGAACCGACGAGAAGACCACGCTTACGCAAAACGATATATACAATCAGAAATCGCCGACCATCTCGCGGAACATAACTACTTCCAGATGACTCAACACGATCAAATTGATATTGAAATGGAATATGCAGATGACATCAGCAAAATAACCAGCAACTACAGCTCCATCGAAAATTTCAAAACTCGAATACCCAAACTGCTAGAATCCAGAGACCTACAGATAAATCATGACAAGACCGAAGAATACCTGATTAACAGAACATCAGAAGATTGGAGAAAATGTAGATATCTTGGAAGTGTATTAGATACATCAGAAGACATAAAACGCAGAAAAATTCTTGCTATAAATGCAGCTAACAACATCAAGAGCATCTTTACCAACAAAAAGCTGACAACGCAGACAAAAATGAACGTCTTCAAAACATACGTCGAACCTATATTTCTATATAACTGTGAGATCTGGACTTTGACAACTACTAAAGCAGAAAATACGATTGACACATTCCAGCGAAGACTATTAAGAACTTTCGTCGTAAACGTTAAATGGCCAAACACCATCAGAAACTACAGAAGTACAAAAGCTGTTAAATGGAGTACAACTATCCAAAAACGACGTCTAAAATGGTTCGGAAGAGTCATCAGGGCAGATAAATCAACGCCAATGAAGAAAGCGTTCAATTACGCAAACGCCCATTACAAACGACCCCGAGGCAAACCAAAATCAACATGGTTGAGTATAATCAAGAGCGACATACTAAAACTAGGTATAAATTGGAACGAAGCGACAGAAATGGCAAACGACACCAATGCATGGGAAAGGATGATTAGAAATATTTAAAAGCAATTATTGTATGTAATACATATCTAGGTATCGGTGATGTAATTGTTATTTACGTAATATACCGTTAAATTAAATTAATTAATAATCACGGAGATATCATTTTGGAAATAAAAGCTAAAGGAAAGGGTTATTTTTCTCCAGAGAAGTAAAGAAATTCGTAATATTATCACCGTATATTATAATTGAACCTATTATTATTATACTGTTCAGTTACCTAGGCCCGATTTTGTGTTTTGTGCTATATATTGGTCTGACCTGGAGATAGAGAGAGCTCTGCTGCCTCCAAAAAAGGACCCTATTATACATCGGATATGTATGTGTTATTTTTTGTGTATTCATACAAATGTGGCCATCAATATAGGCAAGTTTTGAATATCACTTTATCCTGTCTAAAATAAAAATTTTATGCCCACAAAAATATATGTAGAAATCTATCTAGTCATCCACAAAAATAAACAGACAACATTTTGAAGTTTATAAATTACTGTGAAAGTGCGTGGTGTATATAAACTTTTCAATCAACATTTTGATAAACAAATTACCTATTATGTGAAGTCGTTATAAGTCTCTTCACTTATTTATAGTCTTGTCATTTTATTCTAATTTCGTGATATATTTTTGTATCATAAATTGTTTTTTACTCTGTCTCTGCATGACAAGCAGTCTCTTTGTTTTCTTAATCTTAAATAATTGGCAGATCTTTTACATGCCTTTTTTTTATTTTCAATGAAGAAAGGCGAAAATGTTATGAATGGTGCACTATCACTCATACAAGTTGTTTTTAACATTATATCAGTTATTTTTAGTCATTCCTTTGCAAAATTCATCTTTGTGTAATGTGTGTGAGAAGTTTGCTTTAATCATTAGAATAAAGGTCTGCATGAAAGTTTGTGAAGTACCTTACCCTTAAGCAGGGGCGGACGCAGCATTATTTTATAGGTACGGCTCAACCTTGTGGATTCCAATAAGAATTCCGATTCCCCGATTTTTCGCGGAATAACCCGATTTACGGACAAATGCATCCCGAAAATGGGGGGGGGGGCGGTTAGGAGATCAACGTTCATTTCCAGTTAGCTACTTTGAACCCCCAACACCAAAATGAGCCTACATTAAACATTTTAACCAACGGTGGATAGAAAAATAGAAGCTGAATACAATAGTTTGAGATTAACACAGCATATAACGTAACAAAATAATTACAGTATTATATTAACTGCACCATTATATTAAACGTCTAAAATACCAAACACACTGTACGACTACACATTCCTTTCGTTGCACGAAGACTTTACTAGCATTCTCATTTTCAAAAGCAAATTTATTTCAGCCAAGCAAAACGGAGTACAAAATTGATCTAAAGGGGCTAAAAAACAGTATAATTTAAAAAAATAACGAAAATTCGAACAATATTTATGGTTTTTGTCTAAACTAATCTCACTAAGAATGCAGTTGTCCTATAAATTCATGGTGCATTATAATTTTCCGCCCTCTATGATTTTCGTCCTGCACTCCTCCTTGACTTCTTACCCTTCTCGACATCCTTTGACACCTTTCCACATACACCTCTAGCGCTTCTAGGTTGATCTGTTGATGTTTGTGCTAAAAAGACAAGAGGTGAACAAATTCAAAATTAAAATATCTTATATATGGTGGATTAGAATTAGTATGTCTCCCACCATTTATCTATTTTTAAAATCCATAAATAAAATAGTATGTTCTCATAGAATATATATACAGTGAATATAGTCAAGACATACCAAAACAGAACTGTCACATAAAATAATTCTTCCTATTCTACTTGTATGTTTTCAGTAGACAATCGACCACACTCCACAAAACAAAATCCTCTCTTAAGACAAAGGCTTCTTAGTAGAATCATAACAGGCTCTATCATCAAGTATAGGAAAACATTTGTTTCTCTTTATTTCTTCTAAAATCTGGTTAGATATCAAAATTCCCACAATACTGATTCAGATCACTTGGAAATGGAAGTATATAGTATTCTTTTTCTAGATAATTCCAAATCACATCTATACAATTTGATGCAAACTTATATCCATTGAATTCTACCATTTGTTTCATTCAATTACCAATCATGACATGCTTGGAATAAAAATACCAGAACATAATGACCTTGTCAACACACGAAAACATTTCTTTGACTAAAGCTGATTTCCCACCAAAGAGTAGTTGGGGAATTTCAAAACCAACAGAATAAGCATGTAGCCATTTCAACTGAAATGGCCATCTATCTGTTTTGTCTTTTCGTGCTCAAAAACATTGTCAATAAATGATTTTATATCCTGGGGAGAACCTACAGAGGACGTGTCAATGTGGGTTGTAACATCATCATACAATAATGCTAATTCTTCGTGGCTTTCCTTAGCTTTGTCTGTAGAAGAAGATAAACTCAATTGGCATGTTCAAAAAATTTGTTCAATCTTGGGCAACTATTCCTTCTAAGCTGAAGGTTTTCTTTGAATCTTAGATGTTTCTGCGGTTCCTTTTCTTTTATAAAGAAACCCAGGAACCAACAGACCATAGTGATTATGAGAAAAGTGCTTGAGATTGATGTCCCCTCAAAACAAAACAAAATATGGATTGTGAGATAAGATTCATCCAGCTTACGCTAACAAGCCACACTAATAGCATTTGGTTTCAATTTTATTGACAAAGTGGGTGCATAATGGGTGCATGACTTATGTATGACTGGTGGAAGTCCCAACAAACACAAGACAGAACACCAATTTTGTTCCTCCCAAAT
This sequence comes from Turritopsis dohrnii, assembly GCA_027922465.2. Taxonomy (NCBI): domain Eukaryota; kingdom Metazoa; phylum Cnidaria; class Hydrozoa; order Anthoathecata; family Oceaniidae; genus Turritopsis; species Turritopsis dohrnii. The sequence goes on along the minus strand of BQMF02000124.1, from coordinate 221,448 downwards.
TTGCATTGCTTGTTCCTCATTAACCCTCATAAACTCACTTCTGAATTTTTTCCAAATAAAGCTAACAACACATAGCTATTCAAATGCTCATCATCAGTGAAAAATCTCAAAATAATTGCATTACATTAAACATCACAAAATAAAGTTAATGTATACATGCAAACTCTGTAGTTTTTGATCAACGCCAAAAGGTACCATGTTTAAAAAACATAATAAGTTTGTGTAGTAAGCAAGTCCAACGACTCTGAGTAAAATCCCAACCAGGAGTTTAGCAAGGCAAAAAAATAATAAATATATAAAAGAAGCTCCACATAGAAATTCTTCAAAATTTATAAAATTTTGTTTTTCGTCAAAGTTACAAATGTAAAAAGCCTTGCATGTGAATGAAAATAAAATAACAAATATTGAATCCGCATTCACATTTACTTTCAGAACCTTTTTTGTTGTTGTTGTTTCGGTCATTAAATGAATTTGAATTTAATGTATATATAATAATTAAAAAAACAAACTAACACTTATGTTTACAAAGTAAAATATAAAGAAAAACATAAACTTACTTTAATACAATGACTGTGTATCCAACATGATGTCTCCTACCACACTATGTTCTGTATTTCTCAGCTGTATGTAAAGTACTTTTTCAAGGCTTTACCTACCAGATCCATGCGCTCATTGAAACACAAAAACCACAAAAAATGATATACTAGGAATATCAAAAGGTGTGAAGTGATATACTTAGTATATCAAGTGATATACCAAGTATATCATTTGATATTCTTAGTATATCAAAGATATGTGACAATCGGCTTCCATAACGATGCACGTGTGTGAGTTTTGAGCCGTATTTGCTTACTCTACCGACAACCGAAAGACTTAAAGCCTAAGGATTTGTTCTGATACGTATTATCGTTTTGCGTACTTTTGGCACGACAGCCGCACTTTCAAAACAAACGGAAAACCGAAAGAAGTACTGTGAAGCGGGGATTAGGGGTATAGGTGTCCAACTACCGTAAAATCGGGACTTGAGCAGTAATTGAAGATTGTGCGAGGGCGCGGAGCGCCCGATGTGCAATCTAGATTTTATTAATGAAATTTCCGCCTGAAAACGTTCTAATACTGGATATGTTTACGCCCTTCGCTATGTAAGATGATGGTTTACTTTCAACGACACTGTTCTGAAGTTTCCTTGGTCTGACTTTATTAAGCTTCAATCTGTCGCAATAATCACTTATACAATGGGAGAAACAATGAAGAGACAATAGAATTAAGTCAATGGCTCTTTCGTCCAAGTATCTTTTCTATACTATTATAGGTACAAGTATTAGTAACCTCCTCTCGTACCACGTCCACGAGCACGGTCATTACGATAACCTGAAAGATAAGAATTCAATTTACGTTGGGTTGGATGTGGGAGGGCAGTATTAGAACGTTTTCGGGCGGAAATTTCATTAATAAAATCTAGATTGCACATCGGGCGCTCCGCGCCCTCGCACAATCTTCAATTTCATCACATGAAATTTCCGCCCTCCACGTTCTAATACTGGATATGTTTACGCCCTTCGCTATGTAAGCCGAAGGTCATACTTTCAACGACCTCTCTTCAAAGCCGAATTTCTTTTAAGACATTGTGTTGGTACGTATTTTCTGGGTTCGTAACAACCAACTTGGAGTATCGTTTTTGGAAAACAGAATCATTTGACCAATGACCTTGTTTTAAAATGTCCTTGGTAGAAACACCACAAAGTTTAGCTTTTGAGCTGGAAGCAGATCTAGTTGAGTGACCACTATAAACAGTAGTATCGATTCCAGCCTTCTGTAAGATACTAGTGATCCAACGAGAAACAGTTTTAGTAGAAACAGCTTTATGTGGTTTTTGATAACTCAACAATAACTGAGGTTCCTGACCTCTCCAATCCTGTGATCTATTCAGATAATCGTCAATGCAAGTGCAGACACACAAATTTTGGTCTTCCCGAAAATGAAGAAATTTGATAGGGGGTCTTAGTTTCCCGACTTTAGCCACTTTAGTTAATTTGTTAAAAGAGAAAACATACCCAGAGTGGTGTCTTTCGAGAAGTTTCATATTAAGATAGCAAACTTCATGCGCTCTAGCTGCCGATGTTAGGGCCAGTAACATTGTCAACTTTTTAGTTAGCATCTCATCACTTAACTGGTTGTTATTGCCTAAACCTTTCAAATAATTAACCAGTATTTCAACATCCCATATGCAGTGATACTTAGGTTGAGGAGGTCTTTCATTATGCACACCCTTAAGGAGAGCAGAGACCCTGGGATGATCTCCAATTTTGAAACCCTGGATAGGTATATGGTAAGCAGAAATTGCTGATCTATAGTTTGCGATGGTTGTATGCTCCAGTCCTTCAGAAAATGCATCTGATAAAAATTCCAAAATCATGTTCAGAGGACATCAAACTGGATCAACTTTCCGTTTATCACACCAGCTGCCCCACTTTCTCCAGGACGATTCGTAATGAGAAAGTGTGCCGTCTCTACGGGAAGCAGTGATAAGTCTGACAGCTTTCTCTGATATTCCTTCTGTAGAAAGCTGTTCCCTGAAAGAGTCCATGCCACCAATTGAAGATTTTGACATTGCACTAGTGGATGGACTTCTTTCATTGGGTTGACTAATAAATCCCTTGTTTTCGGAATCAACAGAGGATTTTTTACTGAAAGTTGAAGAACTTGTGGATACCAGGCCTGGGTTTGCCAAGCTGGTGCTACTAGAATAAGTGATGCCTTTTCCTCTCTGATTTTCTTTAACACCCTTGGAATCAGTGAAAAAGGAGGAAATGCATAAGCTTGTAGATGTCTCCAGTTTGTTTGGAATGCATCCCTTCCTAGACTGAAGGGATCGTGTTTCCAGGACATGTATCTGGGAACCTGATGGGAATGGCGGGAAGCAAAGAGATCTATTTCTGGAGTTCCCCGAACATTGCAAATTCTGCGAAAAAGTTTGGGACATAGTTTCCACTCGCTGGAGTCCCTTACAGACCGAGATTGTTGGTCTGCTTCTATATTCATTTCTCCTGGGAGATGCTCCACTGTCAGAGTAATTCCTTTGACAATCAGAAGTTCCCATATCTCTTTGCTTAGTAAAGACAACTTTTGATTTTTGGTACCCCCCATTTTCTTCAAGTACGCCAGAGCAGTCATGTTGTCCATCTTCAGGTGGATGGCTTTGGATGTAGGAAACATTTTTATAAAGGTCAAGATTGCTAGTTTTGCTGCTTTTAGTTCCAAAAAGTTTATGTGATTCTGTCTTTCTAGTGCACTCCATGGACCTCCTGTCCTCTGGCCCTGACAGAATGCACCCCACCCTTGGGTTGATGCATCTGACGAGATTACTAACTGATGACTGTTCTGGATTAATGCTTTCCCATTGCTGAGTTCCAGATTGTGAACCCACCAATTCAATTCCATTTTTACCTCCCTGCTCAGGGAAATCTGAGATTCGAAATTTTTCCCAGAGCTTAGTTCCCAGATTTGTTGGCGTTGCAGTGCTCGATACTGTAGGGGAGCTGGTAAGACCGCAATTGCTGATGATGTTAGCCTGCCTATCAAAGAAGTTAGTTCCCTTAAGGAGATTGATTCCACCGACAAAAGCTTTTGACATTGAGTCACAATTTTGGAGACCTTGTCCTGAGGGAGACTTAGAGACATTTGTACAGAATCGATCTCTACCCCTAAAAATTGAATCTTTTGTACCGCTTGTAACTGTGACTTTTTTATGTTTATCAGGAAGCCCAAGTTTTGTAATAGAAAAATCAAAGTATCCCGGGCTAGATAAAGGTCTGGTATAGACTGTGCTAGTACAAGAATGTCGTCCAAGTAAATTATAAGACGTACATTCAACTTTCTCATTACTGAGATTGGAATTTTCATTAACTTTGTGAAAATTCTTGGTGCTGGTCCGAGACCGAAACATAGGCATAGAAACTGGTAAATATTGCCCTCCCATATGAACCTGATTTTGTCTTGAGACAAAGTGTGAAGTGGAACTGAAAAATAGGCATCTTTCAGGTCCAGCTTGCACATATGATCCCCCTTTTGAAGAAGTTCTTTCAAGAGAGAGAGACTTTCCATCTTGAAGTGGGCATATGGTATGTACATATTCAAGTTCTTTAGATTGATTACAGGTCGGGATCCCCCATCCTTCTTGGGAACTATGAAAATTGAACTTAGAATCTGTCTTTTGGAACCTTGTACTTTTTGAATTGCCCCTTTTCGGAGCATCTCCAAAACTTCTGTACCTATCAGGTCTTCCTCCTCCTTGTTCAATTGCATTGGAGGAAGAAAATGTTGTTGTGGCTGACAAACAAAGGGTATCTTGTAGCCCTGAACTATGTCTAATATTGTTGGGTCTTGAGTCAGTTTTTCCCAATTGGAAACAAAGTGTTTCAGTCTTCCTGCAGCTGGAAGGTCTTGAGGTATTGGAGTTAAAAACAGAGACCTTACATTGGGATGAACCCTGGGAAATTGATGAGATGCTAACAGTTCTACTTTTGAAATTGGAAACAAAGGAAAGAGACATACCTCTTCTGGCAATTTGACTGAAGAACTTCCCCCTACCTCGTGTGCCTTCTGAATGTAGGGGGCCTTTCCGAAAGGGCTGCTTCTGCCTTTTTGATGTTGATGTTTGATTGTTGCCTGGATTCTTCAAACCAGTGAAGACACCATTAAGCTTCTTCTCAGTTATTGATGACTTTGTCAATACTTCTTCAAATTTATCCCCGAAGAGAAATTTGTTTGCTGAATCATTCAATAATTCTGAATGATCTTTTAATAGTTCAGTCACTTTATTAGAGTTTTCTATCAGTGTGGATAGCACATTATATCGCCTTTGATAGGTTATTCGATGAAAGGCCTGGGCCTGAAGCAGAACAGTTTGTTCAAACAAACTCGATATATTTTGGAAGGTGTTCACAGCTGAAACATCTTCTGGTTGTAAGTCTTCTCTTTCTCCTTCAATGATAAACCATAAACGAGAAAGCGGTCCCATTGTATTCCTCTCTCTCTCTTGTATACCTTTAAGTATTTTTTCGGTGTGCAGGGTAGAAGTCTTGTTATTTTCTGATAACAAACTTTTGATATACCCATCTAGCTCAGGAACTTGCCGGATGTTGCGTGGCACAGGATTAACATTTAAAATCTTGTCTTTAAGGTCTTTTTCTGACACCTTTACCTTGACATATTTGTCAAAGTATTCTGCCATGCTAGTTGGTAAATTCCAGCATGTTTCATCAGAATCTTCATCTAGCTCAAATCTGGCTATTTTTTCTGGAGGTACAAGGCAATCCTCATTCTCATTTGGTGCTGGACGTTTTTCTCCAACAGACTGATGTAATTCACCATTATTTGGGTGGTCATGAGTTTGGTCATTTGTGGTTTTATCTCCCTCGACAGTATCATTTATTGGCCTGTGAGAAAGAATTAAACGAAGCATATTAATATGCCAAGGAATAAACTTCACAACATCTAATTGTTTGCAAAGAAATTCCTTATCAATTCTTAACAGAAAACTTTACAACATCTAATTATTTGCAAAGTAATTCTGACCACAATGCGACGGTAACCAGGAAACTTCACAACCTCAAATCGATTGTAAATCCCTTATTTGACCACAATATCTGAGGATTACCGTGATTAATCAAGATTAAAGAGAAAACTAAACTTACAATAACACTTGCTCAGATTCAGACATCTTGTTTTTTCGCGAAGGAATTTTAAAGAGGTCGTTGAAAGTATGACCTTCGGCTTACATAGCGAAGGGCGTAAACATATCCAGTATTAGAACGTGGAGGGCGGAAATTTCATGTGATGAAACTTTGAGCCGTATCGAAGAGCTGCAATACGGCTCAAAACTGTTAGTTATAACCCCTATCATCATTGATCAAAAGGAGCCGATTTTTGAGCCGTACAGAAGAACAATACAGCAGTGGGGTTTGCAGTTATAGCTTACCTAAAATTTGCGAGTCAAATGGGGCGCCAACAAATAATGCGCTAATGCATAAAAAACCTATTTGATTGATTTTTAAACGACGCCGTTATCGCGTGATTACGACACCGCGTCAAGAATAGACAAACAGACAAAGAAGCACGACAGTAGATCATTGTTAGTAATCATTCTCTTGACTAAATTTTGCTACGGCTTGAGCCGTATGAGCCGTACCCTGCGTCCGCCCCTGTTAAGGTAAAGTACTTCCTTGAGATTTTTTTTTTGCGTGAAATAACTTTTGCGAGCCAAGGTTTGAAAGCGTTTTGTGTGGATTAATTTTTGCGAGTCAGAACTTCTCAAAGAAAATATTTGGATTTATTTTTGCGAATGTGCACAAAGTGCAATGCGTGTATTTCATAATATAGCTTAGACGTTTCGATGCCTACCACATTGCAAAACCAATGGGTGCTTGATAAGTACAAGGAAATAGTTAATATACACAGAGCCAAAAAATGAGCAAGTAAAATCATCAAATTTTGCGTTGATTGTTTTTTGTGAATCGTTCATGTCTTGATGTTTTGTGTGGATTTATTTTTGTGAATTTGGGCAAAAGCCGCAAAAATTAATCCACACAAAAAAGATTCCCTTAACGTATACTCTATATCAGCTTTTTTAAGGAATTGGTAACTTCTTTTGATTTAAGTGCAAACCTGCATTTTTCGAAATCTGATTTTATTCAATTCACTTCAAAGACAATCGTATTTGTTTCATTTGTAAAGATGTCCTTAGATAGCATAGATGAAAGTCAATTGATCAGTGTTTGATAGGCTTTGTATCTTTAATTTCTAGATAAACGTTTTATTGAATTAAGTTTTGTTGCACAATTTGGATACAATTTTGAGACCAGACCTGTTTGGTTTTATCATTGATTGCCTTATTCCCACTTCTTCACTATTACTTCAGTAATCGCTCATGAATTCCTATTTTGACCTTCCCGGAACAAAAACGTGATTTTTCCATTTTGCTTTATGGTCAAAAATTTTTCAACTTTGGCGAAAGCGCTGACCTTCTGGCCTCGTGGCCTCTTGTCTCTTTTGGCTCGCATTTCAAGATTAATTTGCTGGTGTTTCCTGATCAGACCCTGTTTAAGCATATTTATCTTTTATGCTTCTTTTCTAACTCTTGTTCGTCGTGCTCCTCACTCACTTTGTGGAAACTTTCGAAAGCATTGGTGTGACAAGTTCATTTGCTGCTACCATCTTGCGCCATCTGGCTGTTGTTTGTTTATGTTTCTGCAACGTTTGTTCGTAAGGGAAACAGATCAAAATATTATTTCAGTATTTCCCGGGATTTGATGTTCGTCTGTCATAGAATTGACGTTTGCCAATAAAAATCGTTACGAAATGATGAAAACCAATGGAACGAGTTTAGATATACTAACTACGTCAATATGTAATAACTGTATATATCCCCCAGCTTATATCAAGCTCTGCGCCGACAATGGCATTGTGTTCAATCCGGATAAATTTCGCTTCTCAGAGGATACCGTCGAATTCGCGGGATTTGACATTACACCCACCGGTTACAAACCTCCACAAAGACTACTTAAAGCTATCCAAGAATTCCCCTTGCCTGCCAACATCACAGGTATCCAATCGTGGTTTGGCTTGGTCAACCAGACTTCGTACGCTTTCGCACATGCCCCGGTTATGGCACCGTTTCGGAAACTTCTACAAAAGGACAAGCCCTTTTATTGGGACGACACTTTAGAGTTCTTAAAGAATAAAAGCAGACAGTACTCGATTCCATCCAAGATGGCGTTCGTACATTCGAAATCAACCATGTCCATCCACCGACTAGAACAAAACAGGAATCGGGCTCACGCCATCTCAGAACATTGCAGTTGCCATGGTAACAATATTTTATGCGGGCCAGATCACTAGAAGATCGTATACACCGGCTCACGCTTTACGCAGGATGTTGAAAGCCGGTATGCCTCCATCGAGGGTGAAGCGTTAGCCCTCCTGTTTGGGTTGGAGAGCTGTCGAATGTTCGAATGTTTCATCCCGGTAAGGCGGGACAAAAATCTCATATGATCGCAATGTAAAAAGTTTATTAATGCACACACGTGAAATATTATCCCGTCCCGGCTAGACGAGATAATTGTGATCATATGGTGAAAATCACTCCCAGATAGTTTTTATGTTATTGTTTATATAAAAGTTGTAATTACTGCGCACGCGTGAAATGCTATCTCGTCCCGGCAAGACGGGATAACTGTGATCATAAGGGAAAAAACCACCTCGCTTAAGCGGGATTCCGGTAGAAATAAATGAGATCCCGCCTAACCGGGACAGGGTGATTTTTCTGGTTTTCCATATGATCGGAAACAATTTTTTAGCGACAATTACATAAAAGCTAGGATCTCGTCAAAACGTCTCGTCTCGCCTTGCCGGGATGAAAAGCTCCATATGATCAGCCCCCAAATATCTTTAATTTTCCACAATATAGGAAGCACAAGGCTTTGTCTCCACTTCTCCATGTAAATCAAAATCCAATGAAAGCAAGCAGTACATACTGACATAAATGATTCTAATAACAGAATTGAAATTGAAAGTCAGTTCTGTGGGTTAAATTGCAAGAGTCATTGCAACGAAGAGCACTTTAATTGAAATTGTGTGTATATTTTTATAGATATGCATTTCTTCGCAGAGAATTTTTAGCAAATTTGCCGGCTGGGAAGCCCTTTTCTTTTTATGCATCTACAGGATGATCAAAAATTCTTTGTTATCGCGTCTGATTCTAAGCCGTATGTTTCAACATGATCTGTCTTGGTTTAAAAGACGTTCACAGCTAAAAACAACTCATAAACCTGGCGGTTAAGAATTCTTTCAGTTAAGCTAGAATGTTGAAAACTCAAAATGAGTCTGCTTTACGTGCTTGGATATATTTTTCGGCAGTAGTTTACTCCTCAATATGTATGAAATTATTCATTCACATGTTGGAGAATTTCCTCAGAACTTTCCCAATTTTATTCCGAATCTGTTGCTGTAGAAACATGTCCTCTGATTTTTTGAGAGCTGCAAGATAATTGATTGATTCAATATACAGTGTGTAAATTGCTGTCATAGTTTGAAAAAACCTTTTCTTTCCTTTCACATCTTAATCGACCATTAAAAATTTAATTATATACATTTTTCCAAGACATTTTCCTTATTTTTTCAAAAACCTCTTTTTCATTTTTCACAAAAATATACTAGCCAAAAGAACTTGAAAATGGCTTTCCATCGATGTAAAAATTATTTTGAAGTTTGGTATATTCATTTAAATAAACAGCTTTAAAATTTCCGTTTCCAATATTATGAAACACAATGTATGTTTCAATCACTTCATTAGCGGGATCAGAGAAAAAAATAAAAATTTTACATATCTCTGGCGGGATTCGGAAAAATCATGTTTCGTTTACACGAAACTATTTTTATATAGATTTGTAGGAAATTATATACAACTTAGTAGGGTTGTCCATGAATTTTTCCCTACAAAGTCATTAGAAATTTCACATCAACACTTGAAATAAGCGTGCAGTAATGATGTTTCTTTTGATACAAGAAAAGGCTTTAAATCTCTAAAATAACTTTTTATTATTGACTTTAGGACACCCGTGGTGGAGTAAAGTCTTTAAAATACCCGTGGTTTCTCCTCCTCCTGCTACTACTACACCAAGTTATGAACGTTTTCGTGCAGCGTTTACATGACATCGTTACCGAATTCGCAAATTTGGTCAAATTCGGAAGTCCGAATTTTCATGAAAATTTGCACAGAGCACAATTGATAGGTGCTCATTTCGAATTTGATAATTTTAATGCCAGGTTTGACTAAAATTGGGCAATTTAAGCCAAATTTGGACCAAATTTCGAAAATTCTTCAATTTTCATAAAATTTTGCACGGATCACAATTGAAAGGTGCTGATTTCGAATTTTTCAGTCATTTTGTCGGATTTGACCAGAAATGGGTAATTCGGGTCAAATTTGGACCAAACTTAGAAAGTTAATAATAATTTGGCAATTCGGCAATGTTGTGGGGACGAGGTTGTGTATCAATGATATTCCTGTGGTTTATTTCAAAGATCACATTATCAGAAACCAGTATATGTGTGAATTAGTTACAACGGTAGGAAATGAGACAATGCATGTTGGAGCTCTCCTCTATGCCTGTTGGTGAAGGAACAACTCTATTTACACCTCGTAATGGCGATAGCAAGAGCTTAAGGGTAAGAAGAACAATAAAAACAGGATTTGTTCCGTCGCCAGCTACAACGATCGTCAGTTTTTCTGTCAGTTCGAGTACGTCATATGTTAAATGGTTTCATCTTCTGTCAGAACAAAAATCAAAATCATTTGCCTTCCCAATTGATCCAGCCTTTCTCTGAATAACATCAGTCATTGATCCCACTACTAATTCACTAACAAAGTTGTTCATGATTCAAGAAAACTGATTGTTACGTCAAGTGTTATTACCGCCATTTTATTGTCAAATTATTCTTCCCTATTTTTATATATTTCGCCATTTTTTTCAGTCAGTGCAGATGGGCAGTGGAAGATTTTTGCTTTTTTCTGCTAGCTTTTGAAATGATTCAATAGATAAAACGTTGAATGATGGAAATGAATTGTTTTAGTTCAATGTTGTCTTAAAAAGCTTTGTAAAAACTTTTGAATGAACGTGTAAAAACCAGAAAAAATCGATATATCAATGATGTTTTGCTTTTGAGTTGATAATGTGTTAGGTATGATGATTGGTAATTAATTTGCTTCGAACAGCAAACCATTGAAACCATTGAAGTGGTTTCAGTGTAAAGGTGAAAATTCATTATTAATAGCCAGGCTGAAGATTTATTTTTATTTTACATCCTGATAATAATGTTAGCCCAACCAACAGAGAACTGGACTGGATGGAAAGCATGATGTACAGCCCAGCCACAAAGGAAACCCTTTTCATGTGGAAAACAACCAGTTCAATCAGTTTGTTCAAACAGCAAGTAAAAACGTGATGTCGCATATACAATAAGAAGTTCAGAAAACCAATGACGTATACACACAGGATTGAGAAACACATAATAACTTGAAAGAATCTGGTTGAGTGTGCTTCCCTGAATCGTCATTTAATCCAACAACAGAAACATAGTTTACTATGGATGAATTCCACGGCCACGTATACTGTTTTGATATTGTATATCATATTTTATTTTACAAAATTTAATATACTGTCAATTTTCCTGTACAAACAACGAACGTAAATCAAAACACAATACAGATGACAGTCTGTAAATTAAATCAAACCGGAACACAAACTTCTACTTTCAGCTTTGTAGTGATTTGGTTATAGATATGTATTTTCACTGGTAGTGAAAGTTTATTTTTTTCCATTTGGGATTTATTTATATAAGGTCATTTTTACCACAAAATAAACAATGAGTGTGAACATATTTTTTTGAACAGAAATGTTTATTCTGAATACTTGAATTTAGTTTTATAAATTGTCACTTTAAGCCATCTTTTTTTTGAAAATAACTATTCTGTCCTAATTTGAAATGCTACACGTAATATTTGTTAGTAGAGATTTTGGTTGCTTTTGATCGTTATTTGCTTATATTACCCGAAAGGTTTAGGTTTAACAATTTTCTTTTCTTTTTTGTACAGAAAACCTGTATACAAATTTGATTGTATAGTGTTGTGAGATCATACATATTATATTATGATGAAATTGTCTTACACATTGATGGCATTGTTGATATGCAGTTGCTTAAGCGGAAATATTTAGTCGCATTTAGGTCTTATAATTTTTAGCTATGTGTCCATAGTAACTTCTCAGTCAACTCCTCAGCAAAGAATTTTAAGAGAAACCTTATCATTTGACCATGAACAACTTCATTTCAGAATAAGGGGTCAGTTACACGTAGGCGGGATGAAAACTGCCCTGGGGCGAAACTTCAGCCCGGGGTAAATACTTCTTACAATACATGCAGGTTAAAAACCGGGATTAAATTCAGCATAAAAAGGTGAGTTGCACACATTTTTAACCTGGTTTGAAAGCAATTTTGTGCATAGATGTTAAAATCATGCTCAAATTGCCCCGGGGTGAATTTCACCCCTGTCTTATGAACAGGAGTGAAATAAGCCCTGGGGTTGTATTTCACCCCGGCTATAACGTAATTATTTAATGATACATTTTTCTCATGGTTATCAATGTACACACAATAATGGGAAGGGGGGGGGGGGGGGGGGGGGGGGGGGGGGGGGTGTCATACCGTCAAAATGTTAGGTCAAATACCGTCATACCGTTTAAAAAGGAAGCCTAATACCGGTACCGGCTCGTTTATTGGGCCGATATTTCAAAAAGCTATTGAGTCAGGTTCATGTCATGTATTTGGATCCCGTTGCTGGAAAGGTTGCGAATCCTCTTAATAATTCCGGTTAAAATATTAAAGAACAAAAGATTGAAAACGTAATTTTGGTTCGTTATACTGCGTTCTTGTTAAAGTTGCTGAGAAGTAGTGTAAATCCTAGTAATAATTTTTTCCAGAAGTAAACAAAACAAACAAATAATTCTTGAATGTGATACTAAATAATATACAATCAAGCAAAAACTATGAAACTATTATAAACAAACATTAGCGATGCACGCATACACTGCAGAAAGACTATCGTAGTATGATTAGTTGAGAATAATTAGTTGTTTCAGAGTCATCTTCGAAGAGTAACTTTGTAATTATAAATTTTGATACATCGTTTTACGGAAATATACTCTATCATTTTTAAATTTTTAAGCAATATTTCGAAGGGCTGTTGATACCTTCGTCGTCAGGCTTCGAGAATAATTATTAATTTGAGTGAAAATTTAATCTGATTTTAAAAGTCTATTGTTGCCCCCGCAGCGAGCGTAAGCGAGCGAGGAGGCATAGTAGTTTCACGAGATAGGCGAATGTCAGTTCCGATTTTGTTCTTCATCATCATCATCATCATCATCATCATCTTCCAACTTTCGTGTTGACGTTACACGGTGGAATACAATTAATTAGCTGACTTTGCTTTTTTTCCCGTTTCAAAGCATGGTACTGTAAGTGGAATGTTTTTTCGTATCTCTTTCTTAATATTATTATATCATACTATGTTATTTAGGAAGTTCGTATGCTAAAATTGCTTAGACATTTTTCATATTACTTTTGTGCTGTTTTAGTGAAGTGAACGACTAGGATTTTGAAGCACAGCTTGAAATCTGACATTTTGCCAACAACATTTTACTTTGTATATGTTTTAGCTCTAAATAATTTTTCGTTCGATAAATTTTATTCAATGCACTGATTTTTGGCAGATCTTGCCTTAAAAAGATTTTAATTGGATTTCTATGTATGCAAGAAAGCCTACAAATTGTCGTTCTTCGTGTTTTCCTTCTTTGTCCTCCAAACCTGGTGTGATCATGATCAATAAAACCTTCTTGTATTTTTTTCTTGTTTTTTATGTAAACTTTGGCTATTTCTTGTTTCGAATCAAAGTTTGAAACGCAGATTTCTAATGGATTTTTCGCCTTAATTATTTTTTTGAAAAAGTTTTTTTTCTTTCTTTTGGCTCTTACAGAATTTCTTTAACAAATGTTTATCTTATTTTGATTATAAAATACGTAACCATGGTTTCAGTTCACACATTTCTTTTGTTTGTAGCCAATACTTTCTGATATTACTTGTTAAGCCATAAATACACTTTTTGAAAGGTATAAATTAGCATCAGTGTGACAAACGACCAATAGATAACAAAAAGTAACAAATTTTTCTTTTTTTTTTTTCTTGTTTTTTGTTTGCAATGTATAGCTTGCTGTGTGTACAAATTGGAATGCTTGAAGGCGGGGGCACTTTTAGCTAAAGCTACATGCTAGTTTTATCTTTAAACAATAACTAGAAGCCATTAAGCTTGAACAATTTCCGCATCAGCCCTTGAGAAAATTGCTTTAGGCTAATTTTTAAGATATCTGAATGACTTGTACACTGACTAATAATTTGATACAGTCCGGAATTCATCAAACTACTTCCTTCTTTAATTTATTTAACTTAATCTTGACAGCTTTGCAATTCACTATCATGTTTCGGAGCCAGAAAAACAGTTCACCAATATCTTGTGCATGATGTTTATTCATGAAAATTGAAGATTTTTCAAAATTTGGTCCAAATTTGGCCCAAATTGTCCAATTTTAGTCAAATCTGACAAAATGACTGTCAAATTTGAAATCAGCACCTTTCAATTGTAATCCATGCAAAATTTCATGAAATTTGAAGAACTTTCGAAATTTGGTCCAAATTTGGCCCAAATTGTCCAATTTTAGTCAATTCTGACAAAATGACTGTCAAATTTGAAATCAGCACCTTTCAATTGTAATCCATGCAAAATTTCATGAAATTTGAAGAACTTTCGAAATTTGGTCCAAATTTGGCCCAAATTGTCCAATTTTAGTCAATTCTGACAAAATGACTGTCAAATTTGAAATCAGCACCTTTCAATTGTAATCCATGCAAAATTTCATGAAATTTGAAGAACTTTCGAAATTTGGTCCAAATTTGGCCCAAATTGTCCAATTTTAGTCAATTCTGACAAAATGACTGTCAAATTTGAAATCAGCACCTTTCAATTGTAATCCATGCAAAATTTCATGAAATTTGAAGAACTTTCGAAATTTGGTCCAAATTTGGCCCAAATTGTCCAATTTTAGTCAAGTCTGACAAAATGATCGTCAACTTCGAAATCAGCACCAATTTTAAAATTTTCCAATTTTAGTCAAACATGTCCGAGGTTCGGAATTCCCGAGTTACAAAACCGAGTTGCAAAACCGAGTTACGCATTATGACGTCACAAACCGAGTTACTAACTCGGAGATTTTTAAATTTTAATTTTTCTCGAGTTACTAACTCGGAAATTTTATTCACGTAAAATTTTCCCGAGTTACTAACTCGGAAATGTTTTTTTGATTTATTTTTTCCGAGTTACTAACTCGGGAATTCTTTTTGGTTTTATTTTTTCCGAGTTAGAGAATATTTTTCAAATATTGTAAGGAATATTTTCGAAAGTTCACTGGGGGAATAGTGTGAGTTTTTTAAAAAGGCAAAGCAGGCCAAGTTTGTGGCAAATTTCGAAAATCGTTCAATTTTAATGAAAATTTAATAGTGGAACAAGTTTGTACTGCTGATTTCAAACATGAAGGGCAACTTGTGGATAAGGTCAAATCAGGCCAAATTAGGACCAAATTTTGAAAATTGTTCAATTCTAATGAAGATTTAATAGAGGAATAACTTTGTACTGCTGTTTTCGAAATTGAAGGTCAACTTGTGCATAAGGCTAAATTTGGACCAAATTGTTCAACTATAATGAAAATTTGCAAACGAAGAAATTTTATAGCGCAAGTTTTGATATTCATTAATGCAGAAATGGCATCAAAATTAATCAGTTGAGCAAGTCGATGAATATGTTAATCCTAATGATTATACTGTCCTGGATATTATTTTTAACTAAAGCTTGACCATGGCACCGCTGACATATTTTTCTATTGCTCTTACCCTTGATGAATTGTGACAGCTGAAAACTCCAACATAAAAAGTTGCCGAAGTGGGAAAATTGATTCTATATTTCTATATGAATTTATTTTATTTCATAATCTTGAGGTGGTATCATGTTAATTCTAAAAGAAATTATTTAACAGTGCTAAATACAACAAGATTTCAAATAAATTAGTGTCGACATTACTGTTTGATGTGACTTTTCAAAGCCGACTATGATTCAACACCAAAGGCGTAAATACCTTTTGTTTACTATCTTTTAGATTGTTGTATTCGATTGGCAACTTTAAAATAAACCTGTAAGACCAGAGATCTTAAATTCAAATTAATTTTTGTGAGTGCTAATATTAGGTTTATGTCATTGGCGTTTTTGAAACTACTAAAGTAACACTTTATATATTTTGATAACAGCTCTGTTCTTTTTTACAAAACATAGCGATACTTCTGTTGTTATTTTTTATTAATGAAAACATATATTATCTTTGTATAGCATTTTTGGAAAGTTATTGAGTTCGTAAATATATCAATGTCTGTCAATTAAGATTAGTTTATACAGTCCTTTATAATTACAGTAACAATAACACACACCGGCTTAACATGATTAGGGAGAAAAGAAAAAAACTAAAACAAAACACGTGAGCACATACAGCAAAAAAAATATAAACAACTTTCTTTCTCATGTATTTGTCAATGTTATCCAAAGTCCAGAAAACCTTCACCGACTGCTTCAGGCCTCAAATGAACCAAAAACATATATTTCCGATAATACTTAAATTAAAAAACTTTAGGACAAGTCAAAATCTCCTGCCGAAAGTTTCCGTTATTAATGTACATCAACATGCGCCAGATGGCATAAAACGAAAGAGTACCATTTGACGAGTACATTTAACGAGTACCATTGCTCATCGTACCTTGTTTGGATTTAGCATACAGTTTAACTGCCAATTTGAGACCATCAAAACTTGACAGTGTAAACCTTGTTAAATTTGTTTGGGATAGTGAGCATTTAGTCACGTGATGACTCGTTCTTCCAAACACTTTTATAAGAATTTTCACCAATAAGTTTGATGGTCTCAAATTGGCAGATAAACATACTCTTAGCCTCAAATTATTTCACTAGAATTTTCATTAGAATTGAACAATTTTCAAAATTTGGTCCTAATTTGGCCTGATTTGACCTTATCCACAAGTTGCCCTTCATGTTTGAAATCAGCAGTACAAACTTGTTCCACTATTAAATTTTCATTAAAATTGAACGATTTTCGAAATTTGCCACAAACTTGGCCTACTTTGCCTTTTTTAAAAACTCACACTATTCCCCCAGTGAACTTTCGAAAATATTCCTTACAATATTTGAAAAATATTCTCTAACTCGGAAAAAATAAAACCAAAAAGAATTTCCGAGTTAGTAACTCGGGAAAATTTTACGAAAATAAAATTTCCGAGTCAGTAACTCGAGAAAAATTATACTTTAAAAATTTCCCGAGTTAGTAACTCGGAAAAAATAAATCAAAAAAAAATTTCCGAGTTAGTAACTCGGGAAAATTTTACGTGAATAAAATTTCCGAGTTAGTAACTCGAGAAAAATTAAAATTTAAAAATCTCCGAGTTAGTAACTCGGTTTGTGACGTCATAATGCGTAACTCGGTTTTGTAACTCGGTTTTGTAACTCGGGAATTCCGAACCTCAACATGTCCTAAGTTCCTAGCATAGGTCAGTCAGTCATCTGAATAAACAAACAATCCGAAATCCGAACGGACTTTCCGAAAACGGCAAAAAAGTGTTACATAGACAGATAGATAGATAGAATGTGTAAACCAAACAATTTCCTACGCTTAAAAGCGCGGAAATTGAATTAAATAGATATGTCGTGGCGATGAAAATTTATGTAAAAAATCTGTTGTTAACTTTGATTGTTCTTCCAAATCTTGATTTTCTTCCAAGCAAGAAAAGTGTCCGGTCATCTATAAAAATTGCTTCCGACTCTTCAGATTCTCCAGAGGGAACATCCTCATCACTAGAGCTATCGAACTCTTCACTTGGCTCTTTCTCTGTTATGGAGCCGGATACGTCAGGTACTATTGTGAAATCGGAAATATCGGCTGCTGTTGTCTCATTGAAAACATCAGGTTCCTCCGTCTCATCTTCCTGATACTTTGCTGTTTGGGCAGTTAAGATAAGAAAAGCAAAACGTGCAATTACTAAACAATAATTGAGACTTGAAAAAAACTTCGTGGCAGTGTACTCCTCCACAAAGTTTGACTATGTCTGTATCCGCCTCTGGACGTGTCGTAATGCCGCAAAAATATGGAAATCATACCCTTTGATAAACTGAATTTTTAGTTTTCGAAAAATCTACTGTTTAGAAGAGAAAAAGGAATTAGCTAATTATCTAATCAGCTAAATAAGATAAAATTTAAGTGTCTTTTTCAAGAATTATGATGAGGCTTATTTAACATTGTTTTGTATACCTTGTATCGCATCATTGTTGCTGATTGCGCAACAGGCAATTCTAAATCCAACTGCTTGTTTGTGTTGATGGCATACATTACTGGCCCGTTTAAAGTCATTTCCTTTCTGGCCAACCGAATATCGATGTTTTTACCTAGACCACATTTCAAACTTGCTTCCGAAATTCCTCCGCTGCTTCTGAAATACGGTGTGGCATACATGACACTTAATTACATGCAGAAACATTTGCCAGAATGATCTTGGCTTGTGCAAGTTTAGAACTGCAGCAACTCCAGAAATCTTTTTTTTTTTTTCAAAAAGGAAAATAAAAGAGAAGAAGCCTGACGAACTTCATTTGTAACTTTATCACGGCTTGAAGATATTAACTGGAGAAAGAAGTAACTCGGACACCCCCACGGAGAAAACTCTTCTTTAAACTCTGCTAACTTTGATTTGAGTGTCATTGAACCATTGAAAAACAGAAATAAAAAATGACCTTACTTGATAACTCTAATGAGCTCCTTGAGGTCTTTTTGAGAGTTCTCATTAACTTTTATCCGGAAGTTGAATGCTTCTTGATAACACTTACCCGAATTACCAGCTTTATAAAATAAAGCGCGGCAGTTTAAAATGCTCATTTTTAACTTCTTACACAGAAAACCTCCCTGTTTTGAAAACGGTTCTTCTGATGCGTGAATTACTTTTTGAAACATCATAAAGTGAATGCAAAGAAAAAAATGTCTTCCAAACACCCTCCATCACCCTGTCTACTATATATTCGCATTTTTTAATATCCGCCCAGCGTGAGGGCTTTTGAAAAATCATACTAAGGTTAAACAAAGAGGTAACGATCACTCGAGTATTTATTTGAAAAAAGGCTATGTTTTCATTGCACTGTATTTGGCATCATAATTAATTGCAGTACCGGTTTTTTTATAAGAACCAATAAAATCTGACCTGAGATTGGCTGTTCATATTCTTTGAGCCTTTTTAAGCCTGAATTGTTCTTATTTTGTTGTTAGCTTTAAGAATAAAATATCAGAATTCAGCCTCATTTTGTTCATTTTCTGGTAATCTTTTCAGAAACTCCTGAAAGTCTTGTTCTCACTTTTGTCTTGGAGATTCCAATTAATTAGTAACGCAGTGAGCTAGTGAAGTAAATGTTAATAAATGAATTGGTACTAGACCATATCAATTGAAACCAGGGATATGTTAAAGCATATCCCTGTTGAAACAAATCAAATTGAAACAAAATATATATTAAAACTCGTAAAGGTGAGAATAGAAACCATCATACTTCTAAACCGCTTACGGTAACTTGAGAGAATTGCAAGAAAAGTCACGTCCTGAATTGTTCTTTATTTTACAACAAAATTTAGGCTCTCGTGTTCTTATAAATATGATCTCATAAAGAAATGAATGTATGTATGTCGACAAAATCGACAAAGTCAGAAGTCAAAACTTCAGTATGCCTACTAACCATATGAACACTGTAATTCTATAGGAATAAAACTAAACTTTTTAATTACCTCCTCACAACGAGTCGGTTCAAAATAAAGACTCGAAATTTTTTTTTCAGTTACAATTAAACATGCGTTTTTTCAACAACAAAAAAAGAAAGAATCGATAACAGAAAACACGACAATCCGACCGGAAGCAATCATTCGTACAAACGCTTGGAGGAACATATTTTTTCTTGTCTTTGGATATGTTACGTGAATATTCGTGTTGTCCGGATTAAGTTTTTGTAACCGGTATCTGGCATGTCCGACTTGATCCCTATAACCATATGTTCGATGACGTCATCAATCAGATTTGCCCAGGCCTTTTTAGCTATATCAGTGAATTGTTCTTTAACGCCTGTCGAGATCATGATGAGTAGGGCGTACTTGAACCTCTAAAAGTCAATCAATCAGTCAGTTAAACCAATAAATATCAATAAACAAATAAGTAAATAAATTCTTCTTAGAAGCAACTAGGCCTTGGTATGGCGTTAGTTTTTCTTGGTATGGCGTT
The DNA here is from genome assembly GCA_027922465.2 of Turritopsis dohrnii. NCBI lineage: Eukaryota > Metazoa > Cnidaria > Hydrozoa > Anthoathecata > Oceaniidae > Turritopsis > Turritopsis dohrnii. Next base: position 201,429 of record BQMF02000124.1, on the reverse strand, counting down.
AATTTTTCTTGATCTCAGGCTGAAATGTTGTTTATGTCAAGCTGTAAGAAATTTACTATGTGACGGCTACAAAATCTGGAATAGTAGATTTAAGAGGCACATTTTCTTTTTAAAATGTAGACACAGTTTTGAATATCAGAATCGAGAACCCTGTTTTAACCCTTTTTTACATTGTCAATAATAGCGCCTCAATCATTAATTAGTTTTTTTTTACATTTCCTGAATTTCTAACTTTCCAATTGAAAACGAGGCTGGTGTGTTTAGCCTGGATTCTCCTACGTAAAGAAAAACGTGTAAACATACAGCAAAGTCTTCTTTTTCGAGGGCGTATTTCCGATGTGTCGCACCAACTTTTTCGACTTTTTTCATGGCATTTTCGTACGCCTGTTTGTCATTTATTGACTCCACAATGTCGCCGAAAACGGCAAAAACTCGTCTTATGTGAAACAGTAAGCGAGGATCTTTTAACGTTCTTTCAAGACCATCCGGTTTCGATTGATTGGCTGCAGCAAAAGTAAACTTTGACAGCAGATCTTTGTTGTGTGTGAAGAAGCTGGAAAAGACAATGATGTGTGAAAATACGTTTCCGTTCAACAGAATTCAGAATTAACCCACCGGAAAAATTTGTTAAAAATCAATGCGAAGGAATGCATTTCTAATACCGTATTTCCTCTACGCCGACCTCTATTAAACGCCACACTTATAGCCAAACATTTGTAATAAACACCGCCCTCAATAAAGGTCGCCTTCTAATAAACACCGCATCTTGAAAAGCGGCGTTTATTAGAAAACAGACCAAACAAGAAATAGTTTTAAAAGTTTAATATCTTTACTTTCCTTCTATCAATAAATTCTTCCAAATTTTAATTGATGTGTAATTAATTGCCCAGAACCATTCAAACCATGTTCTCGTACCCTAATGCTACGAGTTTAGACAGTTGCTATTAGTAAATGTCCCACTAAAATGTCCTTATCCAACATCTTCTTGTACATTCCAAACGTATTAACGTTGGACGTCGTTGCAACCGAAGATTTCAACCAAACTTTCGATTCTGACGTCAGTGAAAGCTATGTGAAAGACGACGGCGACAGTGATATTGATATTCTTTGAAATGTTTGTGTAATGTGAATATATCTTTTGTTTAAAACATTTTCCCACAACCTTTCGTAAAGTGATTCTCTGTCACAGTTTTTCGTCGTTTTCGGAAAGTCCGTTCGGATTACGGATTGTTTGTTTATTCAGAATAGTTAATGACTGACCTATGCTAGGAATTTAGGACAGGTTTGACTAAAATTCGGCAATTTAGACAAGGTGCCGATTTCGAAATTACAATTGAAAGGTGCTGATTTCAAATTTGACAGTCATTTTGTCAGAATTGACTAAAATTGGACAATTTACAATTGAAAGGTGCTGATTTCAAATTTGACAGTCATTTTGTCAGACTTGACTAAAATTGGACAATTTGGGCCAAATTTGGACAAAATTTCGAAAGTTTATCAAATTTCATGAAATTTTGCATGGATTACATTTGAAAGGTGCTGATTTTAATTCTGGCAGTCACATTGTCAGACTTGACTAAAATTGGACGATTTGGGCAAAATTTCGACCAAATTTCGAAAAATCTTCAATTTTCATGAATAAACATCATGGGCAAGATATTGGTGAACTGTTTTTCTGGCCCTGAAACATCATAGTGAATTGAAAAGCTGTCAAGATTAAGTTTCATAAATTAAAGAAGGGAGTAATTTGATGAATTCTAGACTGTATCAAATTATTAGTCAGTGTACAAGTCATTCAGATATCTTAAAAAACAGCCTAAAGCAATTTTCTCAAGGGCTGATGCGGGAATTGTTCAAGCCCAAGGGCTTCTAGTTCATTTTGTAATAAACGCCACCCTCTCATGAACGTAGCCCTCTATTAAACGCTGTTGGAATTTTTAATAAACGCCGTGAAATACGGTATAAAAATACTATAAAAATGCTCTTCATCCCCAGTGGCAAAATCGTTAAAAAATCGCTGTGACGGAGAGCATCTTTATTGAAATTGTGTGTAAATTTCTATAAAAATGCACTCCTTCGCAGAGATTTTTTAATAAATGTGCCGGCTGGGATGGCGGTGATATTTTGACGATTTTGCCGACTGGGAAATCAGAATCAAAATGTCTCAGTGTGTAGTGTATAACCCTGGGTACGAGGTTGTCCAAAATTTGATATTGTTTATCGCTGGGGACAAAAAATTATGGATTTCTGAAAGGAAAAATTAAGGTGTAGCTAATTAACATTTGAATCTTAGATCAGAATATCAAACTTCACAGTGTCACATCTATATTAAGCGACAAGCTTTTGACTTTTGCAGTTCCACTTACTAAGAGTATAAAACTTTTCCATTTTCTTCGATATTCATTTTGAGTATGGAATAGTGTTTTTGCATAATCTGAATTTCTTTCGGTGTGAACGGTGCTTTATCCGAAGTTTCAGCAACATGCTTTCCTTGCAACTGACCCATTTTTCGATTGAATTTCGTTTCATTCTATAAAAATCAAAATTGATCTTTTGAATGTTACCAAGTTTGTACCTCCATGCATCATCATGCATTAACAAACAGTGACACGCAGGATTATATCACGAAGTTCTATTACCGTAAAGCTTCGAATAAACGCCCCTCTTCTTTTAAACGCCCCCTCGAATAAACGCCCCCTGAAAAAGTAAAATTATTTAATGAACGCCCCCCTCGAATGAACGCCCGCCTGAAAAAGTGAAATTATTTAATAAACTAGAAGGAGGCGGGAGAAAATGTATCGACAAGTAGTTGGAAGAAGACCTGGTTTTGTGCGTTTACCAACAATGATCAAAATGCTCATGATCAATGACAAGCAGAGGCTGGTGTGAAAAGTTCATGAGAAGACGTGGTTTTTCATTTAGAAGAAAGACAACTACAGCTCAAAAAGATCCTTCCTTTTTGATTGATCTTTTATAGTTGCATACGTTGCATAATTGTCATAGAATTTTAGAGCATTCTTTTTTGTCCATTTTTCCAAAATTTAAAGAACGCCTCCCTCTTTTTTAAACGCCTCCCTGGAATAAACTCCCCCAAAAAACTTCGAAAAATCTAATAACGCCCCAGGCGTTTATTCGAAGCATTACGGTATATGATTGTGAATTACGTAATAATTATTAACGCGAGAGGTATCGCAATGATGGATAATTAATGGAATATATGCTATTCGGAGAAGAATCAGAAAAAATCAGATATGAAAATTGAACCATCATTTCGTACGATATGATACGTACTGTCGCTCGTATAAATGTTCAAGTGTAAACCAAACTTAAACCAAACCAAAGTTATATTCCGCCTGAACTTTAACGTTAACTTTATTTTGAGTTGTTTTAACGCCTTTACCGTATATTTTACACTGGAGACTCGTTAAACGTTCAGGATGAACAACACTTTAAACAGAAGCCGCTTCTCACAGTAAAGCCTGGTTCATACCTGGCGATTACGACGAACTAGGGTTAATGAAAAACAATTAAAGTTAAGAACTTCCTCAAAAAATTAATCCTGGGAGACCAGATCAATATCAATTTCCGGAAATAATTTCTGTTAATATGACGATATAGCTTCCCTATTAATCTCAAATCAACATTCATGTATTACATCAAATCTATATGGTTAAAGGCGGATTTACACACAGCGAATTTTTCGCTCGTGGACCATTGTTTTGGAAAAACCGATTGCGCAATAAAACTTCGCTTCGTCGAATTTTTAGCCGTCTACAGAGTAGGAATGAGTTCAACTTTTTCGCTTGTCAAAAATTCGTTTGTGATAGACAACCAATCAAAGTACACACAAATTGCTGATTCAGTAATGACATCTGGAACTTACTGAACTTACTGATCCCATGTTCCCACAACTATACATATGACTGTTTTATAAACTTTTCCACATGGTTGCATTGGAAATATTTCTATCAAATTTAGTTAAGATTTCGACAGAAAAATGTAACGAAAAGAAAACAAAAAAAAAAAATAAAAAAATAAAAAAAAAAATCTTAAATGGATATCACGAGGAAAGCCATTCCTCCGATAACACCTTCTGTATTTGTTTTTATTGGTATCGAAAGCCTGATACGTTGCTATGATCTAACTTTATTATTTCTTTCCGTCCGGGTTGAAACGTTGATGATAACCCAAAAACCAAACGTAAACATTATGGGAAACAATTTTGAAATTACAACTTATTGAAAAATTAACATTCAAAACATTATAACAAAATTGAAAACATGAACAACTTACCCACTAGCTACATGTCAATTTCTTCTCGTTTCTTCTTGTTTGAGATCGGCAGATGATCGACGGAAATATTCTTGGATTACAAAATTTGTTTTCTTCAATAAATTAAAATTGTTGGAATAATTTTGTAGCTTGATATTACAAGATTTGGTTTCATTATGATAAACGTTATGATGTGCCAGATTTTTGTACATTATTCTGCATGAGATTATTAAAAATTAATATGTTGAGCGGTAAACATTAATTGAAATCTCTTGAAATATACACACCACAAGCACAAAGTCGTGCAGAAAGTCATGACGTTTACGAATTTATTGAAGTACTTTTCATTCATGAAATATGTACAGTTTATTAGTAGTTTTCTGTTGTTCTGTATGTTTTTCTTTATTCTTTATTCTTTTCTTTATTATCAATTATTCAAAATTTACGTTTGATCACGCAGAGATATACATATCTCTGGATCACGCAAGCAGAATTACGTAAGTAGTTTCCTTTCGTGTCCCTACGAACGAAACCAAAACACCCTTCCCTACATCTAACTCATATGAAGTCACAACTCATAGTCATATAACCTTTTTTAATAAAGAGTAGTCTCCATGTTATGATTTGCACTTCGCCACTGAACGAGGAATAGATTCTTCACACTTATTTTCGATGTTCCCCATTGTTTAAGTTTGTTCGCCAGCGAGTCAAAGAATCTCCGAAATCTTCAAAATCTTCAAATCTTCAAAAACCAGTGTGATGAAGAGCATTTTTATTGAAACTGCGTAAATATTTCTATAGAATTATACTCCTTCGCAGAGATTTTTTAACAACTGTACTCACTGACTGGGGCGATGTGGAGGCGGATTTCCATTATGAAGTAAACTTAAGGCGTGAGTAAGGGAAACATTCGTGAAAATTTTGCTTGTACTTTTCTTCACGTTCCTTTTCCTGTTTATCACTTCATTAATTATGTACTATTAAACAAAGCTTACGATCAAATAAAAATGAATGAACATAAACACAGATCGTTAGGTGAGAATTATTTTGTTCTATCTCCAATTTTTTTAAAATGAGAAAATTAAGTTTTAAATTTCATAGCCTCACCATAGTTAATACAGATGGTTTGGAGCCTTTCAATAGCCTATTCAAATATGTTATTCATCGATTTGATCTTTTTTAAAGTGACATGAAGCTGCAAAACAAAAATGTTTTGAAGAATTATTATATGATTTTGACGTAGTAAAGTATACCCGAAGCGATGTTTTCTAGATACTTTCATTTATTTTTCATATTCTGAGCTGTGATCTTTGAAAGTATATCAGAAATTGTTAACGTAATTTTGATCTGAGAAAAAAAGGCAAGAAAAAAAACCCGTAGAAACAATACGACATGTTTTGTTATCTTTCAAAAATAAAAAATATAATTACAAAATCCACACTTGTTCTATTAAAATATAGTTAAATACTGAAGGTGCTGCTATTCAATATTTTGTGATAGAAATATTGAAGCACAACGCGCACTGGAAAATGTATTTACAACTCGTTATAAAAAAAGTTTAACTCATGCCAGGCCAAAATTGCTCAGTAGTTGGTTGTGGGGTGTGCAGGAGTACAAAAGGTATAGGAATTTTTGAAATACCATCCGCAGATCTTGACAAGAATTGGAGAACACGTTGGTTGGCAGAAATCACGAGGTCAAGAGAAGTTGATAAAAATTTCAAAGCCTTGATAGAAAAAAGTCACGTATATGCATGTGAAAGACATTTTAAACCTGATGATATCGAAATATGTAAGTTAATTTTCTAGTCATTTCAGTCTGTTTCGGATTTTCTAAAAAACATCGATTTTTCGTAATCTAGAGTATTTTGCTCGTGAATAACTGTCGTTATTTCGTCGTTTCTCAAGGCAGTTAGGAAATTCTGCCAATTCCTTATGAATATTGACATAAACGGTATTCTTGAGTAGCTTTTCTACAACTTTATTTAGACCATCCTGCAAATCTTCGTTTCTTAACATCGAAGATTGTTCTTCCTGCTCCATCACGGTGTCGTCTACCACCACCACCTCTTCTTGTTCTGTTGTTGTTTGTGAAGAATGTTTTATCAGTTTGTGTCTGAGTAAGCCTCCAGCAGTCTTGTACGGTTTTTGACAGAACTCACAGATGGTAATATCTTGTTCTTCCATCTAGAGAAAAGCGATCACACTATTTTCTCTGGAGAAAAATTAACAACCAATAAGATAACAAAATAAGTCACCATTCTGTGTTCATTTTGAAAGAAAATATTCTTTAAATACTTACATTTTCCACTAAAACATTATTTTCACTACTAAAAAAAAGCTCAGATTCCTTTAACCTGACAAGAATACTATCAAAAGTGTTTGTAATCGCTTAAATTGCCAGTATCTTCACTATTGCACGCCATATTTATTTTGATCTTTGCAGCTTCACGATCACGTGACATGCACTTTCAACATCCGGACGTATAACAATTGGAAAAACACGAGTCACCAAACCATGTGTTTCTATTAACTATGGCCTCACTAAATCTTTACGAAACCTTTAAGACTGCCGTTTGAAGAATATTTTGCGCTTGTTTTTTGGAAAAAGCTCACGGAGAAAGAAAAAAATAATCCTGAAAAGCTTGAAAACACTCGGGACTCATTTTTTCCGAAAATGGAGATAAGCGAGCGATCAAAATACCAGTACACGTTGCCATAGTGATTATATATTCTCCATGTTTTGTTGAAAATTCTATAAAAACTTTAAAACGCTTTTTCGCCGTGTTCATTTTTCAAGAAAGTGACTAATACATACATTTGAAGCCTCAATGTAAGAACGAAAAGAGCTCTGAGGTGGAAATCTAGCAATAATTCAAGCTGGATAACTGATCTAAAAACGGTTTTTTTATTTTTTTCGTAAAAATGAACAGAACTTGAGTTATGATGTTAACTTTGATAAAAATATACAAAAAAATATGCTGTAAAAAAGAAGTGAAAATATCTTCAAAAATACACAATTTTAGGAAAAACGACAAAACGTTACAAAATAACAAATAATTTTTTTTCAGACCAGAGAAGATTACGCAGGAGCCTGATGGTGTGCGAGATGTTGCAAATCGGAGAATAGAAGATTTCGGACTAAAATTGAACTGTTTTATTTCCTCAGAAACATATATATCTTATTTTCCAACAAACCGAATTTTACTGGTGCAACTAAATCGCCCCTGATTACTATATTGAAACATGAAAAAATTTAACTTCAACAAGACAAAACACAAACAAACCCCCGGCAAACGTCGAAAAGTTTCTTCTCGCGTGAAAGATTTGTTTACATTCGTATTTCCAGCTAAAGAGTCGATCGATTATATATTACAGAAGTTTAAAATGATATTGCCGACGATGTAAGGGGAAAAAATCGCAGTTTGTCTTGAAACTACCAGAACGAAAAAAATAGATCTCTCAAAAGTATTTTTATTTTTAACCAATTAAAATGCAGTATATTCTCACTTGAAGAAAAATATATCCACCTGTGTTTATTTTAGCATTGTACGTGACGTAATTATGTCTAGATAAAAACAAGCAAACAAAAAAACGCAGCCTTCAAAATTTTGAAAGGCCTATAAGAACATTTGAACAAATGAGACCTAACAACCGAAAAACAAGATTTACACCGTGAAAGGTCTGATGGTAACGATTTGCCAGGTGAACATATTGTCCAATAACCTCTGTTACCTGTTGTTTCTATCAATGACCAACGTTTTTATACTGTGTAGTGAACATGTTGTTTTTTAACCAACACAATAGAAAAACGATGAGCCATAAATTGAAACCACATGAATTATGTGTGCGATAGCTGTGGGTGTTCTTAGCATTTCAACACACCTCATCGTCTAACCGTGACTTTATCAGCCGAAATTTGTCAGAAATTTTCTGATTTGACAGACTTTTGTGAGTGGATACTTTTCCCTACAGTACGGATTTTTGAATGAATGTCATTGTGACAATGGTGGATTAATTTATTTATAAGTGCTCATCAATTCTGTAGAAAGAGTCTGAAGAAAAATAAAACAAGCATCTTTTCCTACACCCTAACCAGCATTGCTAATATCACCTGCGCATCGAATACGATTGAGAAAATATTCACTTCAAACTATCATGTTTTATCTTCATTCTCATTGCAATTTCAAATTTTTATCTGAAAATCCAACAATTTTTTCGTGAGATAAGGGATGATGTTACTCGAGTTATGAAGGAACGGTTAGTGAGTTTTTTGCTGACGACGAATGTTGAGAAAACATTCTAAAAAAACAACAACAATTTCTGACTGAGCCATATGGGGTTGGTTTGTAGTAGAAGAATTGGTCTGACATCGACACGCGAACTATCGCCGGAACCACATATGTATAAAGCTCCATTTACACCAACAGAAGTACAAATTCTAAAAAAGTCGTGGATCATTCTCAAAGCCAATGCAGACGAAACAGGGAAAGTGTTGTTTCACAGGTAAAGACTTTAACTTGACATCCATTTCAATTTTGTTTTCCCCATTCCTTGAATGAACGTCAGAATTAAATACTTATACCATGTTTGTCAAAAATTCGACCTAAAACGCCTTTTTCGATAAAATATCTGCCATTAAGATTCATCAACTTGTCATGTGATTTGGATCCAGTCTTCATATGATCTGTTCACCATCCCAGCCAAGTTGGAAAAGGTTTTTTTAAAACATTCAGGAGAGGTTGAGATATGAAATGCTTATTAGAAGCCCTGAACATTGTGATGCAAGAAGGGCTTTGTGTGAAATGTAGCGTACCTTATCGGCCAAAACTTAGTCGGTCTTAATTTATTAGTCGGTTCTAATTTTAGTCACTTCGTCAAAATTTAGTCACTTAGGGCCGACTAATAGTTAAGGCCGACTAAACATTTGGGTCATTTCTAAAATTACGAGTCGATGGAAAATAGACACATATAAATGATAATTCACAGATTTTTAATACTTACAGATGATGTATTTCAAAAACATCTTTATAACAAATAACAGCCTATCAAACGTTTTTCATACTTTTTCAAAAATAAGATACTACGAACAGGGCATTTTTAGGCGAAAATATGATTTATGAAATTACAAAAACTTTAAATATTCAACGATTATATATTCGTAAATTCTTTGTTAAAGTAATACTGATAAGTTTTGGCCGATAAAGTGAAGTGTGTGGTGTAATATTTAAACTCAGTTTTTTGTTAGCATTGAATAATTTGAAATTGAAAAATTTTGATTTTAATTAACTTTGTATGAACAAATTTCAGGTTTCACTTGATTAAATTAACTGCAACCTCGTCCCCAGGGCTTCTTGCCTTTTCGATTATAAGGATTCGTCGCCATCAGTATAATCGAAAAGGCAAGAAGTCCTGGGGACGAGGTTGAATTAACTGCGATGTTCATTGCTAATTCTAGATTGCTCACAGACCACCCCGAATTAATTGGTAAGTTTTCGTTTGCAAAAGAAGATTCCAACGGCAACTACAATCTGGAGAAGATGTTAAGTGACGCACGTTTCGTGTTTCATGCAAGAAGGGTTTTAGCTGCTTTCGACGATATTATACAAGCACTCAATGTTTGGGATGAATTTGAAAAATTACTAAAATCAGTCGAAATTCTTGGTAGGCTGCACAGAAAATACCAAATAAAAACGGCAGATTTTGAGGTGAACTTGAATTTTATAGTATAGAATCGGTCCTTTTCCCAGTCGGCGAAATCGCTCAAAATCTCTGCGATGAAGAGTATTTTTATTGAAATAGTGTGTATATTTCTATAAAAATGTACTCCATCGCAGTGGTTCTCTTAAACAAATTTGCCCACTGGGTTATTTAGAGGCTAGCGGACATCCCAGGTCCCGCACAACAATTCAACAGACGAAAAATTTCGACAAGAGTATCAAAAATTCATTTTATTTCTTGTCTTTTTTTATTTTTTCTGAACATCCGTGTTTACAATATTCTCCAACCTCGAACCCAGGGTCTCTTGCCTTTTCGATATACGGATAGCGGCAAAGAAGACCCTGGCGAACGCTACAGAATTAACGAATTCTATTGGCTGAAAATATTACAACGACCGCAGGATTTTCGAGCAAAAAGAAGAAATCATCCGAGTTACTACTGAGGAAGATAAGAATTGGAATCTAAAAATCTAATTATTCAAAATAACATTATTTTAGCTATCATTTCAATTCAAAAAGCACTGTGATGGTAACATTATGTATTTACAATGAGAAAGGCTAACAACAAAAAGTTCTTAAAATAGTCAAAAGTGAACAAGATAAATTTTCATGCTCTTTTGACTGATAAAAACAACAGAATAGTGATGAATTATGGCAGTCTTTGTTAGAAGAATATAGTTTCTAAGAACTTTAATTACCTGTGCTAAAATTTAAGAGCATAATTTAGAAATATGAGGATGACCATCTTCAATCATTTCTGGGAGGAAAACATGAATTTTTTTTATGACACAATTTTTGAATATTATCAACAATAAAACTACAGAAATCACAAATACATACAAATACATAGTTGAAACATTATTTTATGATCACAGATTGACCTATATTTCCATTATTTAAATATCATACACTTATTAAATTTATATAGCTAATTTCCATTCACTCAGATTCCTTATTAGAATTTAGTGGCTTCAGTTGATGAATATAAATCACATCGTTTCTGAAGCAAAATTGTTCAATATGTGGGTCTAAACAAAGCGTTGCAATCCAGAAATGGGATCAAAAACTAAACCAAGCATGTGCACATACATAGAATGAAAATGTAATCTAATTTTTACTTTACGGTACACAATTTGTAGGATTTTCATAAAAAGGTATACATTGACTTAAGAATTCTAAATCTTAAGCTGTATATCGTTTAGCAAAATACATAAAAGGATAAAGGTAAACTTTACACTTAACAACAATACAGCGTTTACTCAAAACTAAACCATCTGCCATAATGGATTCAAGATCCCATGTAAAGATTTAAAACTGTTATATACGTCACATATATAGCTTGGTTATAAAAATCCTGCAAATTGTCAGAGAGAGAAGAATGGGCTGACAAGAACGACTGAGACGATTTAAGGGAAGATAACAATCTAAAAAGCAATTTCCCTGAAATTTGAAATATCAGTATTCATACAGAATACCATCCTGTTTTCGATCACATAGTAACCTTGAAACTAACAACAAATTTCACTCAACATATGTTAAAATTTGGCAGGGCTGGTCGTGAGAGGCGTGCGATCGCACGCGCACGCCTCGGCACACGCCTAAAAAAAAAAGAGACGTGCGCTCTATCGCACGCCTTAATCTTACTAGGCGTGCAATAAAATTTTAAGTTTTTGCTAAAATATTGGAAGATAAGCTCGTTTAGCTGAAGTTAACTGGCGGTCGGGCCGCCATTTTAATAATTGAGTCGGCAGTTTACACCGGTACCGTTGTCGTTCGGCTGCCGGTTCTAGTCAACCACGAGGTCGCCTACCATGTCGCCTTCTCCGTTCAACACTCGTGAAGTTAAGACGAATTTTTCTGTGTTTCTTAAGACAATTTCTTGCAACTAGAGACATTTAAAAGCCATAACACGTCTTAGAATGATCTAGCACGACTTAATACGTATGACACTCCTTAAAACAAAAACGCACGCCCAAAATGTAACAAGACGTGCGAAAAAAATGGCACGCCTGGAAAATATAGACGTGCGACCCATCGCACGCGGGTCTAAAATCTTACGACCAGGCCTGTTTGGTTAAAATCCTGACAGGATCCTACACAAGATCCTACAAGAATTCATAATAAAAATACTTCTTTTTCAGCATACATAATAAGGGTAGTTAACATATACAACAAACATCATTTTATATGTTGTGTTTTTCTGTCTTCATTTGTGACAAACGTATAAATACTTAGGTCACTTACATGAAGAAGTTATAGAGCTTTTTCGAAATAGACATACATCTACTGACCAGTGAACTTAGCAAATTCTGATGTAAATAACGATGTTGAATCATTTAATAATTTGAATAAGTTCTTCATCCCAAACATTTATTATGAGAATCTTCTCTCACCACTGCACTGTTGTATTGTTTATGTATTATCTTCATAGTTTGTTTTTACTTTTTGTGTGCCTTTATTGACTATTTATATTTTCTTTTGTGGAAGATTGAACCTCAATACACTCAAGTTTTACTTTTCTGCTTCTGTTTGTTTCTGGATGTGTCTCCAAACAAAATAAACCACAGCTCGTTACAAAGATAAAATCCACACAACACCACACGAATTTTGCAATCTCCCTTTTATCATTCAAGGTTTTCGAATGTAATAACCTTGATAACGAATAAAATCTTTATCAAATCAGAAACACCGTCTTTCCAGAATGCTGTTGAAGTCTTGTAAACAACTAAGTTTTGCAGAAATGAGCTCGAGTGAACTCGACGAACTATATTTGGTCTCTATATTGGTTGTAATGTGACTATATAAAAAACTGAATGCACGAGACAAAATTTCTTCGGGCCACCTCTTTTAAAAATTATACAGATTTTGTGTAATTTTCATGTCGCGTAACCAGCGTTCACCAGGGTCTTCTTTGCCGCTATCCGTATATCGAAAAGGCAAGAGACCCTGGGTTCGAGGTTGCAATATTCTCTTGTTCTTTCATTGTAAGGTTTATTTTATTTGTTAGCCAAGAGACAGCCTTTCTTGACCACTAACGTGAAATATACATGGTAGAGGAGATTGAACTCTTTTCTAAAGCCTATTCAATTCTATTGAAATTTCTTATTGTTTTGGCATGCTTTTGAAGAACATCCGCGATGCGCATTTCACTGGATTTTTTATGAAACAGATTACGTAACGTTTTAACGGGCCGCTTGTTTACAATTGAAATATTAAATTTTTCGACTATTTTCCTTATAAATGTCGATAAATTCTTATTATTTCGGTTGAGTATTCGTATAAGGTATCCTAGCAACAAATTTCACCGAATATTTTCGAGCCGATATTATTTAAAACGACTTTTACTATTTAATTGACGACAACACAAGGCTTCAAAAAAATTTGAAATTTGCTATGAAGAACTAGCACCTCAATTGTGCCGCGCTAAAGTTAAACTGAAGAAGTGTTAATGAAGTGTTTTGCTTTTAAATGAAAGTAAAACCTTTAGGGGATCGTAAGATATACCGACTTCAATCAACACTATTTTCAATGTTTTCGTATAATCAAAAAACGCGGGTTGGCAGCCATCATGTTATTCATTCACGTTGACATCACGATCAGTTGCCTACAAACTTAGTTTGATTTTTAATAATATTTAGCTACTTTATAAACAGTTTTTTTAAAAACTACATAATTCTTCCATGATGGAAGAAGATTGACATAAAGAAATGCTGTCGGCTTTGTGTAGAACTTGTGGTGGAAATGTCGTATTAAAGACAGGGTATAAAAACCCTAAGTCTGTGATGGAATATTCCGAAATTATTGAACGTATATATGGTATTAATGTGAAAAGAGAAGATGATAAAATTTACCCAAAGTTTATGTGTAGTAATTGTAGAAGAAATTTGGACAGATGTAAAAAATCTACAGAGAATTCAGTAAGTTTAGAAGCTCCTGGATTTATACCACGTAATAAAGATTGCAAGTTGTGTACTTTATCTTCATCTTGTGCTGAGACACCAGTCCTTTCTGCGAAAAAATTAGACGAGTTGATGCTGAATCAGGGGTTAATAAAAGTTCCACTCAATGATAACAAACTTAAAAGAATTTTTATAAGATTCAACAAAGAAAATTTCACGAATGACGTTGTTATTAATGTAGATGTGAACAATAACTGAACACTACATTATATTATGGAAAAAATATTACAAGTGAAATAACAATTTGACTGAGTCGTTCTGTAATGACAATGTAGAAGATGTTAACAAGACATTGTGTGGAATAGACTTTTGTGAAGCACGTGAGCATCCATTTTAAATTGAAAACTACGGCCCGATTACGACTTTATAACATTAAGTAATGAAATATTTTCAATTGTTACTTTAACCAATTAAATTCAAGAACGAAGACGTTATTTTAAACGCGGGTAAATTTAAAGAGACAAATTTGAATAAAGCACCCGCTTTAGCGCATCGCGGATGATTTGAATAGAAACAAAAGAGTTCAATCTCCTGTTATTTTTTCTACCTCCATGCTGTAACCCATAACCAGCTCCCCGGTTAATGTACTTTTCAGTCACCTCTGCTTCCATGTATGAGCCTGGCAATTTCAAAAACATGGCGATTTGCTTTGAAAATCGCAATGGAATGTAGCAAACAACACTACTATCGTTTAGTACAACAACGGCATATTTGTCGTCTTCATTCTTTTCTTCTGTAACACATAAGTATCTTCTTATTGTTTATTTTCAGGTCAAATTTCATTTCATGAATGTTTCTTTGTATAACTAGACAATAGCGAAGGGTAATATGGGCATGCCTAATAGGCTCCCGACTTAGGAGTATGATTTCTTCTGAGTTTCTGGCCAAAATAAGCAAAACCTCTCCAAGGCGGACACCTCTGTAAAGCGGACAAAATCTCTGGTCCCGTAAGCGTCACTGTATTTTCATGGATCAATGGTTTAAATCTTTCCACAAAATCTTGCCTTGAACTAAAATTCATCTGATCTACATCTACCTTGTTCTTCAAATCCTTTTAAAAGACGTTTGAGGGAGAGCTAAGAGTTGAAACCTTCTCAAATTTATCCAAGTAGGTTTGAATTTGGACCTTCTGATAACCCGACCATATAACTAAAATCAGATGATCATTATCATTATTTGGTTTTAGAAATTAAAAGGAGCATTTATCACAGTACTAGAATCACCGTTCGAAGATTTTAATTGGTCTATAATCATGGTCAAATCAGCGTGGACGAAATTCTTTGAAATAGTTGCAGAACACATGTTATATGGTCTGACCGTGGAAATCTTCTGAAGAAGTGACGAGTCATCTTTAAAGAATTGTCCAAAACTTTTCTCAACTGACGAAGACAACGACGAGAATCCTATATTTATTTATTTATCTATTTATTTACCTTATTGAGTTTTAATAACACGATTCGACTTTAACGGCGAACAGTGCATCAAGCAAATGTAAGTTTAAGAAGTTAGTTCGGGAAAAATCACCGAAATAAAGAATCTGGTCAAATTATAGTCGGTCCTTTCCTAGTGGGCATAATCGTCAAAAACCACTGCGATGAAGAGCTTTTTTATCGAAATAGTGCGTGTATTTCTTTAAAAATGTACTCCTTCGCAACGATTTTTCAACAAATTTTCCAACCATCGGTTCGTGCCTGGGTCATGACACTTTGGTTAGGGGTAGTGACAAAATTTTTCCTCCGACGAAGGTACACTTGTGGAAAGGAGGTAAGCATTTTATACTTTTTCGACCATCCAGTCTAAATTTGCGGTATACGATTCAGACGTAGAATAGAGTGTATGAATATGTCAGAATATTTTGCATAAATAATAACATTTACAAAAGCATTGGTAAAAATACCGAAACGTTTTGGATTTGTTGAAAAAAACTTTTTCTGTTATCACTACAGTATGACATATGCGTTCCTGAAATCGATTTCAACTCAAATTTCTTCAGTTTTTCACCAATTCCCTTCCTTTCTGATATCAGATCAAGTGGACACGTGACTTTAGTAAAATCGACTTTGCGTTTCCAAGAATACGTTGACGTCATCACGCCTAACTGACAGATGATACTACGTTTTGATCCTGCATCTACGGTCATTTCTTCTTGAACGTTCTGAAGTTTCTCAAGTTCTATTTTAACCAGTTCCGATGCACTGCTATTGTGCCTGTCCAAACTAGATTGGGTTTTAAGGTTCATGCTAGCCTGCACTCTTCGTCCCCATGAAACGTCCGAATATCGTAAAGATCGATACAGAAATCTTTCTCCTAGCTGTTCGTATAATTCTTCGTAAGTTTGACCTAGGTTGCAGCCTTCCCATGATGCATTCGTCGGACTGGAAAACAACAAAGCTGCAGTGTCAGCAAGAACAGTATGAACGGAAAGTATTTGCAGAGTGTCGTCAGGAGATTTCAGCTGCTCGTATTTTGTTTCCAAATGTTTAAGTTTTTCTGTTAATCCAGGAAATATAACACGTTTGACAGCCTGGAAAAATAAAGATATGTTTCAACAAGCAGGTATTGCTCCTCTCTCTCAACAAACCCAGTGGGCAAAATCGTCAAAAAGTCAATGCGACGGAGAGCACTTTTATTGAAATTGTGCGTATATTTCTATAGAAACGCACTCCTTTGAAGAGCTTTTTTAACAAATGGGTAAGCAGAAAAGTACACACACGCGTGCACTGACCTCTAAACCAAGTGTTCGAACGCCGATGACAGTGCCGTATAACGAACTCAACGATCGCTTGTGGTCGTTGAAACTGTCTTGGAAAGATTTTAAGAGTTGCTCGTGAAGATTGTGAAGCGTGACCGAATGTTTTCTAGATGTCAATTCATGAAAACAAATCAAATTCACTCATTTGTTTCCTTGACTTCATAAGCAGTCTCTGCTTTCTTATATATGATCCTGCTATTTGGATCAAAGCAAGAGATGGTGGAACTGCTACGAAACCGCGCCTTGCAGTTACACCAGGGCGGTAACCAAAAAAGGCCTTCAATATTAAAGCCAGCAGTAAATCTGGATAGTTGACGCAGTTATGGTGGAAAACTGCATGGTGTGTTACCTGCAAAGAAGCAGCAAGGAATGCGCAGCTATTTCCTTAACGTCCCATTTACACACAGCCAGTTTCGCTTCGCTTATTATGTATAACATGATCTTGACTAATACAAAAACCTGAAATTCGAGAAAACAGGAAGAAAATTCATATTAACAGTAGACGAACAGTGACAAGATGTTCTTCAGAAAAATATATTTAGAATACCCTTACATAAGGTGTCAGCAAAACAGAATTGTTTTGGGTTAAAGCTTTGATCGCCTGCAGGAGATAACATGAGATGGTAGTGAAGGTTTCTTTGCCGCTATGAAGTTTAATCTGTTAACAGAAAACAAGAACACACTGAGTGTGCTTCATACACCTTGTAAGTGATCATGTCAAATAGGTTATCACGTGGACGACGTGAAATACCTGTGAAGAAAAGAACGACACCAAATACGGCATGACGATTTGCAGCTTCTTATTCTCTGCAAGATCCTTTAATGCGATCTGAAATAGAGATCGAAGGAGGACATTAAACTGATTTCGTTGCTGGAAACTCTTTAATCCTTAATAAGATTCACAGAGGAATTCACAATAAAAAAAAACATTAAATTGAACATGGCTACCCGACACGTCATCCAAGACATGTCGTGGCCACAACGGATATGTTTACCTGTCGCAAGTGGACACTTTTGTGGATTAAAGCAGCAGACGTTTCCGACAAGTACGACGACATCGCCTAAACAGTCGAATTGACCATCTATATATAGTGTGCACTTTAACTTTGTAATGTCATATGACTTTGACTTGAAACAGCTATGTAAACAAAGTAGTCAATCACACGAAAAAAAACATTTTTACCTCGGACAACTGACCTTTATTATCTTCCTTACTTTTACCTGAAAACGCAAAACAATATTCACTTGAGATAACACAGAAGAACAGAACACAGAAAAAAAGAACAATGCTATAACCTACCTGACGTTGGGGAATGACCTTCCAGGACTAACCAACTAGCTAAATTAAAGACCAGAGGACCAGTTTATCGACACAGTATCGAACAAGAACGTCGACCAAGAAAAAACCGACCTTTAACAGTGGTCTCGCCGGGATCTGACGGGTATACAGGCTCGAGAGCTGTTTCACGTAAATTTACTTCCTTCTCATCGAGATAACAGACTTGGCCTTCCTTGAATGTTATTGTCTTGAATGCTTGACTCTCTACCCCACCGTGGCCATATATAGGCTACATAGCAAAAAGATGTTCAATCGAGTCAAACAAAACTCAAGTGGATGTTCCATCCAGAATAATAACAATCACATCCCACTAGGCAAACTTGTTGAAAAAATCACTGCGGAGGAGAACATTTCTATAGAAGTATATACATGATTTCCATGAAAAGCCTCTTCTTCGCAGTAATTTTTTGAAATTTTGGCCGACAGGGAGTAGTCAGTTGTTAAAGAAAACCCATCTTTCAGGAAATGTGAAGATTTTATTGTTCTCCTGCAATATCATTGACAAGCAAGAATAAAAAAAACATAAAAAGAGAGACATGTTGGAGGAGAGCTTAATCTTTACCTCCGTGTTAGCTTCTTTCAAAGCGTTGTTGAAATCATCCACCATCAGACAAGTGCGCTTACAATGTTTCATTACGTTCAAAGCATTCTACAACAAATTCATGACACAAACGTTTCACTTAGCACGGACAAACATTTCTCTTAGAATGGACAAGTAACATAGAGAATAGAAAGCCAGATAATGATCAATCAAAACTGAAAATTTTAAATTACTAGCACGATATTTCATATTCAGAAGAATGGGTAGAGGATTGCTTACAACACAAGGGCTCACACGACGCCCAGTAGATTGGGTATAAAAAAGTGAGACTTGAATTTGACTTACATGTACAGCCTCTCTGATCCTGTATGTGACATCTTCCACCATCACCCCTGCAACATCATCAGGAAGTCTGGGAACACCAACCGATTCCACCCACATATCCACGCAGGATTTCGGTAGAACCGTATACTTCTTTATACCTGTTTCCATTTCGCATGCGCTACAATTTTTGACCTAATCATTAAGTACTGTGGACCCTCGCCCACCCACAAAACCACAAACGAAAAGTTGTCTTTATTCTCAGCAGGACTGAAGACACTCTTTATTTCAAATAGTAGGTTTTCTATAAGATAAAATTACCGTTGATATCATGAATAACATTGATAGGCTAAGTTCATGTTTCCACTATACTGGATTGCTACCAGAGCGATCCAAAAAGAGTATCAAAGAAAGTTTGTGTTTCAAATTGATCGGTTACTTAGTTTTTTATACAAAAGGTATAATGGAAACAGTCAGTGATTTTTGGAACAGGGCCGTTCACACAGGGCCGTCCACACCAGGATTCGAAAACATAAACATTACCTTATCGGCCAAAACTTAGTCGGCCCTAAGTGACTAAATTTTGACGAGGTGACTAAAATTAGGGCCGACTAATAATTAAGGCCGATGTTATGGAAACAGTCTCATAATAATACTCGTACACTTAGATACTCATGAAATTTATAATCATAATATATTGTAAATTGATACCAATGATATATTATTTCCAGTAAAACTAGTTTCGTATTCCAAATATAATTTTGACTACCACTCTTGTAAATAGCATAATGAAAAAACCAAATTATCGACAACATATATTAGCAATAGAATCATATTAAAATTCTGAATATTCAAGTGTGAATAAACTAGAGACGAGGAACAGATTCACCGCATTGCAGTGCCGACCTGCTAGGTGTACTGAGGTAGTATCTTGAAACGCACCCATTTTGGGCCTAATAACAGCTAGTGAATTACATACAAACACAAGCAATAAGGTGCTAATTTTAAGAGCTACTGTTAAAAATATCAAGTAAAAATTAAAATAGAAAATATGAACTACATAAATCCCAGTGAACAAATTTGTTGAAAAATCACTACGAAGAAGGTGCATTTCTATAGAAACATACGCATTATTTCAATAAAAAATGCTCTTCATTGCAGAGACTTTTTGAAGCTTTTGCCCACTGGGATATCCTAGTTTTCAATCACAGATAAACAAGTTAAAATAACTTTGCATATCATGAAAATGCATGGAAGGTTTCTACCCTACCCAGTGGGCAAAGTCGTCAAAAAATCACTGCGACGAAGAGCACTATTATTGAAATTGTGTGTAAATTTCTAAAGAAATGCACTCCTTCGTAGAGGTTTTTAACAAATGTGCCGCCTGGGTAACGTGAAAACACAAGGATGGTCAATTTAAGAACAAAGTATCACAGTTTCTATTTATCATGATATATAGGACCTATTTCAAGTCCAAGTGAATTCTACCACAGGTATAGGATTGCAAATTACTTAAACATTCTCAGACATGAAATGGATGACTTCCCAGAGGGCAAATTGTTTGAAACATCACTGCAAAAAGGAGTACATTTCTATAAAGATTTTTATAATAATTTCAATAAAAATGTTCTTCATTGCAGTGACTGTTTTTGAAGCTAATTTTATAACACCAAACAGATGATGATCTATCTTCTTCAGGCAGCTATAAAAACATGACTATTCACACTTTTGTATTCTTGTATTATTGTTTCTTAAGGGACCAAGATCAGTTAATCAAATTACGATTTCTCTAACATCATCAGTACTAAAAACAATGTGAAAAGAAATTATCCGTCATCTTTGAATGATCAATTTCAATCCGAAAGTTGCCTTTCCTTGCCCCCCATGCGGCTGCCCCAACAGATGCACGTGCATCAGGTTTCAATTTCAGCAGAGTGAACTCCTTAAGCTGCTTTTCCTCGTCTGTTTGTGGTGCCAGACCCCTGATAAATCCATCCTTTAGGTAAGACCAACTTTTCCAGACTGATCCTACACAAATGATTTTCAAACCACCTTTTTCGAGTAATAATTCATTCTCCATTTTAGGGATTAAGGCTTTGACATGTTTTCCTAAAACCTCTCCTGCCTTGTCGAGGATGTGGAGTGATAATTTGTCATTCGATTCAGCGCCCTTTACAACTCCTGCAACACAGAATTTGGCTAATTTCTTTTTATCAATGTTTGCATTGTTTGGTGGATACAGGTACGGCAAAATATCAAACTTGTCGGTCATCTCAAAATATTCGAAAATCGCTTTCTTCAAAAAGTCTATGCTAAATGCCGCCCTTTCAAAACCATCGAAATCTTCGTAAACTGTCTTGATAGCTTCTATTGCAATCCAAAAAGCACCTCCTTTGTCACCTGTAAAACAGGATATTACACAAGAATGGCAATGAACGATTCCTTTATATCAAATACATCGAGATACTCACTAATCATGTGTCCCCATCCGCCACAATTTGCTGTGGAACCTGATGGATTCATAACCAAACAATTTGATCCAGTACCAGATATCAAAACAACACCCCCACCATCTGTCCCAGTAACCAATGGTGATAAACAATCATTACAAGTGAAACATAATTTCGATATAGATGGGTATTTTGACAGCAAGGTTTCGGATATTTCCTTCATTTTTGCTTCATTATCAGCTCCGCTCAAGGACAGTCCAAGAGAATCAAGTGGGACCATTTTATCAAGCCCAGCGGCTTCCTTAGCATTGGACACCATTTCTTCAATTCTACGGCAACATTCATCCATACCTTAAATTCATTTAATTGTTTTAGAAAATTTACAGTGCTGACATTAACCATTCAATGACAGGAAACAAACTGCAGACTTACCAACGAGCCACTGATTTGTCCCTTCTCCTGTCGCTTCACTAACAACATTACCATTAGAATCGACTATAGTCAGAACTGAGTGGCTGCTTCCACCCTCACAGCCGCCAAAGTAGCGCACCACAGACATTTTTGGGCTTTTTTAATGTTATTTGGTTATTACAATGATGCTTTTATGATTGTTTAAACAACTCCCACATGGATTCTAAAAAAGCCAATCATGAATTTGTGTTTTTATTCTCAAAACTGATTTGTTTTTAATGATTTTAAGGAATGAGTTAAAAGCAGGCATTCCTGTGCTTAATTTCCAATGTACACAGGAACAAAAAACATAACCGAGTCTTTGGTTGTAGTTAAGAAGGACTAAATTGCTAAAATCTCTAGCATGTACGCAGTGGTACAAGATTTCTCTTTGCATCAGAAACTGGAAGTTCTTTTCAGTCATAAAAGGCTAGGTGAACTGAACAATTAAATAATAAAAGAACAAACAACTTTTATTTCAATTTTGATAAAAAATCATGAGCAAAAGATTGTAAAAGTAATATTTTATGCTATTTACCGTAACACTTAAAAATTATAAAATTGCAATATAATCATGAATGGTTATATAAATTCATAAAATTTTCTTTACACAGTGGCCATACAAAAACAAATCAATCTTCATCATCTTCGCCATCTGAAACCATCAAACCAGCAAAACGGTTTGAAAGATTTGGTATACCTTTTTGAATAATTGGTTTTGACTTTTTCTTAGCTTTTGAAACTTTTTGACTAAACTTTTCTTGAATGCAATCTTGTAAACCTTCACAAATTATTTGAATAAATTTCTCAAAGCTTTCTTTTTGTTTGTCATCAAGAAATTTGTGTGGGGATTCCCCTAAAAGAATAAACACAAAGTTTTTGAAACACAATCCGTTAGACAGCTTAGCCTTTATGACAAAACAAACTCACAAAAACCACATGCTTAAGAGTAAATTATTTGCAGAGTCAACATAAAAAAACAACAACATATGATTATGTCTATTTAGAATGACCTGAAAGAATCCAGGAAGTAATTTCTCTCATTCAAAAGCACAAAGAGATGAAGAACGAGATACAGATAATAGAGATACAGTTGGTTACAACCACCATCCAAGCCAGATAAAGTTGGAAATTTATGGTTTGCCATATAGATGAAAACTAAAGGAGCAGTTAATGATCATTCTCTAACAGAAATGACTGAAAGAAAAAGCTACCTTGGATAAGTTGATGGTATATATGATGCACATAAGTCCCATTAAACATGAATTTCACACTGCCAGTATGAACAGGACGTTCCAGTAGGTCATTCAAGATTCTTACGTAATGCACAATAGATTGCCATCTACTGTAATAGTGAATAGTGACCAAATCAACATCACTTTTAGCATGACTTTCTATGATGGTATTATCAGTAAAATGCAAAAAACTGATCAACAAGGCATAAAGATGTTCGATTCGAATCTTTTCATCGATAAGAAAAGTTTGCTTGATCCAATATCTTGTGCAGATGAGAAATATATGTGCATCAGGTCGGGTAAACTCCAGGTTTTTCATGGAAAACTCTAACACATCACACAAAAATTTAAGCTTGCATGAACTGATTTCAGATAAAATGTTAGGCATTCCTTTCAAGTCTTTGATGTTGACTTCTACCTGTGCTTTCCTATAGTTTTTTCCAGCTCGTCTATATTCTGTGACATGAAAACTGTCTTGATCCAAATGCTTCAACAAAATAGCAAAAACATATTTTCGTAGAGTTTGTGACGACTGTGAACTGCACTTCATTTTTACGTTTTCACACTGAATAGTAACAAAGTGACATTGTGCAGAAAAAATGTCAATAACAGAGGGATCAACAAGCCCTTGGTGTGCCAGTGCCAGTAAAAATGATTCAAGATCATTTTCTATATGATATAAATCCTTTCTTGAGATTGTTTCTGTTCTCATCAACACATTAAACAGTTCATCACACTCATCTTTTGCAAAGTTGATATCAAACTGGAGCAGAATGTTTTCAATTTCATTTCGCAATTCAACCTGGTTGACACAATCGTCAGAACAGAAACTCAAAATCACTTCTTCAACTGAAGCAAATTTTCGAAGGTACTCTGAAATACATTGCATTCTGGGCTGCAGTGGTAATAATCTACCATTAGGCTTTCGAATACCACATGTTTTCTGAATAAACAACAAGTATTCCTCGCTGCTATAATCGTTACCCATGATGACAGCTAAGAAAGGAAGCATCCATGTTTGTAACTTCAAATGTTGACATAAAGAATCTATCTTAAAACAGTGGCAGGATTGACTTTTGATTTTCATAAATCCATCCATTGAAATTACACCATGATGAACATTGGTTACATAAAAGTCACTATCTCCAGTCACAACTGGACAACACAAGCGATTAGCAAAAGCGACTATCAGAAGATCAGCTTCTCTAAAAAAAACAAAAAAAAGCATAAGGTTTACAACTACTTAACATGGACATGAATAATTATGAATAATTGCTCCCTTACTTTTTGGCTACGACAAAGTTTATTCCCATCTGTTGCAGTACTTCAATGAAAACATACTGTGTTAGAATAGGCTTTGGAAAGTCATACGGGTTACTATGAGGATTAGTAATATCATCCAGTACACTAATATTGTTAAAAATTCGCTCACAAATCGTTTCTGTTTTGAGTGGAATATTTAAACCACCATCAAGTATTATAAATGGTTTAATATTATAAAAAGTGAGTTTTTCAAAGAATTCCCGAAAACAAGCATACAACTTGAAGTAATCACCACCAAATCTTCCTGGTACTCTTTTCATTAAGGTATAATATAATGAATTTCCATCGATAACCAGATTCATTCCATTCAGATCTAGTAACTCTGAGTATAGTATACTACCATTTTGTTTAATGTAAGACGTAAGTTGGCGAATGCCCATACTGAAAGATAAGAACATTATTATTGTAAACAATAACACAATTATTTCATCTATGTATTGCTCCTCTGCAGACCGCTTCAGCTTTCCCAACATACATTAAAAAAAAAGATTTCCTTTTTGTGTGTGTAAATCTACAAAAACTGAAAACTATATATATATAAAAAAGGAAAAGTAACGATGATAAGGGTAGATCAGGATAAAAATACCTTAATAATGTACTTATTTTTCAAGCATATGTGACGGTTTGAGGGAAAATCATAACAAGTGATATTCCTGATAAATTAATCAGTAATTTATCAGAAATTTATCAGTAATAATCAGTAATACTGATAAATAATCAGTAATTCGTTCGATTTGTCAGTAATTCGTTCGATTTATCAGTAATTCGTTCGATGAATCAGTATTACTGATTATTTATCAGTATTTACCGATTATTTTATCAGTAATTACTGATTCATCGAACGAATTACTGATAAATCGAACAAATTACTGATTAAATCTATTGTTTTCTAATAAGTAATTTACTGATAAATTTATCAGAAATTATCACTTGTTATGATTTTCCCTCAAACCGTCACATTATAATGATTTCATACAAATATGATTTTTCAGGGCATAAAAAAATGAAGTACACTAAACACAAGTAATGATAAATGCGAAGTGTTTTCTAATAACCGTTTTCTATATCAATTTCATTATTATAATCTCATATCTCATATCTGCTCTGCTCTGCATCTTTGGCTTTAAAAGGTTTTTTTAACTCTTCTAACATTCGCATGGAAAACACTGATCCAGATAGCCAGTCTTCAGATTTTATGATTAGCACTAACCAATTACAGTCTACTACAATGATAGGGCTATCTAGTCCCCAATTTCAATTTAACATTTAACGTCTTTGGAAAATATCGAATGGTCAGAGATATTCGTGTCGATCTAGGCAAACAACTTTGTGTTTTTGAGAAAGTATTTTTATTTAAAATGGTCTTGCTACTAATTTCATCTTCCTTGCATTCTTCAATGCCATGCATATATGAATGATACATATATTCTTTGAAACAAACTAAACTTCTTCTTTCAAGTAGGAACGAGCCGATGTATCGAGATTGTAGAGGGGCAACCTGTTTGAAGAATGTTAGAATTGTTTTAATCAATAACAATTTAACATGATATCAGCATGACAAACATAACGCAGCTTTACCAGCCGGCACATTTGTTAAAAAATCTCTGCGAAGGAGTGCATTTCTATATAAATATGCACACAATTTCAATAAAAATTCTCTCCGTCACAGTGACTTTTTGGCGATTTTGCCGACTGGGTTACCTTCACATCCTCTTCAGAGTCATCAATGTTTTCATAAAAGTCTAATACTGTATGTGATCCCAAGCTAATAGTTGCAATGGTAGGGTAAAATAACGGTCCATCTAAATGCGGCTGCAATGAAAATTATAAACAATGAGTGGACATAATATTTAAAATGGTATTTGTTATATAAATGATAGGGATGTTGATTTACCATAATACCTTGACCAGGATGATACTCATTTACTAAAACATGATTTGGTTTTTTGTCTTCAAAAAGTTTCAAATCAGACAACTTGAGGAGATACATATCAAGCCACTAGAATGAGATTATAGACAAGGATGAAACATTGATATCTATATTCTAACCCAAAGCAATAGACATCATAAATGAGAAAGCGAAAATATTGAAAATATTGTATTTTTCTATACCGTAGGAATCTTTTCAGCAACCATGCCCTTAATAAATAATGACATTTTTAAGAACCACCCTTGTGTACATTTCAATAAATTAATGGAATTTTTCATGGAAAATTTTATTATTTTACAGATGGAAGAGGAAGGCTAATTAACAACAGAAAACAACAGTAAAACAGAAACACTGTGAAAGTTTAACAAACCAAAGATTAAACCTACCTTAGCATGTGGCAAACCTCCTAAAATACAAATTGTTCATCATAGAGAAAATTTACACCATTTGCAGAAACAGAAACAGATCCTTCCTCAAAACTAGTCATGTAGCATTATAATTATTTTTTTGAAAGATTTTCACAAAATTTCACTTTAAAAATCAAATTAAAAACATTACCCCAATTTTGAAGACGTCTATTTGATAGCTGAGTCCATTTAGGTAGAGGAGCATTATATACCTACAAATTTTGCCAATTTATATTAAATTTTAATAATCCCAATAGAGAATTGATTACATCAAAGGAATCACACCTGCTTGGTCAATTGTATTTCCTCATGCTCAGTGATAAAGTCTGGAATGTAAAATGCACTTCTAGGAGCCTGTAAAAACATCATAGATACTTGATAATGGATTTTCTGGTGACTGGTGTGTTCAGCAATGTAAACATGATACAATGTACAATTTTTGTTAAGGAAAAAAACAAGGTTTTGCAAACTTATGTTGGTTTAATGGAACGATATTACAAGTTAATTGAATTTTCACTACGAAACTGATAGTTACCTCATTGACTAGATATTTAGTCCAATCCAATATATCATCCATAGAACTCTAAATTCTATAGAAATTATTTACAATGGAAGAAACAGAAGAAGCAATTTAATGAAGGCAAAGTCATATCACACATCACATGCACTACAGTATATTGTCTTTTTCTTGCTACATTTTGCAAAGATATAAGTCATGATTTCCGACAGTTAAATCTAAAAGTGCTTCTCAAAATCATAATTTTATCCAGGGCAATGAAAACATAACACATGTTAATTGGGAAGAAGCAATTTTAAAAAGAATGAGAAGTTATAATCACAAACAAATAATTATCTCCTTGCTATCATATCATAATATATTAACAAGCCAAAAATAAATATATATACATTCTCATAACATATAGATTACTAAAAAAAATAGTGTTCATTCAAAATTTTGAGTTAAGTTGTATTCACAATCTCTTTCATTTAAACCACTTCAATTGAAATCAACACACGTGCATGCATCAGAAGACACTTCAATACTTCTTTCTCTTATAAACACCTAAAATTTTGCATGGTGTATCAATTTAATGTCTACAATGTATTCATAAAATGAAAAAGAAGTGGGCCAGTCTCATTATCAAAATTGCAGCCTCAAAATTATTATCTTGCTGATTCTCATGGTTATTTCACTTGAAAAAAAAATTTGAACAAAGACTGTAGTATTGCAAATGTATACAACCAAATTAACACACATTATTAAAAAGACATCCATGATGACATAATTTATTGAAAACTCAAATATCAAAAGCATTGAATCCAAATTGCTGCAGCAACTTTTGATTTACACTCTGAATCTTTGACGCTTTTATCTGCCAAGACAACTTTGACTTTTCCAATCTATCAGCCATCATGTCGAATGCATTATGCAAAACATTCTCATACGCTAGCTCCATGTGTTCGATTTTATATTCAAGATCAGCGATTATACTGTTCTTCTCTGTTAAGATTTTTTCCTTCTCTTTTTTCTCTTTCGTCAGCTCTTCCTGAGTGTCAAGCAACTGCTCTTCCAAAGATTTTGTTTTGGATTCTAATGCAGTGATACGACTTGTCAAATCTGTCTGCATACTTTTATATTGTCTGATCAAATCTGCTGTTATTTCGTACTTGTTTATCTTTTCCTCTTGCACAAATTCATTTGCTTCTCGGACTCGTTCACGAAGGTTGGCAGATGTTGCTTGATTACGTCTTGCAACTTCCGTTCTCATTGCTAAATGATCTTGAAGCGACTCGATTTTTTGGAGGGTCTGTTGATATTTTTCTTCCAGTGTTGGTCCTGCAGCTTTAGCAGATTTTTTAGTTTTCTTTTTCTCCTTTTTTTTGGGCGGCATATTTTTTTAAATGTTCTATTGGCAATCACTACAAAATATATTAGAATCATCATCACAAATGTCTTGAATGTGTCAAGAAGAGATATGTGCCAAATCTTACTATTGTATAGAATTTTTTCTCCAAATCTATTTACTTGAAAAGTATGTCAAGAAATTTGTTACATTTTTATACAGGGATATGCTTATAACCACTGAAACAACTTTATTATTGACAGGCTATATACATAAAACTTGTTAAAAAAAGAATGAGATCTACTACCAAACAAAATTCTTTCAACAGAAAACTTTTCAAAACAATTGTGTATATGCATTACGTGTGCAACAATAACAATAATTATCATAAATTATCACAAAATTTCTAAATCAACATGCCGAACTTCCGGAGAATTGTTCTTGATATTTCTTTCGATACGATCCACTTGAGAACCTAACACGTCAATGATTTGCTCTCCATGTTCCAACAAGAAATTTTCTAACTGCTCCGGTGTTTTGATCTTCTGGAGCTCTTTCAGTACAACATCCTTGTCCAGTTTATCAATATGAACACGTGTCAGTTCCCTCCCATCAAAATTTATTTCGGCTTTAAATCGGACAGTATCAGCACCCATTTCTGTGGCTTTAACATCATGAATAGATCTTATCATCATATCATTTTCTAAAACATTAATAATTTGACGAAGACGGTCAGGATGAATGGATCTTCCAACAAGGGAATCGGCATTTCTTTGAACGAGAAAGACAGCTACAACACCAAGTAACGCTCCTATTGACACTGATCCAATGGCATCAAAAATGCAATTACCAGTGTAACTTGTCAATCCAAGTGATGTAGCAGCTATTATGATCCCAACAAGAGCTGCACTGTCTTCAACAAGTACTGCAACAGCGTTGGGGTCACGACCACGTGTAATGTATTCTGGTAGTGCCACACCACTTTCGAGAGCACTTCTACGAACTTGCTTGAAAGCTAACAACATAGTGATGCCTTCTACGACGAAAGACACTCCAAGCACAGAATAAGCCATTGTTAGTGATTGCAAAGGGACTGGGTTTAGAAATGTTGATATACCATGATATACCGAAAATCCGCAACCAAGGAAAAATATACCACATCCACTGATTAACGAATAAATATATCTTGATTTGTGCCAACCGTATGGATGGTCAGGGGATGGTTGCTTTATTGATTGCCAAATTCCAAATCCTAAAAGTCCCTGGTTGGCTGCATCTGCAAGGGAATGTATAGTTTCAGATAGCATTGCTGCTGAGCCTGTATATACATAAGCTCCAAACTTTATAAACATCACTGTCAAATTCGCAGCTACTGCATAAAGAACCACTTTAGCTGATCCCTTGAGCAAACCTTCACGTTGCGCTCGGGAACCGAACATTCTATTCTCTTCATCCAGTTTCGTCTGGTCTTTAACAGTTTTTTTAAGGTGTCCTATTAAGGCACTTAAACCTTTCCTATATCTCTCTCCAATTTCCATTGCTTCTCGTCTTCGGCCTATCTCTTGTTCCAGGGCTTCCAAACTACCCCATCTTTCTAGAGCTCTTTTCTCGACATCCCTTTTAAGATAGCAAAAATCAGGTGGCAGCGAACTGTCATTATAAGCAGTCCTAACGCGTGTCTTTCTCATACCATCTAGATCTTCAGGGGTGAGTAAGTAGTCATTAAGAGCTCTTGAAGCAGATATAAAAGTGTTTTTAGTGTAAATGATATTGTAATCAACATATCTTGTGACTGGACTGTAATAAAATGGTTTTTCATTAACTTTGTCTAACATGACATCCTGAATGAAGGAATTTTCTGGAGGAGATGTTTTGGAAGTATCATCATTATTTTCTGAAGAATAAAAGACAGACGTTGAGCAAATTGTTCTCTTGCGTATATCATTTCTTCGATATAAATCAAATACCAAATTGTTCTTAGGAGAAAATTTCCAATGGAATCGATATAGACAACAACCAAATTTAGTGGAACTCATAGTTTAAAAATCTGAAAAATATAAGAAACAAACAAAATTAACTACAATGACATAAGTAAATCCTCCTTTTGTACAGTTCAAATTGTTAATGCACACTGGCATTTGCTTAAACAAATGCAGTGGTATAATGGACAATAAGTGTCGGCTCTAGGGTGGGGGGTGACGAGATCTTATAATCAAAACCAAAGCAATTACATACTTATCAAGATTAACTGAGACACTGCAATTGTTTACACAATAAACTCAGGTTGTTTGTAAGAGCAACTCACTTTATAGAATTTGTCCAGGGCTCCCACTCACAAGCTACAAACGTTTTTTTTATGATTTTATGCTAAAAAATGCAATATTTTATGCTTTTTTACGCTAAAGAACAAGATTTTATGCCCTTTTTATGCCACTTTTGGAGGCCAGAGAAGGCAAGACTGTTAAAAGTTACGATTTCTTTACTGAGGCATTTTTAGGCTCTATAAGCAATATAGAGGACAGGAAATAAGCTATTATGTTCACTGACAAAAACAATGGAAATGTGCAGCGTAATAGTCTTATATATATCACCTTTTATCACTATCCTATCACTGAATTGGAGTGTCATATAGTGTAACTTCTGACCACTATTCAAGCAATGCAAGTATAGAGTACTTAACTGATAAAAAATGATAGGCTGCTCTAAGTGACTGCATGTACAGGAACTATAACAGTAGCTAACAGGAAACAATATATTTGAAGAGAACGTCTTCAGTAAAATACCCATGATAAAAAGACTAATCAATAACAATGTATATAACAAGAAAATCAGACTTCAAAACTGCTAAACTGTTTAAATCAGACTTTAACATTGCTTGATTGAATTTCTTAGTGTATATAACAGCCATTTTAATTTAAAAGACATGCAGTTCCATGCTTAATATGAAGGAATATAAAACGAATAAAAGGAGCAGGTTTTTCGGAAGAAACTCCTTCATTTAAAATAAGCCACAAAAAGACAATTTGTGAAAAAATTGCTTTGCTTATCAAGGTTCGAATTAAAATTTTAAAAGTATATCGCAAAAAGTATAGAGCGAAGCGAGCTGAAAAGCCTGCCAAAGGCACAAAAATTTTTGCACTTTTGCGATGCGTTTTTATCAATTTGCGATGCAGTTTTTGTTATAAAGAATGAACTATTGCATTTAAGGCCAGCGCTCTGTCTACATGCTAACACTCAAAGCCCTGATGTTATTGCTTCTTTACCTAACGAATACATTACAAGCCAAATGTACTATGTACCGGTCTTGATCAACATATTCAGGCAAAAAACTCACTGCAGCAAGCCTGTAAATAAGCATCGGACATTGTCCAGCAAGAAATGCGCTATGTCCGACATGAGATCCCGTACTGCCGGACATGATGTCCGACAGAAATTTATCGCGTTTCTATCAGCCATTTTGATCTCTAACATGCTACGAATAAAAAGTGTGCAGAACGAATATCATAAGATACAGGATATATACTCGTTAATTATTAATTTCGTTTACTGTTTAAAATTTTCAAGTTACAGGTAACACATTAATCAGAAAGATCAAACTATATTTGAATAGCTAAAAGATTCATCAATGAAACAATTGTTTGTTTTCTTTTTATAATTTGACGAATTGAAAAAGCAAGAGAGTCGCTCTCCTCCTGATTTTATATAAAAAAGTGTAGGAAGTGTGAAATGAGATGATACGATGAGACAAACAAAGACAATTTAGCATTAACTTGATAGGCCCCGTCAAGTTAATGTTTAATGTTTAAATTAAATTTCAAGTTTTATTATGAATCACTCACCTTAATTTTTACAGCAAAACAATCATCTTACTTTTCTGAACGATCCCAGATACCACTGGAAAAGATACTTAGAAAAGCATGTCCGACATGAAATGATAATGTCCGACATGAACACGATGCATGTAGGACATCATGTCCGGCAAGGGAAAAAAACTTATTTACAGGCCTGCTGCGGGTGAGTGTGCATCTGTGCTGAGTCAGATAAATGTGCAGCGCACAGAAAGGTTGGAGCGCTTCATTAGATTTTGACTTTCAGGCGAATATACACAATAATAATGATATGATTTCAATGAAACTGATAATAAGAATTGCTAGACATAAAAATTAAAGAAATGTTGCATCACAATTTTAATGAATTTTGAGATTTTTGCTTCATGGTTTTTCAAAAATGCATCACGAATCGCGAAATGTGATACCTTAATTCGAACCCTGGTTATATTATGTGGCTTGCTCGATAATATGGTGAATTCGACACTAAACTTAAGGATCAAAAACTATTTCAATGGTTTTCCAAGTTTTGCCAAAGAAAGCAATACTGTCAAACAATGAAGCAATCACTTGACATCTATCAGCTAACTAGAAACAACAAATTGGATAAGAACACAAATTTCAGCAAGCATAAATTGTGTTCAGATGTCAATAGAATTAAAATTAAATACCAAAAATTAAAAACAAAACGCAGAATATAAATATATAATCAATCTGCCATACAAGTCTACAATTCACTCTTTTTCTTTTTCAATATACCAAGAGTCTTATAATTTCATAGATTAATAGAAGCCCAGAACACTACATTATACCATACTAAATCTAAAGTATTTCATTAGCACTAACACTCACACACACAGAATACGAAGAAAAAGGATATGCTTCCTGGAGGGCATCTCCTATCAAGGACATGTTATTTGTTCATTGCAGCGAAAAATTACTGGGAGATGTCACATGGCCTTTTTATGATTTTTTATGCTATGCTTTCAGGCCCACAATTTTACGCTTTTTATGACAGGCAATTTCTTCCATTTTTATGAAATTTTATGATTTTATGACGAGTGGGAGCCCTGTAACTTCCGCCGAACTGTATCATTAAATTTTGCTGAGATGATATTGATATTTACTCCTGTTTTTTTATCCTCCTACTTCTATCATTCAATCTCTGTGGCTGTTGTTGTGTGTGTTGTTTTTTTGTTTTTTTGTGTCTCTCCTCGCACCATCATGTTCACTCGCAGGTAAATAAATGACAAAAAGGATAAAAATAGCATTAGGTGCATCTTTACTTTTAAGGTACCATTTTCTAGACTTGACTCTAGCTACAAATATGTTACTAGAGAAAGACACCGCTTTAAGAAAAGTGACCAACATCGTTTCGCTGTGTCTTTTACTGTCTTTGCCGCAGCTAAGGTTATCATTTTTGTTGACTGCCGCCATTTCCCCATTTCTAGATTCTCGATCAACTAAAAGCTTCTTGGCTGCCGTAATAATACATTACTAGCCGCCAAGGCGGCTAGTAATGTATTAAACAATCAAAACAATCGAACCCTGACGACATGGTCAAATTGTTCACAAAGCTAATGTTAAAGGGGAAAGTTCAATCAGCGATAAGACTCCTATCAAAATCATCTAGGAGTTCTACCACCTACATCTGAAGTCATCAACGGTTTGATGGAGAAACACCCAGAAGCCTCACCTTTGAATGACGATATGACCCTAGCTGGTCCAATCCGTGATATCGATGTGATTATCTACGATGGTATAAACGCTGACTTGATACGAAAGTGTGCGCTTCGAACGAAAGGATCTCACGGCCCATCAAACCTTAATTCCGATGCATGGAAGAGAATGACAAACAACATGATCTTCGGAACGTCTGCAAACGATCTCTGTCATTCTATCGCTCTTATGACTCGAAAACTCTGTTCGTACGAGATAAAAGACCCTGGTTCCACCGAAGCTCTTCTATCCTGTCGCCTCATCCTACTCGATAAATCACCAGGAATCAGACCCATCGGAATAGGCGAAGTGCTCAGGCGAATAATGGGGAAAGCTGTATCGCAAATCGTGAAACAAGACACAATAAACGCTGCTGGATACCAACAATTATACGCCGGCCAACAAGCAGGAGTAGAAGTCGCAGTTCACGCAATGCGCGAAACGTATGACGAAAACGAAACTGAAGCATTCATCCAAGTTGATGCGAGAAACGCCTTCAATTCTTTAAATCGTCAAAATGCCCTTCATAACATCAAAATCTTATGTCCAGAATTGGCAACCTACCTTGTAAATTGCTACTCAAGACCTGCTCGTCTATTCATCAACGGGGGAGGGGAAATCAAGTCAAACGAAGGCACCACGCAAGGTGATCCGGTTGCAATGTCTATGTACGCAATCGGTCTAACACCACTTCTATCGACCTTGCAAACAAACGAAATCCTTCAAGTTGCATTCGCCGACAATATCACTGGCGCCGGACGATTAAAAACCACTTAAAGTCTGGTGGGACGCAATCATTAAACATGGTCCACTCCTCGGATATCACGTTGAAGAATCAAAATCGTGGCTAGTTGTCAAGGAAGAAAACCTCGATGCTGCGAAAAAGATTTTTGACAGCTCGTCCATCAAAATAACAACCCATGGCAGAAAACATCTCGGTACCGTGATAGGCGATGACATGACCACCAAGAG
Organism: Turritopsis dohrnii; assembly: GCA_027922465.2. NCBI lineage: Eukaryota > Metazoa > Cnidaria > Hydrozoa > Anthoathecata > Oceaniidae > Turritopsis > Turritopsis dohrnii. Next base: position 166,369 of record BQMF02000124.1, on the reverse strand, counting down.
CTTCATCGAGAACAAAGTCGTAGATTGGACTACCGAATTGAATCAACTTCAAGAAGTTGCAAAGACACAACCACATCTTGCCTTTGCCGCTTTCATCCATGGTCTACGACATCGCTACGTCTATATCATGAGAACAACACCCAACATCAAGGAAAAACTGATACCTCTGGACAAAGCTATCGACAAATTTATAAAGACACTCTTCCAAGGTCACGAATTCAACGTCGTCGATCGTCAACTCCTCTCCCTTCCACCAAGTCTCGGTGGAATGGGACTCATCATTCCATCTCAGATGTGTGACACTGAGTATGAGAACTCCATCAACATCACCCAATCGATCAAAGGGAAACTGAAGAGCCACCAGACAATCTACAAAGAGATCCCCATAGATCAGATCAAAATCAAATTGAAAATCCGAGCAGCCAAGCGTAAAGAAAATCAAAAGCAGCTCGAGGAGATCAAAAAGGAAGTGCAATGTCCATTGAAAAAGAAGTCAATTGAGGCATCCACCGAAAATGGCGCATCACTGTGGTTGACAGCACTACCGATTAAATCAAACAATTTCCATCTCGAGAAACAAGCATTCTGGGATGCAATTTTCATCCAGTACAGCATCCCGTTAAAGCGTTTACCGACAACTTGTGTTTTGGTGCACCATTCGATATCCAACACGCGATGAACTGCCCCCGTGGTGGCTTCATCATCTCAAGACATAATGAACTACGAGACCTGACGGCCGAAATCGCAAGAGAAGTCAGCAACCACGTTATCGTCGAACCAACGCTCACTCCACTAACGGGCGAACAATTGGTGCACAAGTCAGCCAACAAAAGCGAAGGATCCAGAACCGATGTAGCAGTAAGAGACTTTTGGGTCAGGGGACAATTAGCATACGTCGACATAAGGGTTTTTAACCCATTAGCTAAAAGTTACCTGAACCAGAGCCTTCAAGCTGCACACAAGAAAAATGAAAACGAGAAGAAGAGAGCCTACAACGAACGAATCCAAACAATTGAGGCTGGTTCCTTTACACCCCTCGTCTTTACGTGCTTCGGAGGAATGAGTCGTGAGTGCGATCGTTTCTTCTCTCACGCAGCAACTCGAATTGCCGAAAAACGAAACGTTGCAAAATCCACTGTGGTCAACTCTCTTCGAGCAAAATTGAACTTTTCACTACTACGCTCATGTTTGTTATGTATAAGGGGAACAAGAACGAATATTAACCCCATTGAACTCTCTGATATAGACTTCGCCGAAATGGCACATAACTTGAACTAATCAATGAATATTCAATATTATCTTTTTCCTGGAAAAATTTTCATTTTAGGTTAAATATACTATGCACATTTTGTAAGAAAAAAAAAAAATTAAGGGTCTCAATACAATGGTTTCACACTGACGTCGCACACAAGAAGAGAAATAATTTATGTGTGATCTTACATTGCTGACTCTCTGATTTCTTTCGCAGTTCACATCTACCATTTTGCGTGACAGACAAACAAACAGACAGACAGACAGAGAATCGGCTATTATAGATACGTCTGATCTCACTGACGAGCCCCAGCGAAAGAGCCCTTGGACTCGATTACACATAAATATTATATACATCACATCACCTCTCCTTTTGTCTATTAATTTTCAGTCACTATCTATTTACTTAGCAGTTCATTCATTCTATTTGGTTATCATCCAAATACTTTGGAGCGTGACGTTGTCTTGTCGGTCTATCAGAAGCAGCTTGTTCTTCGTCTTCGCGCTCGTTTCCACTCACGTTCGTCGAAGTCGTATGTATGAGACCGTTGCGTCAGAATCATCGCTTTCCTCTCCTGCTTCTCCATTATGTTGTTGATTCTCCCGTTGTCGGCGTATATGTTGCAGCAATGAATCGTATGCATCGCTATCGTCGCTATCGTCGTCTGCAGCATCACGTGATTGTTGACGTTTCGGTTGAAGCGAGATGCGTCTCTGACCAGCGTTTTCTTAACGCGTTTTGCGTTAACCATTGAGCTATTCCGATCAATCACTTTGTGAGGACCTGGATAAAAAAATAGCTTAGTTGTGGTTTTCTGCTTCGCAAGTACCGTACCTCCATCTCGTATTTCACTGTGCTTGGCATGTCTACGTTTGTCGTTGTATGTGGAAAACGTTTCTGTCGATTTCTGATGCTGCTTCTTCATTTCATCAGTTACGCATTCTTCCTCTGTCGAACAACTGAATTTGCGTTTGTAAAGGTCGCTGGAATAGCATTTCACCATAGCATAGCATTTGCCCGTGGTACTACTGTGGGGTGTTGCGCGGTAGTGTAATAGGTATTGGTATACTTCTTCCGGGGGTCTTTACCGTCGATGATCGCTGTATGAGACACTTCTCGAAGCATGCGCATAAAGTTTTCGGCAAGCCCATTTAGCTTTTGGGTGTTCGGCAGTTATTTTTCTAATGATGAAAACCACGTTTCCTGGCGTAACTCTTCATGTCATAACCGTTGAATGGCGGACCATTGTCACTCTTTTTCTCAGATATGCTGTGTGAGAGATAGTAAAAGGCCGATTCTAGCACAACACCCACGAACACGCACACACACAAAACCGATGACGTCATCAGATTCTGACGCAACCAATGACGTCATCAATCCAAACCTACTGCACATGCGTGAAAAACTGCTATCGTGAAAAACTGCTGATATCATCAAAACTATTCGAATGCGTCAGTTCTGTCCACTCGTAAAAAATTTCAAAGTTGAACACCAATATTGTAATAAAGGATGTCGGCTTATTTCAGAAACGTAGTTTCAGCGCTTATAACAACAACTCGTGATGCACTCGCAGATCAATTGCAGAAGATTCATAATTGGACTAAAGAGAGACTAGGGTATGGACAACCGCTGGTTTCAGTTATAAGAGAAGCGATGACAAGACAATTACAAAATGGTGACATCGAGAAGGAAATGATGCTAGCAGCAAGAGGAGTGTGGTGCGACTAGGTTTGACTGGGCAATGGAACATGCAGCTTACAAAAGCCACGTTGAGATTGTCAGATTGTTATAGGAGTATGGTGCAACAAACTTTGACTTGGCAATAGAAAATGCAGCTTACAAGGGTCACATCAAAATTGTCAAACTATGCAAGGAGTGGGGTGCGACTAATTTTGACTTGGCAATGACTGGACTAGCAGGTGGAAAGGGTCACATTGATATAGTTAAACTCTGCAAGGAGTGGGGAGCGACAGAGTTTGATGAGGCAATGGCTTCAGCAACTTTCTTTGGTCATGTTGATATTGTGAATCTGTGCAAGGAGTGGGGCGCGACAAAGTTTTACTGGGCAATGATAGTAGCAGCTGAAAATGGTCACTATAATGCATCAACTGTCCAAATGGTTTTAAAAATGTAGAGTCACGAGACAAGCACTATGTTTACTGCTCTGGCAATGAACAAGTTAGAGTGGAGATGCCTGGAGAGATGGAAAAATGGTTGTATTATAACAATGGAGAGATGCAGTTCAGAGTACCATTTGCTATCTATGCAGATTTCGAGAGTCTTTTAGTACCTATGAAGGAAGATAGGAGAGAGAAAAACGCAAAAACACTATCGAAGCACATACCTTCAGGACGGTGTACGTACAGCAAGTTTGCGTATGGAAATGTCCCCGATCCTCTAAAAGTATACAGAGGGGAAGATTGTGTAAAGAAGTTTGTGGATCATCTGGAAGATGAAGTTAAGCGATTGTATGCGACATTTCCAAAACAGTCGATAATAGAACTGACGTATGTTCAGAAGCGTGATCATCGGGATGCAAAAACTTGTCATATATGTACGCAGCCATTTTCAGATCCTCAGAATCGTAAAGTCAGAGATCACTGTCACTATACAGGTTTATATCGAGATGCTGCACATAACAATTGCAACTTAAGATATAAGATCCCTCATCATATACCTATCATATTTCACAACTTAAGCGGATACGATGCACACCTCTTCATTAGAGAACTTGGGGAAAAGTACAACACGAAAAAGATATAGGATGCATCGCGGAAAACAGGGAAAAGTATATATCCTTCCATGTCAAAACAGCAATACCACTTGCTGGTGTTGTCAACTCTGACGGTGCACAAGTGTACAAGAAGATCGAGCTGTAGATTCATGGCATCAAGTTTGGATAAATTGTCCTCTAATCTTAGCGATGAGCAGTGTATAAATCTTCGATGGTTTTACAAGGAAGATAGCATCTTTCAGTTGATGCACCGCAAAGGTGTATATCCATACGAGTATATGGATAGTTGGGAAAAGTTTGGTGAGACAGAGCTACCTCCAAAGGAAGCCTTTTACAGCAAGCTGAACATGTGTGGTATAAGTGACAAAGACTATGAACATGCACAACAGGTATGGAAAAGAGTGATAACACTTGGAGATTACCACGGTGTGTACTTGGCAACGGATTTTCTACTGCTAGCAGATGTGTTTGAAACGTTTCCGGATACATGCTTGCATCACTACCAATTAGATCCACTTCATTTCTACACAGCATCAGGTTTGGCGTGGAAAGCAGCCTTGAAGTATAGCAAAATAAAGTTAGAGCTGCTCACAGACATAGACATGTTGTTAATGTTCGAGAGAGGTATACGAGGAGGTATAACACAAGCTGTACATCGCTATGTAAAAGCAAACAATAAGTATATGGATGATCAATATGATCCGAACAAGGTATCCTCATATGCAATGTACCTTGATGCAAATAACCTTTACGGTTAGGCTATGGCATCAGACATGCCAACACATGGATTTAAATGGGTAAAAAATGTTGAGAAGTTCACACCTGAAGGTATTGCAAAGTTAGTTAAGAAGAATGAGTATGGCTATCTGCTGGAGGTGGATATCGACTATCCAAAGAGGCTACATGATGGTCATAATAGTTTACCATTTCTACCTGAAATAATGACGCTTGCAAAGGTGGAAAAACTCGTACCAAATCTCCACAACAAGCGTGAGTATGTCATAGATATAAGAGCGCTACATCAAGCGTTGACTCACAGCTTAGTTCTGAAGAAAGTTCACCGAGTCATCAGGTATCGTCAGATTGCCTAGCTCAAGCCTTACATAAACTTAAACACAAGACTGAGAAAAGAATCAAAGAACGACTTCGAAAAAGACTTTTTCAAGCTTGGTGGTAAGATCATGACAGAGCAGTTTGTGGCTTTACAAGCTAAACTCTATGCATACAAGACGCTAGAGAAGAGAGACAAGCGATGAAAAGGCATGAAAAAGTGTGTGGTTAAAAAATCAATTACATTCGCAGATTATAAGAGGTGTCTAGAAGATGGAAGATATCTATATAGATAGATGGTAGTGCTTCAAAATAAGAAGCATCAAATGTATACACAAAAACTGAACAAGATCGCTTTGAATAGAGACGATGATAAACGCATCATACAGACAGATTTGATCACAACGCGTGCTCGAGGATTCATAAATTCATAAAAATCATGTTGAATAGTGAGTAATTCATGAGAGGTTTTTTCTCATGAAATCATGACGCAAATTGTACACTTGAGTGATTTTAAGCTAACATAAATGAGCTGAAATCATGTTTTATTAATGCGATGTGCAGTGTGGTGGTTACGACGTAAAACTTGTAATCATGAGATCGCTAGTTCGATCCCCACTCGGTCTCTCATGTCCTGGTTGAAAACTTGCATGAGTGGGCACTTCCCCGCAGTTGCGTTGGATATATCGCGGTTTGGGTAGACTTCGGTCTGGGTGATTAATCACTGTCAGGTTTCACTGGTCCAGAGAGACATTCAGGTTACCGTCAAATCGATCGAAATTCAACAAAACGTCATGGCTTGAAGGTGTTAGCTTGAACCTAAACTACTATCACATGTGGCTGTCGGGAATACTTGTCGGAAAACTGTCGGGAATACTTGTCAGAAAACTGTCGGGAAAAACCTAAAGTCCATTTCATAAGCTGTGCCGTGTCGAGCCGAACTCGGAAATTTCCTCAGCACGGATTGGCTCAGCTCTGTTCGACACATCGTTTCATAAGAGCCGAGCCGAGCCGAATCGCGCCAAATTTTTCAAAATTGTGGCTGTTTATAACAACAAAATGCTTCTGTATTCTCGAAATCGAAGAGAGAGAGAGAGACAGATACAGAGAAGAGAAAAATTAAGTATTTCAGTTGGGTTTCTTATATTAAGTCTGGATCCTCCATCAGCTTCATTATCATTATCTCGTTGCTGAACTATTTGAACTTTTGATGACGGTTTTCGTTTATTCTTATCGTTTATTTTACATTATTTACACTCATTTTCTTTCGTTTATTAGTACATAATTTTTGAATAATCTCTTCGTCTGTTTGATCTTCATCTGAACTTTCGAGTTTTTCACGTTCCTCGCGTTCTTCATTAAATATACGAGCAGATTGCTCTTCAAGAATCTGCAGCATGGTTTTCTCGGTCGCCATATTGAAATATTATTTAAAAAGGAATCTTTTTTTGCAAAGTAAGCAAGTTTCTTGAAATATACGCATGCGTCAGCACGGCTCGGCTCACCATTTGGTTTCAAACAGTCAAGCCAAGCCGTGCCGAGGCGTGCGGCACGGCCAGGTCAGCTGTGCGGCACGGCTCGGTTCGGCACGTCTGAATATTGGTTTTATAAGCTGTGCCGAGCCGAACTCAGAGAAAATTTGTCGAGTTTGGCTCGGCACGGCACAGCTTATGTAAAGGGCCTAAGGGTTCTCTAAAACAGAGTTTTCGCTCAGAAACATTACAGCGTTCAAAACACGCTTAAAGTTGAGTGAGATCTTTTATCCGCATGCGCGATGTCATGATATTTTCCGAGAGACACCACAAGCAGACATTGAAGTCTAAATGAATGATATAAAACCGAAGAGCGGAATAATTTGAAATTGTGGTGAACAGGCGACAGAGTCAGCCGGAAAGGGAAAGTCTAGTGGAGCGGCTAGATTGGAACTGGATGGTGTCGTCCGCTTCCGGTATTCACCACAAAATGTGCCAAAAAGTTTTCGGGAAAAACTGTGTGACTAGATGTAATACACTCGAGCAGAACTTGAACGGCCATTGCGTGCGTAGTAGTCGGAGTTCGTAAGTAGTCACACACAAATAGTCTAAGATCTAGGGGTAGAGCTCAGAGCTGGTGGATTCAAGAAGCCAGGGTGGAGTGCCGGTCAGATCGAAGACAATGAATTAAAAATCCTCTAAGGTATCACAACAACAACAACAAAAACCGTAGGGGGTTCTTCTAAGGGAGTTTTGTTTTCAATAATAATAAGTTCATGGTTGGAGTAAAACAAAACTATAATAAAAGGAGATGGATCAGCAGCAAATCGTAGATGCTTTTAAAAATAGTGTGCAGAAGTGGGAGGTCGAATGTTTGCAGAAGTGGAGGGAAATAATAGATGCAAATGTTGAGCCCGAGATTGTGAATCTGTGCAAGGAATGGATTGCGCCGTTGACTAACCGAGCAATGAGAGCAGCAGCTTTGTTTGATCACATCGAGATCATCAAACTGTGTGAGGAGTGGGTTGCAGATGATTTTGACATAGCAATGACTAGAGCAGCAGGTGGAAATGGTCAAGTCGAGATCGTTTAACTCTGTAAGGAGTATGGTGCAACAAACTTTAACGAGGCAATGGTAGAGGCAGGTAGAAAGGGTCACATTGATATAGTTAAACTCTGATTTTCACTCGGTAATGAAAGCAGCAGCTTACAATGGTCACGTCGAGATTGTTAAATTATGCAACGATTGGAAGAAGGCGATGTAATATAATATTGGTTTCGTGTAGTTCACCACCACTACATGAAGGAAAAATGTATGAAGTATTACTACTCGTCTGTTTCTGCGTTCAGGGTGGACTTTTGATGTTTGTTTTCTGGAGGAGTCGTCATATAATAAAACTAGTCATGAACATCGATGGATTTGTAGACGTAGTCGACACTCCAGCAGAAGCTATGAAAAAAGCAGAACTTATACGTGGCGTACAAAGTGGTCAACATCTTGGCGGTAAAAAACCTTGGACAGTTGAAAGACTGGATAAGATGAGTGATAAGACCATCGAAAATCTATACAAAACATACAAGGATCCGCAACAGCAGCAGCAAGAAACGCCTAATTTCAACGCTCTGATATCTAATTTGGTGGGTGTGAGAGATGTTTCGAAGATGATGGGGGAGATCAATGGAAATCCACTCATTACTAGCTCCATCACAAGTTATATGGCGGCATCTATGCCTAACGCTTCAGCTATGGATGTGATAGGGTCTACTATCTACTCAAATTCAAGTCTTTTCTCGGTCCTTTCGCGCTGTTTGCGATCATTTTTACCAATCTTGATTGGAATAAGTATGCAAAACTCGCTGAAGAGCGTCAAATAAATGAGCGACGACAACAACAAAAATATAGTAAAATCGAAGGACCCTGGAAGAGTAGCGAGTGGGAAGAAGCTAGCAGAGTGGAACCGAAAGAATAAAAAGACAATGTTACAACAACCTACGCAAGTACCTACGCAAGTACCTATACAAGTACCTACGCAAGTACCTAGTCAAGTACCTATACAAGTACCTACTAAGACCTATATGATTGGAGCTGGTACAATGGCTGTTTTAGCGGTGGGGCTGTTAGTCTACTACCACACACAATCTTCTACTAAGCCTTCCGCAGACATTGGCGTAAAGGTGCAAGCACAAAAACAGGATCGTTTTGCTTAATATAAATGGAGAAAGAATTCATGGATAGCATGTAGCAGACGGCACGCTTACTAGGCTAAACCAGCTTGTACGCGTACGCTGGAAAGAATTTTTTCAGTATAGGAGCTCCATCCGCAAAGCTAGATTTAGCTGATGTGGGAAAGCTTGGACTATACCTTGAGATGGCAATTTTGTCAGATGATTACGCACTCAAGCAAGGGTGGTACAAAGATAAGATTTCGGCTTAGATAAATGGCTACCATTATAATAGAAGCGGTAGTAAGTGCAGCAGCTTTCTCGTTTGGAAACTATGCAGTGCAGATTCTTTCTAGTGATGAGGAAGCAGCAGCAGAGAGAAAAGAACGCGCTATGGCAGCCAAATAAAAGAGACAAGCACAAATGGAATGGGATCGAGAGCGCGCGACACGCCTTGACTTTATCAACAACAAACTTCGACAAGAAAATAACGCCTCTGCGTACATCTCTGATCTTGATCGAGGTATGCACGAGTACTACAAGGCGACAAAACAACATCTCCCACCTTTGCCACCTAGACCTGAATTAACAGATTTTTATAACCCTTCTAAAGCTCAAAAGACTGGTAAATTAGTAGCGATTGCTGGTACTCTAGGTATTGTTGGATTTCTGCTCTACCGTATGTAATAAATGACTGAAAAGTTGCATGACATTTACTATCAACCAGAGAATCTGTGTAAAGGGAAGAAAGCCATTAAAGAGCTTCAGAAGGTTGGATTCACTAGGAAACAAGTTTTAGAGTGGCTAACTCGTCAAGCCTTATGGCAGATACATCTACCAAGGCCTAAGCACATCGACTATCCTCACTTTTACGTGACCAAGGTGAACAAGATACACTAGGCCGCTCTTTTGTATCTTCCTCATGACAAGGTCTATCAGAAGACATACAAGTACGCTTTGAATGTGATCGATATTGCTTCAGGCTATAAAGTGAGTAGACCTCTGAGAACGAAGAAGGCGAGCAATGTAGCAGAGATGTTTGCTGATATTTACAAAAAGGGTCCACTCAAGTGGCCTGAGAAGCTCTATGTAGATAACGGGTCAGAGTTCAAGTCGGAAACAACCAAGCTCTTCCAGAAGCATGATTTTGAGGTGGTGAGAACTACAACAAAGTATAATAATAGAAAGCAAGCCTTTGTGGAAAACTTTGACAAACTCCTCGCGAAGAAACTGTTCCCTATACAAGATGCACAGGAGTTGGAAGATCCACAGAAAATCAGTACCACGTGGGTAAAACACTACCAGAAAAGTGTGAGTCAACTGAACAACAATGTTCTTGCCAGAACTGGCATGAAGCCCTCAAAAGCCATTAAACTCGAAGAAGTTCCGTTAAAAGTTGAGTTTTACCCTAAGGAAAAAACTTTACCTGAAGATGGGTTGTACTGCTATTTGCTAGCACCGGGTGAGGAAGACAAATTTTGAGACAAAACGACGCGCGACAGACAACAACTGGAGTCGGAAAACGTAACGGTTTAATAAGATATTGCAATACCCAGGTCAGCGTGTTTTGTACTACCTAGAAGATGGACCGGAGAGAGCTTTTGTACGTGAAGAACTTATGGTTATTCCTGAGGATACGGAAGTACCTCCAGAATACGTAAAAAAGTAGTAAAATAATATTTTTCGAGGTTGGAGTCTTTGTTGTATATAATAAAGATGTTGCGTTTTGGACAAATCGAAGTTTCAAGGAAGGACTTAAACTCTAGTGTAGCTGAACTTACCGACATTTACACTATCGACATGTCAAAGATCACTATAGCAGAACCTATTGTAGCAAACAAGAACGACACGAGGTACTACATCGGCTATGAGAAAGAACCGACTAAAATTGTTCCTCTCTTGATCAAGACCCCAAAAAATTACCACTCTTCAGGTGTATCAAGGTATAACGAGACATCTGCCTGGAGGATGGGATTTCAACGCGTCTGATGATAAAGCTTGGTGTGATGCCTACAACGCCATTGCTGATCGTGTGCAAGAGCTTATCTTCAATACCTTGACAGGTACTGTGATAAGTACTACTGGCTGGATTAACCCAAAGCTCATTGTCTGGGATGGTGACATCAAAACAAAGTTTAATGATGATGAACCACCATATAAACAATCCTGCAAGGCAACTAGTGTGCTGAAGATTGGAAGCGTGTACACACAGAGCCATCACAACCAATACCTCCAGGTCCATCTGAAAGAGTGCAAGTACTATCAAATAGATATGTATGAGAGCCTCATCAGCAGCAGTGATGACGATGAGTAGAGACTTCAAAGGTAATGTTCTAACTTTGAAAAGAAAATGGCTACACTGAAACAACAAGGTTGAAAGCGAAAGAAGAAGGTATTCGAGGCTATTCTATGATGAACCTAAATGAACTTAGGATGGTCTTGAGTGGCGGAATAAGGTACAAGCGGAACCAGCGCTCTATAGGAGTGCAAACAGAGTTCCCCGAGTGTCAAGAGTGTGCACTGAATAGACTTTTTTATAATCTCTCGAAAAAAGCATCAAGACTAATTTATACATCACCAAAAGGTGAGGAGATTGATGTTAAAACGGGAGAGATTGTAGGATATGAGGTTGGCTGTAGCAAGTATAGTTCAAGTAAATGTCTCCACTTTCTTGACGTCCAACGTTGGAAGTTTTTGTCTATAAATAAAAAAAGATGAATTTGTCTTTGTTTTCTGGGTTATCAACTATTGAAGTACTTTTTGATGGACAAAACCAACCATTCATTCATAGAGCACAATTCAGTAGGTTCTTAGGGTTGAAGCATATAGATACATCTGTTCTAGATACTATAAAGCGTGAGCAAATCACTAGAGCAGAACTTGAAGAGGGGTCCCAACGGTTGGGACCCTTTAGGAGGTCGCAAAACACCCACGACGTGTTCCTTTCCTTAGAGTTTGCTCTGTGCATTTCAATGCGTAGCGACAAACCTACTGCGGCTTTAGCCCGAAACTGGTTGCGTAAAGAGATTATCCCAAATCGAAGAAGCTAAGGCAACTCTTGCTATACTCAACGATGATCTCATAGAGGCGCAGACTGAGCTTGTAGAGCGTGATCAAATAATTGCTGAGCTTGAGCAGCGCTACGTACCGCATCGAAAACCGATCGACAACATTTTTTGTGTTGTGGAGACGCGGAGCACTACTTCAACGTATCCATACTACATGATACGATGTCAGTGAAAGCAACTTAGGCAGAGATTGAATCTAATTCAGATCAAGTACCCTGAGATGGCAGAATCCGGTCAATGCGAAGACGCCAACGCCGTACATGCATGGTACCGGTTCCAAGAAGATGTCTTGGGTGGGGAGAATTTCTACAAAAACCACTTCACTCTGCCCGATGTTGATACGCGGGAATTGTTTGAGGGTATGTTCGATATCGACATGACATAGATACTATGAAGCGTGAGATCAGAACTTGAAGAGGGGGCCCAACCGTTGGACCCCCTTGGGGGATGTTGTATTGTAGCTTTACCAAGCTACAAAACATAAGGAGGAGGTACCTCATACATCATATAGCAGGTGCACTGAACTGCTCACGAGCTTTTTTGCGATTTCTTCACTACCTTCTTTCCTTCCACGTTCCAAAAGCTCTTCCTTCTGATGTTCAACCGACTGGTAGCCTTGTGGTAGAGTGCTCGCTTCCTGTTCGGGAGGTCGCGGGTTCAATCCTCGACCGAGTCATGCCAGCGACTATAACAGTGTGAATCAATCCTCTCTGCTTAGCACTCAGCAAGAGAGTAGGAATGATGTCTAGGGTGGTTGTCTAGTTGAGCGGTTCCTGTCGTTACAGCTTCCGTAGCCCAAATGGGGGCTTTAGATGCTCTAGGACCTCCTTCGCAGGACCCTCATTGATAACAGTACCTTACGGAACTGAAGAGGCTATCCTGGGTTAGCATTCGTAAAATAATAATAAAAAAAAAAATAAAGCTGTTTGATCACCCTCCTTGACCGTTTTCGCAGATCTGGCTTCGTATCTGTGTAACGCTGTTTCTCCGCTATAATTTGAGTTAATTCAGGATGATCGATGGTACCGTCTTCGTAGACTTTTGATATTAGGGAACTTACGAAAGTACGACGGCAACGTGGACGACGACGTACAAGATATTCATCTTCTATGAATCACAAACGAGCAGAAACTATACACTTGTGTTAAGAAGTTTATTTATAATGCCTTTGAAGTTTGTTTTTTGAACTTTGAGAGGCAGAACCATGAAGGAAGCGAGGAAAATTTATCGGAAGTACTGCTATTCTCACGTCTTCGTTTTCGGTACGACTTCAAAATATTACTTTTCACGTTGTGTGTAGAACGTGCAAATCTAATAATGATATTAGTAAAATTAAAAACATTTCCCAATAGTATAGTGTGAAATGACTTCCATTCTAAAGCAAATCTATGGAGTAAAGTGGATCTTTTGTTTGCCTCACGTCGTCGTCCACGTTGCCGTCGTAGTTTCGTAAGCTCCCTCCCCAAGATGAGTGACGTTCAGATATATTTCACGCTGCTGCTGCATTTATTATAAGAGAAATGAGCTACAAGATAAAGTATATGCAAAAATTTGGGCAACCCATTACGCTCTTAGCTGCTAAGGAACTCTGGGATCAAAGGATCGTTGTGGATCAACAAGGGAACTTAAGTTTTGCGATATTTTCTCATTTCCGTTTGTACCAGAGCCTACAAAGCAGAACGTTTCCATCGCTAAGTTTTGCGATGTTTTCTCATTTCTCCAAGATCAACTTATACCAGACCATGCAGCGCGCCTAGACAAAGACAGATGGCACAATATCGACATGTATCCAGGACAGTTATCTTTTGCTACCTGGTTAGCCACGACTGGATGCGGTATATCCACGCAACATCTACACCATAAGAACCCTATGATTGCGAGCATCTACCGCTTTCACGTCTATTTTCAGATACGTTTCATCTTGAAGAAACTTGGAATTGCTCTACCAAGTGAATTAAGCTTCAACCCGCGAGATAACAAATACAATTCAAGTGCGTTCAAGACGCTGTCTGCAGAGTTTGACATACCAGCTGACAAGTTCTTCTGGCGATACCCCACTTGCATGCGGAGAATTGGTAAGAGTTGGGAGTTCTACGTTCAAAACAATGTTAATGCCGGCTTAAGTAGAGCTGGCATACAACGCCTGTCGCAGAGTACGCGGATGTACGCGCCAATGCTTTTAGAAAGTCAGGCGAGTGCACGTTCTGTTATAGAGGGTGATACTAGACGTGCTTTGAATGCCCAAAAGATCTTCATGACGGTCGTAGAACAAACGATCCTGAAAGACACCTCTTTAGCGGAAGAGATTGGTAAGTTCCAGAAAGCCTTAAGTTACGCTAGATCGGAACCTGATTTTGGCGTTGCTGATACCCAGCAATTTAAAGCTTAGGAATCTCGATAACATCTCTAATTTTTCGACAAAGCTTACCATTGCGACGCACATCGGTAAACTACCGCCACCGCCACCTAAACAACACTCCCTGGGAGGCTTTCAGGGTCGCAGAACGGCTTCCTCCCATCCTGCACCATCCCCACCTAAACAACACTCCTTGGGAGAATTTCAGGGTCGCAGAATGGCTTTCTCCCATCCTCCAACATCTCTCGTTAAGCAAGCTCTAACGTCTTCCGCGGCTAAGCAGCATGAAGAAGAAAAGCAGGCTCTCATGTGGGTAGGTGGCGGATTAATTGCGCTTCTTTTGTATTTCAAACCATAGCCAGTTGCCTATCAGACCAACCCCCAAAACTACGACTAGCCATGCATTGCTCGCTAGAGCTATGACACCTTTCTTCAGAAAGTTTAATAGCCAGCTTAAAACACTTCCAATGATCCCCGGCCATGCAGCTCCAAGTTTACTTGCCAGTTTTCCTAGAAGAAGTCCAAGTGCTTCGAGCTGATTCTTCACCCATTGCTGCACACCAGCTCTTTCAGAAGCAGCAGGAGGAGGACTTCCTCGAGTAGGAGCACCACCACCTGTGAGAGAGGTTACTATCGTTGATATTACCAGCGAAAACGCTGTTAAGATTAAAAATTGTGAGCCCTTGCTCTCGAAAGAGGATGCTAAGTTTCTCCCCTAGTGTTCTTTGAATACCGTCTCTTTGATGCGCGAACGTTGGCTAGGCAACTCCTTGCGGTTACCACTGAGCACCTATAGTCGCGCTGCACGCTCCTCTTTCAAATCGGAGAGTTCTCGCTTAATCTCTTCTTGTATTTCAGGATCACTTGTTTCACCCAGTTCACGTTCTTTTTCTGCTATTCGACTATCAACTTCGTCCAATTTTGCTACGATATTCTCCATCTCCCCACTTATTCGTTGTAGTGCATCGTCTAAGCCTTCAAGTTCACGCAAACTAAATTAAATCCCTTGCTCGCGTAAGAACTCCTCCACTTCTAACGTTTTTTGGGTGCCTTGCTCGAGCATTTTACCCAATACCTCCCTCGCATTTGAGATATTGTCGATGACTTGCCTGTTATCCAAGCTATTCATTTCACGAGCCGTCGGTATGGTGTTTTCTAGATTCTTGAAACTGTTTATCCACTCACTTGATGATATCTTCCCCTTAGGTACATCAAAACCTATATCACGAAGACCTTTCTTCCCTAAAATACGCGCTATCTCACCTTCTGATTTGAGTTGCTCATTCTGGGCTGTTAATGCTTCAGACTTTCCTCGAAAGAATAGGTCAGGACCTTCCCGTTTAAAGAGATCCGTATGTAAAATTTTAGGATTTTGACTTGTCCGATCAGACAGTTTGTCATATACTCCCTGCACTCCTTACTTGTCCAATTGTAACATGAGCTGCTCATTATTTTGACCACTTGCACTGAACGAAATGTCCTCTATTTGTGGCATGGATTGCTGCTCGTCAACAGCATCATAATCATCATCAGCTCTCCAAAGATCCATTTCGATATCCATTTCTCTTATAATAAACATGTATGGTATTGCAAACCCCGATAAGGAATATATGACTCGCTTTGCTTTCAACGCACTGCGTCAGCATGAAAGATGTCTACTACACCAAGTACCATTGACCAGACTCTATCTCTAGATGTGAGGCTGCCGAATCTAGGTGCTAATGATATCATTCTACCAGAATCGCTCAAGCTCATGTTTGACATCAAACTCAACTCCACCGATACAGGACGCTACATCGTCAACAACTTGGGAAAGGCTTTGATCGAACAGTTGATTATCAGTTACGAAGGAAATATCATCCAAGACATTCAAAATGAGGATGTGATGGAAATTTACAAGGACAGATGGCTATCTGAAAAAAGCCAGCTGCAACAAATCGAACAAGGGATAGATTCAGATGGTGATATGAACAAGCTCAGAGTCACACCGGGTGCAACGAGTACTTCAACGAGTAAGTCCGCCCTGGCAGCTACCTATAGTAATCGTTTTGCCATTCCTCTATGGAAATTTTTGAAGTCGTCAAGCATCTCCCCTATCTACAGCTTGGCGATCACTTAAGCTTCAAAATTAAATTCGCAGAGTATGGAAAGGTCATCAAAGATGCAGGACCAGGATCAGGTGCTTCGAAGAAAGATCCTGACGGTACCTACACTATCTCCAACATTGCTCTAGAATTCGACAAGGTAGAAGACTCTGAGTTCAAACTAAAAGTCTACAATGAACTTGCCAATAGACGACTACCCTACACGCGTAATTTACGGCATAAAATAATCACTTTGGACAAGAAAGATACCACCTGGAATATACAGATAAACGTGCCCAGTGTGAGTTTAAAGGCTCTTGTTCTATTCTTTCTTGACCCAGACAAACGAAAAACATACGCTATGGATAACACCCATTACTACAACCCAAAAATTAGCAAGGTAGATAATACCATCGAAGGAGAGCCTAATCAGCTCTTTACACACGGCTTACTTCCGAAAGAAATGTATGAACCGGCATGGAAGTATTTCAGTTTCAATAAGGAGACGGCCATTAGTCCTGCTAACTTCTTCGATTCTAATTACTGCCTTTTTATCGACTTTCGAAGTGTTGCCGACAACACTCTACATGGTGCGGGGAGGTACCTCAAAAACACTTCAGATGGCGTCACACTGCAGATCACCAAAAAGCTGATGGTGCGGGGGCCATTCAATGTTACCTCTTTGTGCTACAAGATCGACAAATAAACTTCCCCAATGCACGCTTCCACCGTGTCCGCTACTACTCAAGCACCACTTTGATTATATCGTCATTCTCTGTCCTTCCCTTAGATGGAATACAACCTATAGAGACTGTACGATTCTCTGGGAAGATGATGATGTTTTTCTGATCGAACCTACACCACAACAGGACTTACTATGTTGGATTGAGAGATTCACCAAGCAATTTGCAGGGCAGGAAACTTTATTCATCAACGATGATTCTATAGCTGATGAGATACTCGATAAGAAGAGAAACTCACTTCTAGATCTAACTACCACAGGACGTCATCAAAAACATAGTCTATGGCTTCTCACCCAAGTCTACACAGCACTTCCAAAGAACATAAGACGACAGACAAAGATGCTATTCACTTGGTATCCTAAGCAGTTGAGCGACGCCAAGTTTATCTGCGAGGAAACTAATGTTATTTCTAAAAACGACTGGAGTGGCGTCTTCCAACACTTGAAGGATTCGAAACACGCTTATGTTTACATGCGATGTGAGTTTCCTTGGAGTTACAAGGTCGTTCAATAAGTAGTTTGTATACTTATTGAAGATAGGCACCTAAGAATTTCTTTTCATCCTTATCATAGTACGAATCCCACACCCTATCTGGATGCATGGCAACTTCTATCAACGCGTAGTAGAGATCTTTCCCGAATCGACGCTTGTGATGATAGCGAAGTAAGTCTTCATGTATAGCGTCATAACTTCGACAGAGTGCTACGATCTTAAAGTGCCCCTCCATTGCTGCTACTTCCATTACCCAGTCAAACCGTATCGCACCCACTCCTTGCAGAGTTTAACAATCTCGAGATGACCATTAGAAGCTGCCGCTATCATTACATAGTCAAACTCGGACGCACCCCACTCCTTACACAGTTTAACTACCTCAATGTGACCATTTCTACCTCCTGTTAGCATTGCCATGTCAAAATCAGTCGCTCCCCACTCCTTGCAGAGTTTGATGATCTCCACGTGACCCTTGTAAGCTTCTACTTTCATTACCCAGTCAAAAGCCGTCGCACCCCACTCCTTGCACAGCTTAACGATCTCGAGATGACCCTTGTAAGCTGCTGAAGTCATTGTCTCATTAAAATCACTCACACCATGTGCCTTTAACAGCTTGACGCTCTCGATGTCACCATTACCAGCTGCCTCTTTCATTGCTGAGTTAAACCTTTCGATCATCCTTTACAATATTGGTGTTCAACTTTGAAACTTTTTACGAGTGGACAGAACTGACGCATTCGGATACTAATAGTTTTGATGATGTCAGAAGTTTTCCACGATACTGCTGACATCAGCAGTTTTCCACGCATGCGCAGAAGGTTTGGATTGATGACGTCATTGGTTGTGCCAGAATTTGATGACGTCATCGGTTTTGTGTGTGTGCGTGTTCGTGCGTGTGCGTGTTCGTGCGTGTTCGTGGGTGTTGCGCTAGAATCGACCTTTTACTATCTCTATGTGTCCCCAAAGTACGGTCAAGACGGGTTAGCACAGCTTCAGCTCCCGTGAATTTAACAATCTCCACCTCGGGAGAATCACGAAAACTCATCAATCACCAAGAAGAAGGAATGATTGAAATTTATTTATTTATTTACTAATGACATATTTACACAGGCTAACTACCTTCAATTTTATAATAAAAATTGCTATCAATGGAGGGCCTGTTAAAAAATATATACATATCATATTTGAGAATTAAAAATATTATAATACCAATTTACATAAAAAATATTAGTAAAAAAGTATAAACAAACAAACAGTTAAAAGCAAACAAAATGAAGAGGGTAAAAGCATGTGTGGATAAGCTTGAATAACCAGACTTGAACTGAATAAAAGACATAGTCAAGTCAAAAATCACATTTCCAATAGACTAACAAATTCTTGAAAATTTGGCGTTTTTCCGTACATCAAGGGCCAAGTTGTTCTACAATTTGGCTCCCATGTACGCAAACGTACCACGTGAATATTCTTTTTTAAATACTGGCAATCTTATCAAACAATTTTTGTTCCTAGTATTTATGTTGGAGTTCACTAGCTGAAAATAACCTTGAGAATCTTCACATACATTGTTATCCAGACACCGTCTCGCAAAAGTGCAAGCTCTCATCTCCTTTATTCTCGTAATTGTTGGTAGGGTTACATCTTTATCATTTATTATGCGCACTGCTCGTTGATGGACAGATTGTAACCTTTTTTCGTTAGTGTTAGTAATTTTCAAGTTTGATAGCGTACCGTATGTCAGGATAGGAACAACCATTGATTGGTATATTAACTTAGCAGCGCGTACCGTTAACATTAAACGTAATTTCGACAGGAGTCTCAATCTACCATGCTTTTTTATACGAACTATCAAAATACGAGTTCAAATTGAGACTACTATCAATATTGATGCCAAGGTACTTATAAGATGAGCAAGTTGAAATAGTTTGACTTTTGTACGTAGTTTTGAGATCTCTTTTTTTGGACAACATTTTACTTGTTCCAAACATCATTGCTTCTGTTTCCCCCAAAGTCATATTCAAAATAAGATTGTTTTTTCTACACCGGTTGTCGATTGCTTCCATATCAGTAGAGAGTTTAGTTTCAATAACATAGAATTCTTTATCGCTTACGTATATTACTGTATCATCTGCAAATTTTATGATATCACAATACTTCAGAACTTCAGGTAGGTCATTGAAGTATATCACAAACAACAGTGGTCCGAGGATAGATCCTTAGGGTTCACCATTGAAAACTGGTGTTGGATCAGATAGAACATTTTCATATAGTACACACTGTGACTTATTGAATAGGTAACCAGTGAACCAAGATCTTTCATTTGCATGGTACACCATATTGTTCTAGTTTGTCAAGAAGAAGTGAATGTCCGATCGTGTCGAACGCTTTACGTAGGTCGATGAATACTGCTCCAGCAAGACTGATTTTTATCAACATTTTGTTTGATTTTATCGAGAAAAAAATGCAGCAGCTAGTTCTGTTGAGCGATGTTTCTTAAATCCGAATTGCTGTTTACATAGGAGCTGGTTATCCACTATATACGTGTATAGCTGATTATGTACAACTTTTTCGATGACTTTAGCAATAGATGGGATAACGGAAATTGGTCTGTAATTGTCAACCAGGCCTTTCTGACCGTTTTTATAAACAGGAATCACTTTCGTAACCTTCCAGTCATTGGGAAATTGATCTGTAGTGAATGACAAGTTGACGAGGTAACACAAAGGTGAGCATATATTCTCTGCACAATCACGAAGAAAGCTGGATGGTATATTATCTAAACTTGTACTTTTCTTTTTGCGTAATGATCTTAACTCAAAGGTATACCTCTTTAGAAGTGATTAATGACAGTTTGAAAACTTTGTCGGTCCATTTTTTGGGCATTCACCAAGTCAAATCGCTCAGAGTGAAAATGTTTTTCTTGAGAACACCCACAATGGTAGAGTAATAAGTGCAGAACTTATTTGATATCGTTGATGGATCATTAGATGGTTTGCCATCGCCATCAAATATAATCGTGTTTTATTGGCTTTGACTTCGTAGGAAAAATTCGTTTTATTGCATTCCAAAATTTGCTAGAATCTCCAGCGTTGTTTACCAATAAAATTTTGCCATATTCGCTTTTGGCTTTGTTCACTAGGCGGTTTACTTCATTTCTTTTCTTCATAAACTCCTTTTTATCTGATACAGATTGAGACTTTCTGTACTTGCGAAGAAGATGGTCTCGAGTATTCATTACAGATTTGATACATGATGTTAACCATGGACAAGCGCGACCTTGCAGCTCTTTCGTTATTAGCGGGGCACTTTGATCGAGTATTGTCGAGAAGATTAATTATGAAATTAACTCGACCAACAACTGTTAACATCAGCAGCACTATAAACACCCTCCCAATTGCTATTTTTCAAACAATATTTTACATCATCGCGGTCGTAGTTTTTGTATTTACGATAAGTAGTAGTTCTCGATTGAGGTTTTATGCAATTAGCTTTTCTTACTGCACCTATCATTTCGTGATCACCAATTGAAGTGGGTATAACGTTGGTATCTTTGATGACAGAGGGATTGTTAGTTACAAATATATCCATTAATTCTCGAAGGATTTTTGATCAATTGTTTCAAACCAATGGATTCTACACTGTGTTTCGTAATGTTGGAAATGGAAATTTTAAGGCTGTTTTTTAAATGAATATACCAAATTTCAAAATAATTTTTACATCAATGGAAAGCCATTTTCAAGCTTTTTCGGCTAGTATATTTTTGTGAAAAATGAAAAAGTGATTTTTGTATAAATAAGGAAAATATCTTGGAAAAATGTAATTAAATTTTTAATGGTCGATTAAGACGTAGTTTAATTACATCGTGCTTATTGTTTCAAAGCGCTAAATCCATACAAAGTTTTACTAATTTTATCTTTGCGCTGAGACCCCCAAATTGATATTTAAAAACATAAAAGTTAAACGTCTTTCGTGAACACACAGCTTAAAATTTGTTTATTGTTTTCCAAATTGCTGTCATTGTTTCAAGAACTCTTTTCTTTTCACTCACATCTTAATCGACCATTAAAATTTAATTACATTTTTCCAAGACATTTTCCTTATTTTTTCAAAAACCACTTTTTCATTTTTCACAAAAATATACTAGCCGAAAGAGGTGGCTTTCCATTGTAAAAAAATTATTTTGAAATTCGGTATATTCATTTAAAAAAACAACTTTAAAATTTCCATTTCCAACATTACGAAACACACTGTATAACAGATTTTATATCACGATGATCGCCATGTTTCATATAATTTACATTGATATCTCCTGTGAGGATAATTTCTGATTTTGTAGAGTTCAAAGCAGTTAATAGTTAATAGCAATATCAGATCGTTGAAATCCATCGCTAAGTATTGCCAGGGTCGTTCAAGAATATCAGAAGGATTGTCTGGTAATTATTCATTGGGCGGAGTACGCTTGACATGACAAACCGAATCCCTCAAATCATGTAATCCATCTTTTGGAACCAAACTCGTGATCGAGGATATCGTTTGACTTTCCGATGATTGTCCAATGTGGGAATGACAATGCAGTTGCCGCCAAGGATGACTTGCTTTGCGACAGATACTTCAGGAAATACCTTGCGGTAGTGTTCGAGTTCTTTACAGTCGTAAAGGCTCCGTAAACTTTTCACATGCCCATGTCCATTTGAATCGATCAGTCTTCTTCAACTTCACTCTTAACGGGGCCGTAATATGACTGTGGATTTTTCTCCTGTTGCAAATAGAAATGATTGGTTGTATTGACAAATTTGTAAAAACGATTTCACTTCAGCAGCCATCTTAGGAGTAACTTTTTGGTGTATAGCTTCAACTTCCAGCTCGTCGATGATGAGGCTAGCCATTTCACTGTCTGTGCTTTTGGCGTCGTCATCCTCTTCCGACGACTCGTCTACAATTTTGCGAACTTTTCCCAGGCACACTTTACCATACGTGTAGTGTCCCTTCCTGTCACAAGCCTTGCAAATTTTTCCTTTCGCAGGACATTTTTGATGGGCTTGATGTTTTGCATAACCAATAAAAACAAACAGTTGTGGTTTTCTATTGCGTGTGAGTTGTTTGCGATCAAATTTCTTCGTGGACGATTTGTTGTCACTCGGGAGTTGTTGACAGTATCCGTTTTCTCCATCTCCATTTCTGCCTGCGTCATACTAGATTCCATTGCAGTACCTGCCCTAATGAACCATTATACCACATTATAGTTTGTTGTTTTCTGTTTGCATCACCATCGCGTCACGAGCTGCTCGTTCTTGCGTGTAGTTGTTGAAGCCAACTAGAAGACGATAGTCAATTAAAAGCTTCAAATTACAGGTTGTCCTGCGGAGAAATCAGATCGTAAGCTAGCAACTCATTGGGCAAAATCGCCAAAAAGTCACTGCGATGAAGAGCATTTTAATTGAAATAATTTGTACATTTCTATAGAATTGAACTACTTCGGAGAGATTTGCAACAAATTTGCATTTGAAATGGAGACCCCTTTGGAATCTTTTTATAAATCCCTCAAGTTCTCTATTTGAAATATTTTCTTCAGAGGTCTAGGAGAAAAGACAATAAAAATTTGAAAACCTGCTTGATCACTTCCAACTTTATATTCGCCTCGAAAGTTACAAATCCTCAACAAAAGACGTGAGATATTAAGCGTACCAATTATCGGTTCAAGATCTACTATGATCTTCTAGGAGGTCTTTGCGTTATTTAGAAATGACTGGGGCGCAAAGTTGATTTGTATATTATTATTCACATTGTTCCAACGTAAATAAGAGCCTTATTTTCCACGTCACCACATTTCAAGACATGGGGCGTTAATCGACAAAAACTATTCTTTAGTGCGTAGTTGAGTCATGTCCAGTTTCGTACGTATTTACAACTCATACATTTCGACAATTTATAATTATATATCAATCAAATGCTGATCCATCAGAAAAACTCTTTCGAAAACCAAAATCGATATTCTTGATAACTACAGGTGAATCTATTTCTCTCAACAACAGAATGATTTTCATTGCTAAATCTGGCAATTAAATGTGATCTAACATATTTTAAGAATGATTTCAACCCCAGTGGGCAAAATCGTCAAAAAGTCACTGCAATCAAGAAATCGCATGTGTATTTGCACTCCTTCGTAGAGCTTTTCTAACAAATGAGCCGGCTGGGGCATATCATGTACACATTTGATTGTTAAACATAATCCAGGAGTAAAAACATCGGGTTATCCTGGGTCAAAAGGTATTGACTTTGTCTTTGTAGCAATGCATCCTGTTTGGGATGCTTCCCAGTGGGCAAATTTGATGAAAAATCACTGCGAAGGAGTGCAATTCTATAGAAATATATACGTTATTTCAATGAAAATGCTCTTCATCACAGTGGTTTTTTGACGATTTTGCCCACTGGGATAATTCCATATAATCATAGATATTGTATATTATAACTATGGTATTATAATATAATAGAAAGTTTCATCAAAAATCTAAAATGTTTCATTGGTGAAAACATTTCTTTGAAAACAGACGAACATTACGTGTATAATGCAACTAAACTTTGCAAATCATCTCTCAAGATATCAACGTATCCGAGTTTTTTGAATGAACATCATTCTTATGGGTAACAACACCATTTACTGAGCGCTCAACTTGGTAAGCAACCGAAATCATGCAGCTCATAATAACATAATATACTATCATTTTCTTGGTTTGGATATATTATATAGATGAATGTCGTCATCGGGATATCATTGTACTTTACTGCCATTCTCTTTTGTTACAGTTGATCTAAGAGTTCTTGAAGAAGCTCGGAATGTTGCTGTTGTTGCAGGTTATACTGATCTTGATGCGTTGCTTGTTGACCCTGCGAATCCAACACTAATTGTTGATTTAAAG
Organism: Turritopsis dohrnii; assembly: GCA_027922465.2. Taxonomy (NCBI): domain Eukaryota; kingdom Metazoa; phylum Cnidaria; class Hydrozoa; order Anthoathecata; family Oceaniidae; genus Turritopsis; species Turritopsis dohrnii. The sequence continues at coordinate 142,041 of BQMF02000124.1, read as the reverse complement.
ATATTTCTGTATTCCTATTTGACTCCTGAGAGATTGGATATTGTTGTCGCAGCTGTTGGAGGTTATACTGATCTTGATGCGTTGCTTGGTACACCGTTGAATCCAACACTGGTCGCTGATTTAAAGTAAACTGAGATATTTCTGTATTCCTATTTGACTCCTGAGAGATTGGATATTGTTGTCGCAGCTGTTGGAGGTTATACTGATCTTGATGCGTTGCTTGGTGCACCGTTGAATCCAACACTGGTCGCTGATTTAAAGTAAACTGAGATATTTCTGTATTCCTATTTGACTCCTGAGAGATTGGATATTGTTGTCGCAGCTGTTGGAGGTTATACTGACCTTGATGCGTTGCTTGGTGCACCGTTGAATCCAACACTGGTCGCTGATTTAAAGTAAACTGAGATATTTCTGTATTCCTATTTGACTCCTGAGAGATTGGATATTGTTGTTGCAGCTGTGGCAGGTTATACTGACCTTGATGTGTTGCTTGGTGCACCGTTGAATCCAACACTGGTCGCTGATTTAAAGTAAACTGAGATATTTCTGTATTCCTATTTGACTCCTGAGAGATTGGATATTGTTGTTGCAGCTGTGGCAGGTTATACTGACCTTGATGTGTTGCTTGGTGCACCGTTGAATCCAACACTGGTCGCTGATTTAAAGTAAACTGAGATATTTCTGTATTCTTATTTGACTCCTGAGAGATTGGATATTGTTGTTGCAGCTGTGGCAGGTTATACTGACCTTGATGTGTTGCTTGGTGCACCGTTGAATCCAACACTGGTCCCTGTTGATTTGAAGTAAACTGAGAAAATTCACTAAGTATTCCATGAAATTGCTGCATACTTTCATTACCAAATTGATCTAATTGAAATGTTGTGGTAGGTAGAAGAAATGGTGCCCCTTGTAATACTGTCTGTGGTACATTTTGTAAGAGTTCGTCCGTTGATAAATCTTTAATTGGAGACACATCTGCATGTTTTTTTCTCTTCTTATTGATTCCATAGTCATCTAAACAAAGTGAAGAATGCCTCACAGAAATATCAGTTTCAACCTTCAAAGTGATTACAAATGCAATAAAACGGAAGATGAAACAAGACTTTACATGAAAAGTCCTGATTATTATGATAATGAAAAATTAGGAAAATTGTCGAAATACAATAAAAAGCAGATTCACTGGCTGATAAAAAAGTGCACAATAACACATAAATTCAGATGTCTTATAAGAGAAAAAACGTAAAGTGTAGTGGCCTCACTACTCTAAGATCATTTTCCATTTACAAAAATCCCTCTCTACATCACATCAAAACAGACTTCAATATCATGAAAATCATTTGCAATGTGTTTTCTGTAACGTTTGTCTGCTTACAAGGAAATCTTTTCATCAATGAAACATTGATCATTTTTTACTTATACCTCTGAATATGAAATATATACTGACTAGTAATGTGGGATTTTGGTATTATAATATACAACAGAATAAGCCTTACATTACTATTAGGTAAATAATGGATAGAAATTTCTACAATCATCTTTCTCAACTGCATTTTTGGCTATGAAAAATCAGATTTACAGAATCTAGATTACTTAAACTTTGTTATTGGTTTCGAATTTATCCTGATAAAATCGGTACAAAATTTACACATTTGAATTGTGGCGTGTGATAAGGTATTATGGTGACATTCATAAAATCAATCAGTAATGGCCAAGGTCAAATTCACTTGGTTTTTTTTTTGTTTTTTTTTTTTGCTGCTTTCTTAATTAAGATTTATTAAGGTAAATCAATTTTTTTTCATCTGATAATAAAACCTTACACCATGGTTGAAAGCTGTAGAAAGTTTACTTTTAGGAAAAGACAAGCAGTGCCTTACCATAATATTCATTAGGAATATATCTAAAAGTACATTTCTTCTCTGATTTACAATCTTCATCTGTCTTTCTATGTAGCTGGACTGATACATCAACATGGTTATTTAAATTCTGATCTTTATAAGGTGGTGTCTCTACGCGTATATATCCCTAAAAATAAAAATGTTTGGGGGTTCACAATTGCAGGGGACATAAATGATAAGAGTTCAATCTGAACTGAAATGAGTAAATATCAATAACTACAAAATAATGGTCAAATTTGATTGACTATAATGCATAAATAGCATTTCTTTACTTTGTTTACTTTGTTTATTTGGTTCGGAATGACTTTCGGAATGACTTTCTCATGCCAATCTAAAAATATATATAATATTTTTAACCTGTTAGGGCTAGGGTTAACAGAACAGGAATCCAAAAATTGCATACCTTCTGTTGAGAACGATACACAAACATCAGAATCTACAAATCAAAGAATCAATGGTACAGCCCTTGAATCACCGTTTATTACTACAAAAAATAATTATCTATAAATATTGAGTCAGTATTATATACCATCTATATGGTCTCCAAATAATATCAGTTCAGTACCACCACGAGGTGGTCCATTTGCCTTGAAATACGGCAGAACCAATGAGAATAACGAGGGTTTATAACCAACTTTATTTTCTGAAATGAATTAAAATCAAAAAGATAAGTGTCAAATCTAATTGGAAATGTTGTTATCTTCCAACAATGCTTTTACACCACTAGAAAAATCATTTGGCAATGTTGTGATGAGCATATTGATTTTGACTTTTTCTGATTAACAATCAAGGACTAAATGGTTTTATATCTTACAAAACCTTACTAGCATTATTGATAACTGTTGAAATTCCTGGTTTACCACTTGGCACCAAATGTTGATTGTTTACATCATAGTAAAATTGAAATTTCAGACGACAGCTGTGGATATTGCATTTTTCTGTGTGTTCCACTTTTCTGTCAACAACACAATTTTCTAAATTGAAGAATAACTGAATAACTGAATGTTCAATAATGGAAGATAGCTTTTCCTGTGAAATTAAAAATAAATTTATGATTATTTTTCAATGGTTTTAAAAGATCTACACTTACCTGGGATTTTATCAATATAATCATTATCGTCAAGGAGATTTTTATCAATTTTATGTTTGATAAGATCAGTAGCATAGGAACACCTCTTTCGTCGTAAAAGTAGTTCTTCTTTTTTAAACTTAATTGCTGTTATAGCAAATTCGAACCTATCGTAAAATTTAATTTACAATTACAGCAACAAGAGCAACAAGAGCAACTAAAGCAATTAAAGATATTTATTTGGACAAACAGTTTGAATTAGATATAAATAACTGAAAGAAGGATCTTTGTTAGTCCTGATTACAATACAGTTCCAACACCAATTGCAGGCATACTTACACATGATCGCCATCTCCTATGTTGGGATGCTTATATATATCATGAAAATGGATCTTTTCAGTTGCTATCTTATATGGATGAAGAATATCCTTTTCCGCATATATCAGAGTAACCAAAAGAATTCCAGTCTTCTGTGTATTTTCAAGCTAAAAAGAAAATCGGTGATACTAAAGACATCTTTTTTTATCATTATTTTTATTTGTAACCCTCATAATATACTACCTTGATTTTTGTCTTTATAGACCCATAAACCTTTCTGTTATCATCTGGATATCTGAAGGTGTAACCATACTGAAAGAAAATATATAATACTCTCTTCATACTCATATATATACACTTTAAGTAAGAATTATGAGAAACCCTACCTTCTGTGGCTGTTCAATAACTTTTATGGTAACTGAAAAATAAAGAAAATCATAAAGCTATTAAAGTATGAATTATCCAAAAACTTTTATGTCAAACCTAACACAAACAAACAAAGATTCCTGCGATTGACGGATCTCACATAAGATATGTTAGACGTACTTGTGAGAGTGTTTTAGATTTAGAGTTTTTAGTTGTGATATTAGGTGGTACAATCAAAGTAGGACCTGATTGCACAAATTCGCAATGGTAGGTAAGTGTCCACTTTGCAACAATTGAATGCAAAGGATGATTTTACTCCTTTATACTGCATATGCATACTTGTCAGTAAGAAAGCTGCACAGAGCAAAAAATCGCATTACGCAACAGAGGATGTAAATACAACTATGAAATATAACCAAAAGCTATTAATTTACCTTCTTCTTCTCTTCTTTCCATCGTAAAAATCCGCCTTGGTCGATATACGAAACATTAATTGAAATTATATGAATGATCATTTTGGACTTCATTTAAACCAATGACGTATAGTAGGAATTAGGGGAAATTTTTGACATCTGGAATTTCCCTCACCTCATCAATTAGTTACCTCATCAATTAGTTATGTCAACAAAATGTAGCCTCGGTCATCACTTTTTAGATCCGAGCTCATTTCTCAGAAATTATCTATTCAAATTTTTCCAAACGTTTAATGTGCCAATAAATCTTCGCAGGCATTATTTACGAAATTTACAATATTTTATAATTCGTAATATTCCAATTCTATCATTTATATATTAATGGTTTTAACTATGTTTTAAATTTGTTTTTTATGAATACCGTAAATATCCGATTAAGCGCCCAGCATTTATTAAGCGTCCCCATCTAATAAGCGCCCAGGTAATTTCCCAGGTAATTTCCATAAAGTTCAATAAGCGCCCAGTATTTATTAAGCGCCCCCTCTTGAATAAGCGCCCATCTTGTAAAAGAGGGCGGTTAATCGAAAACTGCTTTGAGAAACTGGGTGCTTATTTGAAATTTTTACTTTCTTATATCGGTAAATAAATAAAATACGTAGTTTATGTTGTGGGCATCTATAATTTTTTTTTCCTATGTTTCAACTCTAAGGTTGGAAACTGTTCTTTGATCTTCAACAATTGTTCGTCAGGGACTCTTACTGTTCGATTACATTTTGTGCGGGCACTACAAGTCCAACTTCCCATTTTTCGTTTCCCAATGACTGTAACGTAGATGTAATTTCTTGTATTTGCGTTCAAAATCTGATGTAGTAGTTTTGAAATGAGAAAGATGATGTTGATCTTGTTTAAATTAAAACTAAAAAATCTAGTAAGATCCTAGTAAAACTAAGAAAACAGTAGTAAGACGAAACCTCACTTTGGTAATGTTTTTTTTCAGTTTTATTTTTCAGGAAAAATTATAAAAATCAAAATTATTCTTGTCTTTATCTAGTGCAAAATTAGAAAAATTTTATTAACGCCCAGCATTTATTAAGCGCCCCCCTTGATTAAGCGCCCATGCAAACAATCCAAAAATTTAATAAGCGCCCAGGGCGCTTGTTCGGATATTTACGGTAAATTAATTATTACTTTTCTCAGAAATTTGACTCATTCAATCAAACCTTATCTTATTTTATCTCGATGTTTACGTTAAGGTGTGAGTAAGGGAAAAAAACGTGTTTTTGTTTTTTAATTAATTCCTTTGACAGGTATATGTTTATATCAAGTATGATACATTTTTGGAAAGCTTATTTACATCTCTAAAAGCCCATGTTAAAAATTTTAAGGTAAACTAAAAATGTAAGATTTTAGAACGAGTCAAAGAAAATGAACCTTGTTGTAAAAACGTAGCTCCATTTACAAAACGAGTTAAGTTTAACTTATGTTTTTTACACTTTTGTAATCACAAGAGATGGAGTAAAAAACGGTTTTTTCTTTTTTTACTCAAACAAATTATTTTCAGAGTTATTTTCAATTTCTCAAAAGTATCGTTTTCTGTTTTCATTTTTTTTGCTTTCAAGACTATAACTCATATTCTGTTCAAATTAAAAAGATAAAAAAAAAACCGTTTTTAGATCTACCCTTCAGCTTTTCAGTAAGCCAAGTCTCACTGTCAGAGCTTTTTTAGTTTTGTAAATGAAGCATCAAACGTTAGTGGCTCTGACACGAAAAGTGAACACTGAAAAAAACAGCTTTAAAGATTTTTCTTTATTGCGTGAACTAATTAATTATTTATAAAACGGAATTTTGAAACAAAAGGATCAATACGCAACATGATCAATATGTTTTACTTTTTCATGGTCTTTAATGTACACAAATTAGCCGCTAATACAACAGTTTTGGAAAATAAACGGACTTCCCATCCACTTCCTGAAAAAATAGTTTCACCATTGGAAAATTCAGAGTTCCTTTCATCCTGATGTGCAAAAAAAACTTTTTTTCAAAAAAGTCAATGATTTTTCCCTTACTCACACCTTAAAAACGCAGAGTTATCCAAATTACTTTAATGGTAGAAATTTTCGCGGTACTAATTTTCGCAAGGTCACGAGCTCGCGAAATCGATGGGATTTATTTTCGCGAATGAATGATCTCGCGAAATTTTGCGAGATTTATTTTCGCGAAATCAGAAACTCATAAAATTTCGCGAGATAAATTTTCGCGCATGGCAATTTAGATAAAAAAAAACTCGCAAGATAAATTTTTCGAATTGAAATTCTAGTAAGAAAGAAAGACTTTTGTATTGGTACTCTCAAGGATCCTTGTTCATTTTAAACAGAAAGAGAAATACAAAGTACAAATACTAATCTATCAAAATACAAAATAATTCTAATCGTTCAGTCATCTTCATCGAACACATGAAAAGCCCCTTTTTAGTAAACTCGAAAGAGATTCAAAAAAGCAAAAAAAAAAGTGTTTTTTTTTTTCGAAATTTCGCGAGATTTATTTTCGCGAATCATGTATTGCGAAGAAATTCGCGGGACTTATTTTCGCGAATTGGCGAAATAATGTTTTTTTTGGGATTTATTTTCGCGAATTTGGCAAAAATTCGCGAAACTCGCGAAAATTAGTACCGCGAAAATTTCTACCATTAAAGTACTTTCAACCTTTCCGAGTGCTGCTACACTTTCTGGCTTTGCTGCACACACAGCTAGAGAGAGCTTGAGCTAAGCTACTTCCTTTATACTCTCAACAGGCAGATGAAAAATAATTTTGAAAATTCAAAAACTGACTTTCATCATTTTAAAGCTGTTTCATAGTACAAAAAGAAAGAAACTTGTGATTTATTTAGTTCCCCTCCCTTATTTTACCCTAAACTTATGGAAAGTTATTATGATTTTATTATGGAGAATTTAGGTAAATTTAAGATAAAATATAGTGTATGATGTATGATATGGACCTAATCCTTTGTGGGGACCTACACCTAAGGAAACTTGAAATAGTCTGGGGGCTGTTCTTTATTATGTTTTCCTTTTGCATTCATTCCTTTGATTCATTCAATTATATGACTGAACAGACTAGTGGAAATACTTTTCTAGAAACAAAAAAGTTTCAGAAAAGCATTTTTATTGCATTTTGTTATTCCGGTGCCTTCAGCACAAATTTGAAAGGCCACTTTCTATAATTCTTTTCTCTAAATTGTTCGACAAGTTTGCCATTCTATAACCTCTTGGAAGAAATTAAAGACACATTATATTAAAAAAAATTTTCAATAGCAAAACCTTTGTTATTCTTCTTTCAAAAGACATTTCACATGCACTGGGTGGAGATTTGCCCTTAATTAAATTGATCACATCACAACGTTTTTAGTGATCATTACTGACTTCTGCCACTATTGATAATGTTTTTTAGGTTCGACATTTGGATAAAGTATGGATGTAGGAGGGGACAAATGAAAACATTTTTACGTTGGCTTGACCAGTTGTAAAAGTTCTCGATTTTGAAATACCTTCGTTTAAATAAAATGATACCTGTTTCCTTCAGTTTTTCATGAAGTTTATGTGGAAGATCATCTGAAAGTTGCACTTAAACAGGGATTTAAAACTATAGTATGTTTACTTGAGGGAAATTCCAAAAAACATGTTGTGTTTATCATCAGAAAAATTCTATTATATACTTACTTACTTACTTGTGATACTTGTGACGGGTTTATTGATTCCTCAAATATCCAACTCGTTGAGTCCGATACTTTTCATATGTATTATACTGTTTGATTCCACTCTTTTGATAGCAGTATATCCAGTGACGAGTGGTTCATCTGCAATGGTAGATAAGAACGTGTCAAGTTCTTTTTTGAATTTATCTTTTGTGCATCCCGTTAAGTTTCTGAGATGCTTTGGGAGCGCATTAAAAAGCTTTGGACCTTGCATTCGAAAACTTCCATAAACTAGCTTTTGATAGGGTCCTCGTTGGCATAGGTGTATAACGCATTTCCTTCCTTGTCTTGCGTTCTTGTAACTTCTTATCCCACCTGCTCCTTCAATATTTGGAACAAGATTCTCTAGTATACACCAGGTGTAGAAAATAATGTAACGTTCTCTTCTCCTTTGTAACGAGTACAGCTTTAATTTCCTCAGTCTTTCCCAATAACTCAAGTTGCTAAGATTCTTGACTTTTTTTGTGTATGATCTTTGGACATTTTCGATAGCTTGTATTAGTCCTGCTTCTTGGGGTGACCATAACTGAGAGCAGTAGTCTAAATGTGGTATCACTAGCGACTTCCACAATGTAAGCATGAGGTTTTCATCTCTTGTATCAAAAGTTCTCATTATCCATCCAACAAGTTCTCTGGCTTTTTTGACAAGGTTACTGATGTGCTGCTTGAAAGTGGCATCATCTGATAAAATGATCCCAAGATCTTTTACTGTCGATTTTGTTTTTTATTACTTTATGATTGTCTGCAAAATATGGACTCGAACGTTGTCTTCCATAGTGTATTTGTTCAAATTTTTTCCCATTTAACTTCATCTTGTTTTCACTTGACCAACTAGATTTCGTTTAGATCGTTTTGTAACCTGAAGGTATCCATGATACTGTTTATCCCTTTCTTAACTCTGGTATCATCGCCAAAGCAAGATAATTCTGTATATCTGATACCCTTGTCAATATCTGCAATCATAATGATAAAAAGCAAGGGACCAAGTACTGATCCTTGTGGTACACCGGATAGTATTTCCGTAAGGTAGGATTCATATCCATCGACTTGAACAATCTGTTTCCTGTTTTTCAAGAACGATTTGATCCATGCAAAAAGTGTACCACTTATTCCAATGGATTTTAATTTGTATAGTAGAATGTTGTGGTCTACTTTATCAAAAGCTTTACTAAAGTCGAGATATATAACATCTACGTCTTGACCTTTTTCAAGCTGCTCCAAGATACTGTCGTAGTGCCCTAGAAGTTGGCTTAGGCATGAACGGCCTTGTCTAAAACCGTGCTGTGTGGAGTTGAACAAGTCATTTTCGTTCATAAATTTTACAATGTTTTTCCTGACAATCTTCTCGAATATCTTTGTTATGTGTGATGTCAATGATACTGGTCTATAATTTGATGGATCACCTTGATCCCCTCCTTTAAAAATGGGGGTAATGTTGTTTCTTTTGTGAATGTCAATTGTCTTTCCACAGTTGAGACAATTTCTCCAAAACACTGTTAGCGGCTTAGCAAGCTCCTCTTTGCAGTTTTTTAGGAGAATGGCTGGGAAACCATCTGGTCCAGGGGCTGAGTTTGGTGATAAAGTTGCAATTGCCTCAATCATATCTTCTTCGCCAAACTCGATATCAGCTAGTAATTGTGGAAAGGTTTGTTCTTCGTGGATAATGTTTTCAGTTGGAGTACTGAATACTGATTTATACTGGTCCTGTAAAATGTTAGCCATCATTTCATTCTCATAGACATATTCCTTATTTTTGTTTAATAACGGACCTACTTTTGATTTTGTTTTGCTATGTCTTCTGGCATACGAGTAGAAATATTTTGGGTTTACTTTTATTGAGTCAACTGCTTCTTTCTCAGTGTTCATTTTCTCAGTTTTGTATGATTCTTTGAGTTTGAGTTCAATATTAATTAATTTATGGAAATCTTTCCCATTTGCATTTTTTCTTAAAATCTTCTTTCTTTTACGAAATAGAATTCTTCTGTCTCTCGGAATTCTGTAACAATTTTTTTTCAATTTTTTCTTTGGTACCAGTTCCTTGATAATGCCTATAATTCTTTTCGTAATTATTTGTATTTGAACTTCTGGATCTTTCATTTCTAGATCAGTCCAGTTTTCTGCTTGTAATGAAGTTTTAATAAAATCCCAATTTATGTCTTTTGAAAAGAAATTATATTTGTCAAATTCATTTCTTGGGATGAATTCCTCCTTTTTTCTTTGCATGACGTTTCCATGACCAAAGTGTGTTTTGACTTCAATGAGCGAATGATCCGAGATACTACACTGTGGTGGATTAACATCATGACTATGAATTAGATCTAAGTTATTTGTTAGCAGCAGGTCCAAGGTGTTTCCTGCTTTATGAGTTGCTCCACGAATGAATTGTGTCAGATGGAAGTCATTCATAAGATTAAATATTTGATCTGCCATTTGTTGTTCATCTCTGGTGGCACCAGGTAGACTGGTTTCTTTATCCCAGTCAACATGGGGAAGGTTAAAATCTCCCGCCATAAAAATATCAGGTGCTTTGCCATTCAAAATGTTCAAGTGTTTCCTTAGCATCTCTAAAACTTCCCCAAATTGTACATTTGTCGAAAAATTTCCACCAGCCGCTGGGGGCTGTCACATTTTATGTTCAGGGGGCGGGGACCTATTTTCTTTGGGGAGCCTAAGACCCCTGTAAATACCATACTTTTGGGCAGTGCATTTTTTTCATGATGTACATAAAAGAATCAGCTACAATATTAGACTTAAACTTAATGGCAAAATTTTGAATCTCAGTGAACATGTTAAATACCTTGGAGTTTATCTTGATAACCTTCTCTCTTGGAAACCCCATCTTGATTTTCTTTCTACTAAATTGAGGAAGGCTAATGGTCTTATTTCTAAACTGCGTCACTTTGCTCCTCGTTCAATTCTTCTTTGCTTTTATTACTCTTTCTGTGACTCTCATTTAAGATATGCCTGCCAAGTATTGATTAACTCTTCTTGCTCTCGAATTTTCAAGCTCCAAAAACAAGCTATTAGATTACTTACATTCTCTAATTTCAATGAACATACTTCACCCATCTTTTTTGCTCTAAAAATTCTCAAACTCTCTGACCTAGCAAAATATCTCAACTTACACCTTGTTTCTCTTGTTCTCTCTAGATCTGCCCCTTCCTCTCTTTGTAATATCTACAATTTACTTAAATGCCAAGACTTTCATAACACCAGAGGAAATTCTCTAGGCCTAATTGCAAGACCCCAGTGCAATACTTTTAGATATGGAATCAACTCTGTCATTTACCAGTCAATTCTTCAATGGAATCAGCTTCAATTATCTTATCCAGAACTCTCAACAGCATCCAAATCTAAACTTTTTGAGTTTTTCAATAGCATCACCTTTAGTCAATATTGATTTGTTACAAGTTTTTACTCAATTACTTTCCCTTTTTTTTACTTGTTTATGAGTAGTCTTTCTTCAACCACATATGAACGATTTTGTCAATTTTTGGTGGCTTCCTCTTTGACTAGTCCTTTGACTAATAGGAATGCCTCCTGTCATCTCAAACTGTATACAGGCTGTATTATATTTTGAATTTACTATCAGTTATTTTATATCTAAATTTTGTTTCTGCTTTGTAAACTAACTGAGATGATAAAATAAACAATTTATTACTACTACTACTACTACTGCATTAAAAGAGGACCAGATGTAGCAAGACATCCATGTCTTACATTTTGCTCTAGTATTATGGCGAATATATGGTGATAGCTAGAGATGCCACCAGATGATGTTCCACTTTTGACTTGGTCATGGTTTGGGATAAGATTTTCCAAGATTCTCCAAACATAATAATGATGTATCTTTCTTTACTTTCAAGAGAAAACAGCTTGAATTTTCTAAGTTGTTTCCAATATAAAAGTGAATAAGCTCCCTTTATTTTTTTTAAATAAAATTTCTTTGTATTATTCTTATAATCATTTTGGATTTCACCATTTTCGTATAGTAAAATTATAACCGTAGTAGAAACTCAATCCTTAATAGAGTTTCAAAACTCAATCCTATCAATTTGAAACTTGTGTGTTCCGCAAAAACATGAGAAAAGTCCACTTCATCCATCGTCTTTGCATCGTTCATACAACATTTGGCCTAACGAGATTCTCAGCCACTCTAGAGTGCCACAGGGTCTTCTGGCTGTGATTTTTAAATCAACAGTTTTAAGTGGTGGCGGAAAAACTCGAGAAGAAAAAGAACATTAACATAAATGAATGAAAGATAAACACGCACAAAACATAAACGCACAACAGTGTTTAGTTGACCTGTTTTATAATTCAAAAAGGAGTTCTGCAGAATAAGAGCAAAGTGATTACCTATATACGTTCATATTATGAAAAAAGAAACAGAGTTAGAGTGACTGTAAAGCTGTTTTGAAATCGTGGGAAAGGCTTCAAAAGTGCAAATAATCTAACTAGCAGACCATTAATTCCGTCTACTACTTTATATTCCTATCACTTTGTCTTTAGTGATGAGCAATAACGTTCTGATCGCAGGCATTGACCAAATATGTTGCAAGATTCAAGAAATCATCAGCATTTCGAAACCACTTATTTCGTCATCATTAACAAGGTACATTGAAAATGAAGTGAAAATTCTTGGTGGTTTAATTGGTGCATATAGTAAATTTTTCAAGTCATTGGATGTTAACAGTCGTAAAGGAGCTGAAAACCTCTGGACTGAATTATTGATAAAAGATGCTGCACTTGAGGCAAAAGTTGAATGCTTGTTAAATCATGAGGAACAGTTTGACTTGTTTCTGAATGAAATTGATGAAAAGATAGAAGAACATATTATAAAATCGAAATGTCATTTGAATGAAGGTGGTTTTTTAACGGATCAACTGAATGTGACCGATACTCATGGAAAGTATGTGTATTCTACTAATTTTACTATTCTTAAAACATACAGGAAATAAAAACACATTTTGTCATATGATATTTTCTTTTGTAGGTTAGTTAACCTGAAGAAGTTTCTTTTTGGAAACCAAACACTCATTATGGTGTTCTTACGCCATTTTGCCTGACTACCATGACGTGACCATGTTGCTAGGTTACAGAGCATAGATGACAAACTCAATCTGCATCAAAGTTCTGTGTTAGTTATTACGTTTGGTGGTGTGGTATGTCTTTATAGTTGTTTACAGTATATAGTAATTGTATTCACAATTTCCCTTCACTCAGTGGACAAATTCATCAAAAAGTCACTGCGATGAAGAGCGTTTTTATTGAAATAGTGTGTATATTTCTGAAGAAATGCACTTTCTTGCAGTGTTTTTTCAACGAATTTGCTTACTGGGAAACTATGTGCCCTGAGGGTTCCTGTCGTCAAAATGTAAAAAAGGTACTGCAATGAAGAGCCTTTTATTGAAAAATTGTCTTATTTCTATGGAAATGCACTTCTTCGCAGTGAATATCTTTCTTTTGCTTACGAATGATTCCTAACAGTTGTTTGTTTGTTTGTTTTATACTCAGGAATTAGCAAAGAAATGGGCGCAAGAAACTCAATGTAAATACCCAATAGTTAGCGATGAAAAACGCGCAATTTACAAGACTTTTAATTTCGGTAGCTCTGTGAAGCATACATGGGATATCCACGCTCAATCATGGTATGCTGAACAACTCTGCAAAGGTAGAACTCTCCATCCAATGGCGCATGGGGACGACCCACACCAACTTGGAGGTGACGTTGTCGTGAAGTGTGACGGACGGCTATTGCTTGTGCATCGGAGTAAATTTCCTTTAGACAGACCGACTGTCGAAGAACTGGTTGCTGTTGTTTCTCAGTAAAATGAACAGTGGAGGATGGTGGAGAGAATTTGTGATAGGGGTTCAAGTATGATAATTCTTTGACGATATACAGCTTAAAAAAAATATCAGGGCTGCATGTCCGATGATTTTCAATTATCACCCTTGATGTTCCTTTCCTGCTTATGAAAGTCAGAAAATATAAAAATGTTTTTATTTTGTACATTGAGAAGAAAATTTGAAATTCCTTAACTTTATCTACACAATTTCGACATTTGATCGGTTTCTTGAAAGCTACGTAATTCCCATTCCCACTTGCCACTTCTTTCATATTTCTATAAAAGAGATTTACATTTAAATGGTGCAAAAGTTTACATAGTGGGTAAAATTTCAAGTTGCAAGCTGTACAACAGCGAATGTTGAGTTCCCTCGAAGAGGGAGAACCACACGCATTTATTTTTTTAAAGCCTAGCATCCTCATAGAAAAATCTTCGACATTTTCACAGTGTACTTCTACAGAATGGCTGTTTCGGAAGGCACACCAGAACTGATCTCATAATGATGTAATGCGCTTCGAAAGATGTTTATGCAAGACTTTCTTGGCTCATTCCTCAGAGAACACAGTGAATGAACATATTATCGTTAATATCGTTATATTTTCTCTTCTATTTCTATTTCTGCTTTTTTTTTTTTTTTTTTTTGCAAATTTTATCCACCGGTGGGTGTATCGGTGAATCATAGTTTGTATTGGCAAATCTAACATCAAAAAAAAGGTTGTTTGACCAGGTCTCCGAATACCTCTCGCTCTGACAACGTTGTATAACTCTTTGGACTCCTCTTCATGTTTGCTAGTATGTTCTTAAACTGATCCGCATCCAGGCGAAATGGATCTGCAGCTCCTACGGTTATAGTCACAAACGTCTGCTGGATCAGGGTGTTTTGTTCTCAATTCTTTCATCACATCCTAATTGACATCGTGAATTCCAGAGTTAGATGAATGAAACTTGACTACGCTGACTCATTTGACTCACTTTGCCCTCTATCATAAGTTTTGCAATTATTCTACCACCTTGGACAAAACAAAATGGAATTTCCACCCGTGTCAAAGTTGCTAGAGGCTTGTTTGTGGCGAGAACTAGCTGAGACTGAACTGACAACTTTGTTTAAGTGGGAGATACTGATTTTCTTCAAACATTCCAACAGTTTTGCTTTCAAGTGTCAATTGACGTTTAAAATGACAAAATTTTTTCACGGGTTTCATTTCAAAAAATAAAGTCGGCGAAAAATAATATCACGGAATTACGAACGAAATGCCCATGTTGTGTAGAGCTCGAAAAACTGATCACAAAATGTATGGGATTGTTTTGATACAATCAACCGTTACCGAGATATCGTAGATGAAAGATTTTGATGACGTCACATACCCGTCCCCCAAAAGTCTCAAATGAACCATTCTCGCGATAAATTAGTTCCAAAACCTCATTAGACTCATTTACCTGGAAATCAAGAGCTAAGTGGTAAGTCACTTTTTTAAACTAAACTTCGAGTAGTCTTGTTTGACAAGAATGATTTTACAGAGAATTTCAATTCTTTTTTCCGATCCCTACTTTTCTCTGAAATATTATAAGTGGATAACGTAACGTTTGAGGAAATTTTTTTGAATGTTTGGTACTGTGACTGTTCTTGACTGGACTTTAGCAAAATTTTTCAAAACAGTTTCTTATAATGAAAGCCGTCATTTAAAAATAAATTCCTTCAAGCGTTTTTTTCTCAGTTCTCTTTCGCCGCCATATTATCTACTACTAAATGGATTTTCAAGCATACGAAATTTTAGAGGGGAACATTTCACACATGTTGTTCAGTTGGTCAATTCCACCACTGACTTTTTTTTTGCTTTTTTTGACCAAATTCGCCCGGCAAATCGAGACTCCGAAGTCCTAATTTCCCATAATTATACCACTATGCTGATCAATAAGTTTCGATGTGGAGGTGAATGTAACTCCTTGTATGTCGAGGTATATTAGAATGAATGCGATATTGCGAGAGAAAAAGTTCGTTGCCGGCGCTATGCTGGAAGCAATCGTCGAAATATTTTATAGTCACTCGTCGTAACCTCGTACCCAGGGTCTGTAAGAGGTTGGGCTAATCGTTCCAACTAGTCGATCCTACAAGCAGAAACATTTTGGACTCGAGAATCGAACTTAACTTTTGATTGGGAGTGAATAACATTGGCGTACAGGAAATTGATAGAAACTGTTGACGTTAAAAATGGCGATATATCCTGCGAACTTTCGATAACCCCAACTTTCAGGGTTTCAAACTGTTTGTTCTTTTCAACAGGATACGTTCGACTTCTTTGAGAGTTCCTGTTCCGGTTGCCGGCGATGAATACCAAAAAGACAAGAAACCCTGTGTACAAGATTGTCCCTTCGAACTAATACTCTCTCCCGTTGAACACCAAAAACTTTAAATGGCTGGAATTATTATTTGTCGGTACCTTGGTTGTTCGAGTCATCTGAGTCAGCTGTTCCCATAAACTTCTCGTGCCTCAGTAGAAACTTGAACCGTCACACCTCTGATTTTTTCCAATAAAAATATAGGTGGTAACAGATACTAAATATTTTATAAATCAATTAACACATGGGTGATTTTGGCAATTCCTGGGAATTTCCTGGCATCTTTCGTTTTTATTGTCAAAACTTCTCTATCCATAGAACATTTTGTTTACGTCACCTATTCTATTTATAAAATGTGAGCAAGACGAACATATTTTCCTTTTAAAATCTTTCTTGTTTGTAAGCAACGATACCCACGTGATGCCAAACAGAAAGCCGCAGGAATGTGTATTATAAAGTAATTTAAAAGTCAGTTTGGGTTTTGTTTTTGGATGGACTTTTGTCTCAAACGTCTTGAAGGAATTGCTACCTTAACTTGTTTCACAACTCAATATGATATCTGATCGGTTCGTTAAGTTTCTTTAACTTACTTCCATACTATCAAACGACACAGAAGTTTGTTTTCTCAAGAAAATGAAAATGTTTTGGTGAGACTACAGCTTTGAAGAAAGAGTGTTAAACCTTTAACACATCGCAACGAGATCAAACGGTGAGATACTAATGTTAATAGAGAACTTGGAAACGAAAAGAAGTAAACAAATGGTAATGTGTTGGATTTCCAGTATAACGAGGAATATTTCAAATCCTTTAAAAAAATACAACACACAAGTCTACACACGAACTATTGAGTTTTTGAAACTCCTTAACTAAAATCTATCGCTTACAGTAACTACACAATTTCAGAACTTCAGTTGCAAGAGGGCTGACGATGGACCTGATTAATTTTGAGCATAACCAGAACTCGGAGAGAAAACACGCAATTCAATCTACTGAAAACTGAAGGTATTCGGGTATAGTTTCCAACTCGGTTTGTTCGACGGTCATGCTGACTCCTTCTGGGATGTTGCGTTGGATATACTCCAGGAAAATGTCTGCCGTATCGCCTGTTACTTCACGCATCTATAAAAAACAAAAGCATATCGTAATGTCAAAAGAAACATTATTTTGGGCCAATTGAGCAATACCAGTGACTGTGGGCGTAAGGAATAGTTGACTGTGAAACCTCAGGGCGCTATTTGTAAGGCGATATGAAAAGTTATGGCGTATTATCAGCGCACTTAATCTTTACGATGAGTGTGTCTATCTAACAACTACGAACGATCAAACTTTTCAGTGTAAACCCTTACAACAGTGTTTGAAAGAACGAGACCAAATGCTCACTTGCCCAAACCAATTATACAAGGTTTGCACCATAAATATTTGATGGTCTTAAATTGTGACATAAACTGTGTGTGGAAATCAATCAACGCTATCTTTATTTTAAGTTCATAAGTTCAGTTTTCCTTGATTCAGCAAACTTTGCTGAGATGAAAAAATAACAAATCGGTTTTGTTTTGATGTGAACCATAGTAAAATCGTTTTGCTGGCCAGGAATTTCTCATACGATAGGCCCTTTTGATAGTGATTATCATTAAGAAAACTTAGTATGAAGCCGATCAAACATGGGCAAAATCTTAAAAAAACCACTGCGATGAAGAGTGTTTTTATGAAATACTGTGTATACATCTATAGAAATGCACTCTTTCACAGTGATTTTTCAACAAATTTGCCTACTGATATAAGGTTTAACAAACCTGTAGCATTCGCGCATGTGTTCGTAATTCGTACTGGACTCGATGTTTCTTATAGATGTGTGGTGATTTCAAGAGTGTCCTTTTTTCAATATGTCGTGGTAAAACAATTCTAAAAAAAACAAAACAAAAAAACAAATAACAAAACAAGTAACACCTAGTTAAAACGGACAAAACCACGAAGATGGAATTCTGATCACTATGACTTTACTTTCTTGAAACATCCAGGTTTAAAACATTTGCTGCCCTCTGAACAAATTGCGTGTAGCTATCCAGTACTGCCTCGTCCGAGCTTCTCATTTTGAGCGATAACTGAGAGATCAACTTTTCTTGAGCCTACAACAAACAACCAAAACAAATAAAATCTGGTCTGTTTTTTATGTGATTCAGGGTTTATATTTCCTGGTTATTTAAGCGAAAACTCTTTTTTTTTATTCAATTAAAACTCAAAATTGAGTTACCGCTGACGAAAAAACTAATCTGTTAATTCTAATAACATATAAAATTCTGACATGAATATTTTTTTCAGTCTAAATAAAAACTTTTACAACATATATAATATTTGCATGTCGTACTGAAACCTAGTTCCACTTATATTATCAACTTTTAGCAAAATTTCAAAAATTGTTTTTGATAGATTTCACTGATGATTATTATACAGGATAAAAGCTTCAGTTTATATAGAAGTATTTACAAATTTACAAGTAAAAACTGCTATCAACACTCGTCCTGTTTTAATTCAGTCAATCAAAATCTTAAAAAAAAGTAAAAATGTAAAATCAAGTCTTTATTGGAAAACATAAAAAGGTGAAAGCATAGACATGCTACAGGAAAAAACAAACTTTCAAGAGGAAAAAAACTTAAGGAATCTAGAATAAAAAATTAACGTTGAAATCTGAAGACCAAGTGAAGGAACACCTCAAGCTGACACAACATAATTTGCATACCTCCACTGGTAAAGTGTCGTTTGAAAGGGAAGAACGTCTTCTCATGGCTATCCCTGATCTTAAGTAACTTTTGATCGCTGCTGATAACACCTGAGACATCTGCTAAATATGAAAACGAAAAATAATTAAGGGTAATTGTTCGAATGGTTATCATGCTCTGAAGGTTAGCAGTACCAGTCCCCTATCCAGAAACAATGTTAACTCGTAAAGTGTAAGGAAGACATTTTTAAGCAAACCTTCTTCGTTTTATACCTTCAACTTCCACAGTGACACCTTTATAAAACCACAAGTAGTTTCCTTTAATATAGTTTATACATCAAACATGAGCTTAAAAAACTCTTACCACCAAAAATAGTTTGTACAAGTCAGGTATATGTAATAAATTGTTATTATATGTAGTAATTCAAGAATTATTAACTTGCTGAGATGGAAGAGACAGATCTCAGAAGTGCCGCAGCTTCCTTAACACCTCATTCATTCCAAAATGTTTTCCTCACCTCATCACCGAGATCAGATCCAATAAAACATCAGCTTGTTTTTATAACAATATTAAAAAAGGGAATCGTGATTATAAAAGAAAGACTATAAGAGTATT
Source organism: Turritopsis dohrnii (assembly GCA_027922465.2). NCBI lineage: Eukaryota > Metazoa > Cnidaria > Hydrozoa > Anthoathecata > Oceaniidae > Turritopsis > Turritopsis dohrnii. Next base: position 122,714 of record BQMF02000124.1, on the reverse strand, counting down.
TCTTACATAATCACGATGTCTGGTTTTATCAGCAGACCATAACATAGATTTATAATAAACATAAAAGGTCATAGACCTTAAGATCTTTAAGTATTATATTCAAATAGTTTCAACTGATAACAGTTTACCCACAGAGTTTTTTTTGTGAAAAATTTGTGAAAAAAACCCTTTTACATGGCAGCACCTATCTTTATGTCAATTCACCAATTCATTATGATAAAGATTAATAGAACCGTAATGTTTTTACTTTTTGAAAGAGATGAAACTGGTTAAACTGGAAAATGGTAACATGGTTTGCTTTAGTAATAAGTTAATACTAGTTTAAAGGGTCTGCTACAACAGGATTAAAAAACAATTTAAAAGACAAAATGTTTAGATAATTAAAATATCTACTTTTCTCCAATGAAATGTTCACTTACCTTGATAATAACAACACAAAGAAGTAAATTTCCATTTAGGTTCTGTATCAAAGTAAACTGAGGCATAGCACTTAGTGTGTGTAAATATACTCTTTCGTCCAAAATATACTTGAGAAAAGTGCCATATATAAAAAATTTATAATTACGGCTAAATACAGAGTTTACACATACTACATCTACATCTATGCCATCTTACCGACCAATTTCATCGCACAAGTCTCAATAATTAGCTTTCAACTAAATTATGTTAATTACATTTTAGACAGCTCTTTTTGAAAAAGATCTGGGTAGGTGAAATCATTTCTATAAAATCTGCCTGATCTTTATCTCCTCTCCCTATCTATAAACAACCACCACGTAATTTCAGACCCATTTGAAGTAACTTGTACCTTCAAAAACTATTCTTCTATTGCAGATACAAGGGCTAACCTTCCACCTGACAACATTCCTTTCAGTGAGTTTCTGAAATCCCCAATTAATAATTAACTCTATCTACGATAGAAAATTTGGATTTAGGAAAAATTGCTCTTCTATACATGCTCTCACATAAATCATAGAGCAATTAAAGCAATCACTGCGTAGAGGCAACTTTGCTTGTGGTATATTTGTTGACCTTTGAATGGCCATTTGACACAGTTGACCATAAAATCTGATTATGGTATCCGCTGTACGGCTAATAATTGGTTTAGATCGTACCTATCAAACAGATATAATTTTTTGATTCAATATATAATATATATATAAATATATGTTACTAATTCTGAAATAAATATATAATATATCTTACATCTTTTATATAATACACTACTGTGGCCGATAACATGGAGAGCACATCTGCTGTAACATTTTTTGGTAGATTGATAAAAGTGGCAAATTCATACTATAGATTTTTTATTGAAAGGGTGCAGATTTCTAAATAATTTTTTTGAGGAATTTGCTCGAAATTTAAATTAATGTTATATATACATATATATATATATATAAAAACAATAAAAACAACAGCTTTTTTAACAAATTTTCAACATCTTACGTGCCTTTAGCTATTATTGTTTTTGAGAAAGCTCTGAGAAAACTGTTCCTCAAAACTTGTTCATTAATTCTACATCATAACAGGTTTTTTGAGGTACAAAATTAGATTGTTCTTAGATTTTCTTAGTTTCAATTGATGCTAATCACATTTCATTAATGATACGATATGATACACAGTACATGAAAAATAAATGAAAGGAAACGAGAAATCGTTTTTCCTTACTTCATTGCCTTTTGTAGGATTGAGCATACCACACATACATCTTTTCATTGCGGGACTTGATAGTACAGTCACCATTCTGTATAGGAAATCCAGGTATGAACTTGAATAGGCAGAATTTTGTTCACATTAATTGTGTCGACGCCAATGGCGTACAACTTCTTTCTCGATTGCTCTCGTCGTTGTTCGCTGCAAGTAGTTAGATGTTGCGTAATTTCATTTTCAGGGAGTTCACCATTTAGTTTGATTTGATAGTACAGTTAAAAGATAAATGCCAAAATAATAATTAAATTAATATTTTGAAAACATTAACGTAATAAAAGTAAGCACATCTTCTAAAAAATAATTGAATATTCATTTTTAAGTAACTTCTATTTTAACAGTTAAATTTCCCCCCTGTAAAAAATTGTAGATTCCCAAACAAATTCCAATAATGGGGATTCCTATGACAGTCTGCGCGTGCACGTGTAAATTTTTAACAAGTTTATAAACAGGTTTAGAATACACGCTTTTTTAAGAACGATCAGATTTGGCCAAGAAATAAGAACAGTCTGAGCCTGAATCTTTTTGTAAACTAAGAACAGTTCAGGATGTGAATTTTTTCTCAAGCTGCCGTAAATTAGTTTAGATACTTTTTCGATACTTTTCGACGGCTTCTGTACGACGATGTACTCATCCAATTCGTAGAAATCCGATGATTGACCATTTCTCCGACACTGTTTGAGTCTGCTCTCCTAAGGTGGAAATAATTTGAGAGCAGTGGTTCGTCCGGTAGAAAGAAAATGATCCAAATGTTTTTTAAAAAGTTTCCTTGGTGCAATAGTCATGTTGTGTTTAAATGGCCTAGCTCAAATATTTTTGTGACGTTAACAGATTTCAAGTGGCATTTTCTGCCCAATCTCTGGCTTCCATAACAATGTATGCCACCATTTCCGTTGTCATAATCAAAATTCGGGATAATTCCTTCTATAATACGCCAAGTGTAAATAATTCTGTATCTGTCTCTTCGTCGTTCAAGACTGTGTAGAGTTTCAATTTGATCAATTTTTCCCAGTAGTTTAAGTGTTGCAATGCTGATAGTCTTTGCAGGAATGATTTTTGCAGCTACTCTGTGTTAGACTCCGTTTTGATGGTGACCATATAATTGCGAACAGTAATCCTTCCAAAGAGCCGACATGTTATTTGTTTCCCTTGTCCTAAACGTTCTGTAGATCCAGGCACCGACGCTTTTGACCTTGTTGAAATGCGTTTGTATGTGCTGGTCATAGGTCTTGTTAGCGTCGAGTATCACCCCAAGGTTTTTAACCTGATTTTTGGTTTCAATTTGGTTGTCAGTATCAGATAGATAGATTGAATGTTCTTTCTGGTTTTCATTTTTGCCATATTTGATATGTTCAAATTTCAGGCCGTTGAGTTTCATATTGTTGGACTCGGTCCATATACAGCATTGAGATCCTTTTGAATTGAAGGCATGTACGCCAGATATGTTGGAAATTTCTTTTATCAATCTTGCATCGTCTGCAAAAGAAATAGAAACGGCTCCAGTACTGAGCCCGGAGCTACACCTAATACAACTTCAGCATCTTCCGATAATTTTACGCTGACAAGAGACTCTTTGCGATATCGCCCTGTTAGAAAAGATGTTATCCAGGTGTGTAGCTAACCAGAGATTCCGTTTCTTTTAAGTTTGTGCAGCAGGATTGAGTGATCAACAAGATCGAAATCCGTGCTAAAGTCTAAGTATATAACGTCAACGTTGTGCCCCTTACATATAGTGAATTAAACGTTCAGTATAGGATAGCAGTTTTTTAGGCATGATCTGCCCGCCTTAAAGCTATGCTGGCTGTTGTTGTACAGACGATTATCTTCCAGGTGATCTTGAAGTTTTTTTCTGACAATTTTTTCGAAAACTTTAGTGACATGGAATGTCAGAGCATAGACCTTGATTTCTTTTCTTGAAAATAGGAGTAATGAAACTTGTTTTGAGTATCTTTGGGGTAGCGCCTTCATCAAAGATGTTCCGCCAGTTGAGGTTAAGTGGTTTAGCAAGCTTTGAAGAACTTTTCTTTAAAAGTATAGCTGGAAAACCATCTAATTATTATTTTGACTTGTTATTGTTTGTTTTTTTCTCACTACAATAAATGTGTGAAAATATATTTATGATGGCGCGACGTGCGGCCTGCTTTAAAACCTTTATATTTTACTGGAAGTTCCAGAAATAAGAACAAAATAAGGCTGAAATGTGAAAGCCAAGAACAAAATAAGAACAATTCAGGCTGAAAAAAGCTCAAAAAAATAAGATCAACCAGTCTCAGGTCAGATTTTACTGGTTCTTATAAAAAAAAGCGTGCAGTATGTCATATATAATCCATAGTATGCCATGCCAGATTCAGTGGCCATATTCTACATGCAGATAACCCTACAAAACTGGTTTCCAATAAACGCCCTTTTTGAACATACACCCTATTTTTCCAAAACGTTTTTTATCAGGGGTGGAAATAAAATCCTTAAATGATTCGCGGTTTTTGCGCCAGCCAATCATTGTCAAGGATTTGAAACAGACTTCCCAATTCAGTAAAACCCTGAATTTGGGTGTTCTTTCCAATATATCTAATCATTGACCATTTTTTTGTTTCAGATACCCCTTCCAAAATGGATGCACGATTAGTTGGAGCTACCAAGGACAAGTTATTGGTTTTGAGTGGAAGTATATCGGAGTATGTGTCGATTCGTGCTCAAAATGTACAAAAACAGCAATCACAAGTAGCAAAGGAGGGGCTATTGAATTTTAAGCATCGGAATTTTTCCAAATTTTAGCCAGTCGGTTTATGTGACAAATTTGATTTAAATCATCACAAATGGTTTCAAAATCAGGAAATATTCTAGCGTAACAATACCTCTTCATAGTGAAGCTATTCCATCGAGTCTTGTACAATTTACGATACACAGGGACTGCGAAGCAGAATTTTGTTTGGGGGCGCTGAATTTTATTGAACTAGAATGGCTAAAACTTATGTAAAATTAAAATTACTTTTTACGACAAAATTATTAGGGGTGGGGTAGGCTATAGTTCCCCTTAGCCACCCTGGTTCGCGGTCCGTGTATAACCATCCTTCAACTGATGTATAATGGTATCTTGCCCGCGCGGTAAAAACGCGGCTAACTGCAGATAAAAGACCCCTTCTTACTCGCGAACGAAAGAATGTAAATGTTACTTTGTTATCTATCTCTTTACATTAAATGAACATCTTCTTATATACTTCTACTTCTACTCCAAAAAAATTCTTCAATATATTAAGTAATGAAATTTTTCCGTATAAAACAAATAGAATAATAATAAACGTTAGTTAGTTGAATAATTTCCCTGTTGAAAGAAACTTTCACTGCAGTCTCAGGCACAAATTTCAGCTAATGAATATACTATGTTATAAGAGGATACCAGGGTACCTGACGACATGTGACTAAGGCTCCCCTAACTTTGGAGGATGCCAACAACAAATCATTCTCAGCTAGTTGCAGCATGAAAATATGAAGACCATAAATGGAAACTGAAGTCTTCCTTTATAGGCAACCACAGAAGTTATATAATTGTGAAGTCAATTCGAATGAAAACCTATGTAAGAATTATAATATCTCATACTTTTTCATATTTTTTATCCTATTTCGTTAACATTTCGAGCAAATATTTCATTAAGCCCGTACTCTATTCAGGGAAAAATTCTGATTATAAAGCAAAATCTATATATTTTGAACAGCTGTTGTTGATCCTTGGGTCCTCAAAAAAAAAAGTTTAAAAAGTACGTGCATTTCACTTTGGTGAATACAAAAACTCGAGTCAAAAACACTAAACTAAATAAAATACAGTGCGCAGAAAAATACATAAAATACAGATTGCTTCAAAACAAAACAAAATCTAAAATAACGGAACGCCAACTCTCCTTCTTTTTACGAGAAAAGTTTCATGATAAATAACTGTGAACTACCTACGTCGAATGATTTATTTATATCTACTTCCGTTCCTGACAGTGCTGCGTTCGTATGAAACAAATAACGCCCTTTCATCTTACTGGTGCCGTTGGTGGGCGTTTTCACTGTCTGGTTACTGAAGTTTACGCCCACCAGAACATCATCATCGTAAATCAAGCTGAGAAATTCTTTTTGAGAGTAGAAAACTTTGGGCGTATGTTCAAATGCCGTAAGCGAGCTACGGTTTCTTGCTAATTCCGAATATCCCGATATAAGATTGGACTTGGGTTGCCAAACTGAATCTAAATAGAACAGACAAACGTTCATTCAAGAGGATTACTGAAAAAGGTATCGGAATTCTACTGTGGTTGCATACTACAGGGTGGCCACATCATTTTTTAAAAAAAATTTCCAGGATTTTTCCAGGACATTTCCAGGAAAATCACCAACTGTTCAAGGATAACTTCATAGGATAGAAAATAAAAAAAACAGGAAAACACTCATTTATAAATCTCAAATTATTAAATGTACATCATGGAGCATCCAAATTATTGAAATAAAAAAGGGAGAGTCATTAGGGATGTAGTTACTGAAATACCTATAAAAGAAACATCATCCATACATAACGTAAATTCAAGGTTTTGGATGCGGCGTTTAATAGAGGGAAATGAACGCCATTAGAGGGCGGCGTTTGTTACATAATGAAAAATTGGACAGAAGCAAACTTAAACAATAATGTTTCCTTATCCTTAAAAAGGTTACAAAAGATTGTGTGAAAATGTTTTACACAAAAGATATGTTCACGAAAATGTCAAGGAAAAAAATTTCAAGAAAAAATGGCAAATTTGGGTCTGTTTCAAGAACTTTTCCAAGACACGAAAAAATCCATGACTTTTCCAGGAATACAAGAAATTCCAGAACCTGTGGGTGAATAACATGTACTAAATCCGATAACCGATTGGGGAAGTTTACAGGTTTCGGAAACATATAAAGATAAGCATACCGAAATCGAACTTCGCGTTGATTCCGCATTAAACAAATTCTACGAACTTGGACAGAAACTTTTAAATCGGAAAATCATGTTGAGTACTCGTGTGCAACTTCTTAATGTCCTTGTACGTAGTCGCTTGACATATGGCTGTCAAACATGGAACCTTACAAAACGACAAGTAAACCACATCAACGCAACGTACAATACAATGATCAGAAAAATGGTGAGAGGCGGATATCGCAGAAAAGAAGGATCGTTCAGTTACGAACTTACGAATGAAGATCTCCTACAAAAATGCAAAACAGAAAGTATCATTCAACACATACAAAGACAACAGCGAAACTATGTTGCACACACCATTCGTAAACCAGACACCAGCATTACAAAAAGATTGCTCTTTAACAACAACAAAAGAACGAAACAAGGTCGACAAATAACACTTTACAACACAGTCATCATAAATGAATGCATCACACCAGAAGAATTGCAACGTAACGCCCTCTCACGACTCTATTAAGAACAGATTTGTATTTGGTCGGCCAGTTAGGTTTCGACCGGTCAATATCTAATGTAATTTAGATTGATCTAATAATATATATATATATGAAGGACAAATTACCTGAAATATTCCATTCCATCGTGACGTCATTATTGCTTTTCAATAGAAATCCGTCTCCATAAAATGGCAGAACAACATTAGGAAGTAGAAAGAGCGACATTGCCAATAATCGTGCGTCATCTTGATCAGTGAAGCGAGTCGCAAGCCTTTGAAACGTATTTCCGTCGGCCATCCATCCGACACTTCCATGATGTGACGTCGAGTTCGACATGACGTGAATAAGATCAAGGAGAACTTGAACGTTGACAGAGGTAGTCATCAATGCTACTTGATCATACACCACAACGTCTGCTTGTGGTTTCTCACGATTGCCGAGATAATTCAAGGTTTCCTCTGCGCTGGTTTGAGGTGAAACATACAGCAACCCATCTTTTTTCTGTATGGCACGATAGAATGACGCTAACACGTCATGGGATTGACTTGTATCTGAAGAAAGACAAACTTACTGTTTCAACTTTGAGGACAGTCAGGAAAAACACATTCTTGAATGAAACAATATAAATCCATACAAGACTTACGTACGTAAGTATATACAAACAGTACGGAAGTTTTCACCAATCTTTTTTATTTTATTCAAATTATTTGGAGAAAAGTTGTTATTTTACTCATAAGATTTGGAGAAAATGGGAAACGTCGATATTTTATTCAACAAGTAATTTGAACAAAATAACAAAGCACCTTATTTCTCTAAATAAGTCACATGAGTAAAATAAGTACTTTTCTTATTTTCTACAAATAATTTGAATATAACAAAGCATTCTATTTCTCCAAATAAGTTCTATGAGTAAATTGATGACATTTCTCATTTCTCCAAATAATTTGAATAAAATAAAATAAAATAAAAAATGGTGAAAACTTGTAACATCAATGCAAAGAGCAATTTAGGGGTTGCTTACATGATCCTGGTTAGCTGGGATGAAATTTCATCCCGCCTTGCCGAGAATTTCAACTCGGTGTTACATGCAAAATTTTCATCCCGTTAAGGCGGGACGGGATAAAACTAACCCTTTGTGTTTTGAATTTTTGACAAACTACGTATGCTCAAAGCTCAAACTTGTCCCGGCTGACCGGGACGAAGCGATTACATGGGAAAATTTCATCCCGCCTAACCGGGATCATGTAATCAGCCCCTTAAATGGTCCTGATGGGCTTCCGTAAGACACACTCTCAAAGATGCATGCAGACTTTAGCTCATTAATCATTTTACATTCGATTTTTCTCTACAACTCCCTTCCATGGTGTAAACTGGGCCTATATGTGTGAAAACGTTCATATGCTGTTAGCAGATGTAACGTATGGGGAAGTTAAAAATTTCAGGATTAGCGCTTCATATGTTGTTAGTAGATGTAACATATGAGGAAGTAGTATATTAGCGCTACACACGATAAGTCTTTACGATAGAAAATCTAAGTCAAATTTCATATCCATATAATTCTCTTATGTAGCATGATAGAAATTTCAAGAATTCAGAACCCATTACATGTTAAGTTAGTCGAAAATTGCTCATAAGAAACTATCCCATCGTAAAAGCATTTACCTTTATCAAACTTGAGGTTAGGGTCAACACCCAAGCGAGCTACCGACGTAAGAAAGAAACCATCAACGCCCTTATCCAGCCAGGACAGTAATATTTTTTCGATTTCTTCTCGTACATGTGGGTCATTATAATTCAATGCAGGTAAATCTTTTCCATAGTAAGAATAATATCGAACGTTCGATATGTTACTCTTTTTATGCCAAGCTGTCTTATTATCAAAAGTAACCCAGTTATTTGTATCATTATGCTGTCGCCAAATGAACCAAAAATTCTTGGAGGTTCCTTTTTTGCTTTCCTGAAACCAGGCACTTGTTGCTGATACCACAGTTGGATTCATTTGCACCAGAACCTTTATTTTTCGATCATGACAAGCTTTTAAAAGTACCTTCAAATCATCTTCAGTTCCAAGCCTGTTGTTCAAGGTAAAATTTTCTTCACTCACAATATCACTCAAAATCAATTTGTTTGGACCTATTTCCTTAGCTATCCAATCTAGCCTTTCCTTTACACCAATCAAATCACCTTGCCCATTCGAATCAGAATCTGCAAATGCTTTCACAGAAACTTGATAGGCCACAGAGGCATCTTTTGGAACTGGTTTGACTTCTTTACTACATTTATCAGTTAAAACGATCAGAACAATGGATGTGATTAACAAAGCCAACAGCAGTATAACAAATGATGCAACAATGAATAGTCTACAAAAACGACAATCAGCAAGTTCTTTTTCACTTGGACGTTGATAATATTTTTCTTCTGCTGGAGTTTTTGTCTTCACTTTCAATTCTGCTTTCTCTGCTTGATCATCATAAGTCACAGACATTTTTTCTTTTTAGCTAAAATAGAAAAAAAAAACATCTACATTCTTTTCTTTTATTGGAAAGATGTTTTAAGCAAATATATATAGCGAATGGCACCAACATTATATCCTGACCAACTATTAATATATTACGAAACACTGAAGATATTAAAATTTGGTGACTTTGTTCCAAAAAATATCTATCAATAAACAAACAAACAAACAAACAAACAAAATTTTCTGAAAAACATCAACTTGGGAAATGGTTTTGGTTTTCTTCATGCCCATACCAACAACCAATCAGATATAAAAAAAAATAGTTTGCGAGAAAAACAAAATGGTCCAACTTTTCACCATGGAGGTCTCTCATGCCTAATGATGTATATACAACATTTTGGGGTATTTGCTGGCAAATACTACATACACACACATAAGTTGATTTATTTCAAAACAAATAATATATTTTCTTGTGGATGATCTACATGTATTTTCTCCATTAATAAAATGCATCTCCATCATCGTCGTAATCTCCATAATGTTCATATTCTAAAACAATAAAATCATTAGATATTCTTTCATTAAAAAGAGTATTTTGGATTTCTGTCACCAGACTTGGAAAATCTACAAATACCATATTCTAACATATAATTTCCATTGCTTGCGGTATTTTAACATTGTTGTTATCTTTTACCACAGCTATTATAGATCATGTGTTATGCCCCAAAAAGCTTATGTGTCATTATACATAAGATTTTTCCTATGAATACGCTATACTTTTTCCATGTTCCAATGAATGCATGGCAACTTCCTCTTTGTCATTGGAAAAGTTTCAGTATACTCCTATCTCGGTAAAATTTAAAATGTGAATGCATAAAAACTTGAACAAGAATTAGAAATTAGTTTATTTTTATGAATAATTGATGAGAACAATAAAACAACACAGAGATAAAAACACAAAAAAATGAATGTGACCTTAAATAAAACCATTATGATGCTCCAGAAGCTATGAATTCACACAATGCTTGTATGTACCTATTCATACAGGGCTTAAGTTAAGCCTCACAGATAATGTACAACGTCATTTTCCAAATTGAGTAAATCGCATTCAATTTCCCAATAACGCCTACATTTTTTTGACTTTGCCTGCTGTAACCCTACATCGGGTATTACACAATGTCCCTAAGACCCCAAGCTGAAAGTTGACGCACTCACCAACTTCTCAATACAGTGGAAAACGTCATGTTCCTAAAAATTCTGACTAACGTCCTGTCACATCAATTAATGCAAGCCGAATCATAAAAGTCTCCAAACCTAACACCTGATGCTAGAAATCAGATATTATGTTCCTTTCATAACACAATTCAAACATTTTCAAAAGGATATTGACCAAGAAGTGTTACAGGAGAATTAACCCCAACAATATATTTTTGCTTAAATCTTTGGATTTCTGCGAAAGCAAGAAACCTACTGTTTTTTTTAAATTTTGTGTGCCTTCCCATGAAAACTACCAAAACATTCTTTATATATAAGTATTTTAGTGTTTTGCCACTTATTCACGAAAAAACAGACGTTTCTCCCACTAAAAACACAATGGAGAACTTTAATTTCACCCAATTCGAAGCATCGCTTGTAATAAACTTATGACTGTAAAAGTTTGTTGTTGGTAACATCTTGTGCTTCAAAGCTCTCTTGCAGCTAGGAAAATTCATCGAAGTCCTTCATAGTTAAACTTTTTAAAAGCTGTATTTTTAAATGCTACGTAGCTAGCTTGTAGAAACGTAGTTATTTTAAAACACAATATTTCTGATGAATTTTTCACTTTTACTTTGTTTCTTATATTTTTTTCAAAAAAGTTTGTTATTTTTTTCTTTACGCTCTTACATAGTTTCAAGTAAAAAGTATCCATGATTACGATTCGCACCTTATGTGTATTTCTTTTCTTTGTATGTAATAGCTTGTGTTCTTTGTAGTTAAGCCCCAATTACACTTTTTTAAAGATAAATTTCCATCATCCCTGGTAATGAACAAAGGTTGACAAACTTTATATCTACTTTTGTTTTATCTATTTTTGATCTATAATATGTATCAGTTATGCTTTCATGGATCCTAGGGAGTGTGTGATCAAAAATGTGATGTTGTATTGTAGAAGTCATTCAATCTTCAAATTTCAAGAATGTCACTAGTCTTTCATTTCTCATACTTCGGCTGGTTTACCAAAAAGCCTTATGCCTGCAAGGACATCTTGTTCCATGAATTCAAAAATGAAAATTTCCAAAAACTTCTCAATAGCTCCATTTTAAAGTTTTAGAAATGTCACGTGATCTTTCTCGTGACCTCACAACCTCCCAGTTTGTCGAGGGTTATTCTTGTATTGAGTTTTCTTGAAAATCTTTCAACACTGTCATTCTGAATTACAATGCAAAGCTCAGATGTCAGATGTCACTTTTTGATATTTTTCATCTTTTGAACAAAAACACACCGATGTTGACAGACATTTGATAGGATGCCAGACATTAACTTTATTTTGTATGATGTACATTATTAATCTTTACTCTTATTAAAAATATTTACAGTGATATCACTGTAAAATATCATGATATTTTACATAAGAGACAAAGTGTAAATTCAGTTTTTATTTGAAAAATGACTATGTTTTTCTTTTTTCTCTAATATTGTGGCTGTTTCTGGTTCGGTTGTGCTGAATGTTTGGCTGACTTTTCAATTTCCCACTGATCTCCAACGATGGTGTTTGTTTTTACTTCCCCTCCTGTTTTAACGCGTGCTTCCCCTTTGTTTAAAAACCTGTTTATTTCATGAAAAATACATGAGCACTTTTATTGACCTGGTTGTTACTTTATGTATGGCTTTTTCTGGATCGGGAAAGTTAAAATACGAAATATTTTCCTCTTCTTGTTTGGTTCTGTGTTGCTTATCAGAAATACACATGAAACAACATGAAGCAACACTGGTTAAAATCCTGACAGGATCCTACAAGATCTTGTAAGATCCTACAAGATCCTGTAAGATAAGATCCTACTAGGATCCTATTAGGATCCTGGTAGGAATCAAATCCTGACAAAAGAATCCTACTCAGGACTATCTTACAGGATCTTACTAGGATTCTGCCAGGATTGAGTTAAGATCCTGCCAGGATATTGTTCAGGAATCCTGTCAGGATCCTATTAGGATTCTAGTAAGACCTCCAAATATAATTGATTTCCGAGTTCCCAAGCTTGGCAAAATTGGAAATTTCCTTTATATATCTATAACAGATATTGTGCCATATCTATGCAAAAAATTGGCTTGGTCATCTGAGGCAATCAGGAGATATACAACTTCAAAGAACTTTTAACAAAATTTATGTTCATTACACCACTCTGAAGCATTCTAGTATTTGTAAAGTTGATGAAAGTGACTTATTCGAAAAACTATCTGATTTTATTAATAATTTTATGACTGTCTTTATTATTTCCATGTTTTTTTCTCAATAGATTTATATTGGAAATTCAAATCCCATGTGTATCAATTTCACATGAATAAGAATTCTAAAATTAGAATACTCCCAGGAATTAATTCCCTAGTTAATTAAAAAGAATAGTATAGAATATTATATAGATTTAGGTAGAGTTTATAAGTGTTTTATAAAAAAGTTTGTGTAAAGTAGCTATTAGATTAATTTGCTCTGATTACATGATGACATCTTCATGCACAGTTGGAATTGCTAATGATAGTCCTAGTCACTTGTTGACATATACAAGGAGAAATGGTTGTTACATAGAAGATCTTCAAAGTGAATTTTCTATAATAATTATGACTGTAATTTAGATAGTCTTCGAGAAGTTACCATCAGTGCAGTTAAGTTTATAATGTGCTAAAGGTTTTACAGTTGTGCTATGAAATTGTGTCCATTCTGTAGAAGCAATAAAATGGAGTTTAATAAAGTGATAGTATGTAGTGAAAGTGATGATGATAACTCGATTTACCAAGAGACTACTGCCACTGCTACTTAACAAAAATTCCAAAATTCCAAAAGATTCTTTAAGTACAACTTTGCATAAGTTAGATCTTTCTACACTCAAAGTCCATACTGTGTTTTGAACACTTCAAATCAACTCTCGGAAAACGAAGATCCTATGTAAGATCCTACAGGATCCTATGTAAGATCTTACAGGATCCTATGTAGGATCTTACAGGATCCTGTTAGGAATCCTGTAAAATCCTGTCAGGATCCTAGCCAGGATTTCAACCAGGGAGAAGAATTAACAACTTGAGTGAGCACAAAAAGAGTAGTCAGGTTGCAACATCATATTCAACCAAACTAGAAAACCTTAAAAACCTTATAATTTCTTCAATATTCATCCAAACGAACTCCAATTTTCACAGATGTCTTATTTAATCAATATTTTAGATTTTCGTTATTTTTTAAAAAGGTGTTTTTGGGGGTTAATTCTCCTTTAATGGCTTGAAGTCAACATGATACAGAAACTAACTGAGGCTAAACAAAATGTCTCCAATTAAAACAAGAACAAATATTTAAACTTATTTCTTTTGAACAGGAATTTCTTTGGTCAATTTTTTGTCAATCTATCAAAATATTTTGTTTTCCCATGAAAAGTCACTTACCGTCAACTTCTTTTGCAAATAACGATGAGGCAGTAATTACATCATCATCCTCATAGTCAGCATCATCCTCATCGTCAATGAAGGCTTTTATTGGTCCAGACTCAACAATAGGCTGACTTTCAATTTCAGACTTTGGTTGAATATTAATTGTTTTTTCTTTATCTGGTTCAAGCTGGAAAAAAATTGAATCACCTTAACACACCTTGGTTTACAAAAAAAGGTATTATATATTTTTAAACATAAATTTATGTATGTATAGAACAGTCAAAAAAACTCTGACATATCTAGTTACACGAATTTCATATATGATATTCCTGTTTTTTATTCCAAAGTTTGTAAATTCCTTCTTCACTGCATTTTAACGAATAAGACTACTCTATTTTAGGTCAAAAATCCCAAACCAATTTCTTTAATTGCTGCTAGAAGCTAACCAAAACAAGCATCAAGTTTTTATAATGGAATTTACTTGACCACCATAATACCTTGAGGATTTTTGCTTCTGTTCCCAGAGAAGGAAATGAGAACGACTGATTTCTAAACACACAATAACACATCTTTGTTATTATGAAAACAACAATACCACTTCTGTCATAATCATAGTTATATGTAAACAATTTGCCTACCTTTTATTTACTCGTTTACTTGGTCCTGTTTCATAGACAACGGGTAATTCTTTTATATTCAAAGTTCCCTTTTCATCATTGCTATCTCTCGTTAGATCTGTACTTTCTGAATTGATTTCTTTTTTAACGATGTTGAAATCTTCAGTTTTATCTTCAGATTTTAAGCCTCTCAACACATCATAATTGATCTTACTTGAAAGTTTTCTTTCAGCTAACATAGTCTTGATAGCTTCATCAGCTGTTCCGCATAAAGGACGGTCAGTTTTTCCCTTTCGCTTGTATGATCGCTTTTTCTATTGCATAATGTCAACATGTACAAAACAAATAGCCAGTAAAGAAGAACTCAAGATTTTGAGGATTTTCAGAAACAAAACGTTACCTTTTTAATCCCATCTTTATTCTCTTCTTCCTCTTTTCGTTTTTGTTCTTCTTCTTTTTCTGAAAACAAGAAAGTTTCAGCAGCTGTTATATTAGTCTGTAAAGGATGAAGTAACCCTGATACATGTTTGAGTATTCTTAAAGTGTAGTTTATACCATCAAACTTTTGCCTTGTCTAATGTAAATCTAATGACCTGTAGTTGTGAAAACTCTAGAATTCTTAAGTAAAAGTAATGAAAGTTGATTTACATTAGACAAGGCAAAAGTTCGGCCATATAAACTACCTCTAAGTCACTAAGACCTTCTCTTTGGTTTTCCCAACTCATCTTGAAAGTAAGTCCTCATAAATTCAAAATTATCAACAACTGATGCCAGTCAAGTTTTCATGACAAGTACAACTAAAATAATCTCCTGACTTGTTTGTAAAAAAAATTTAATTTTTCAAACTTTCAAGTATCTCTGGATTTTCTCTGGATGTTAAAGATTTAAATCCTTTAATTTTGCACACAGTTGTTTTGAAATAAATCTATTATCAGTTTGCTCAAGATGTTTGTTCAAACATGTAAAACTACAATCTGTTCTTCTGTTCACCATGCTTCCTTTTTGTGGTGGATTTACAAAACAAAATTCAATGACACTTTCACAAAATATGTCCCTCAGATTTTCCTTAGTACAAAGGATTACAACTTATGTCCTGGTGAAAGTCTCTTTGCCGGGAATTAAAAACAGGAATATTCTGGTCGAAATCAATAAACAGGATATCTTCAAAGGTTTGCCATTGGTGAAATGTTTAAAAAAACAAAATTCAAAACAACAAGTTTTTCCTAGCAGAAGTTTTTCAATTTTTAAATAAGAAGGAATTTTTTGCAAGATTTTCTGTCAATGTATGAAATCCCAAATTGAGTTCATCTGAAAGACCACTCAGAACAGTTTTCCAATATGAAAAGGATAAAACTACAAAATACCTTTGCAGTACAAAATGAACTGGTCATCAAAAAGATCAATTAAAATTAAGCTGATACTCCCATACTTTCCCGAAACTAATCAATTAAGAATATAAACATGGTTGTGCAGCAGTCAAAAGAACCGAAGTCAAAACAAAACAGAAACATGATGAAAACATTTTAATCTAAATGTAAGATCACAAGATCTTTTAATTTTTGATCCAGAAAACCGAATGTCATGAAACATGACATGTTAAATCATCATACAACAGCCATTTTGTTTTTATTTTATTTATCCACAGTTCCTATTAGTAGGTTTAAGGTCCATTCTTTGTAAGCAGTCCTTAAAATGTCCAAATACCTTTCATTTTTATCAGGTATTCCTTGTTTTCTTCTAACCACACTTCTGTTTTAATCTTAATCTCTTCTTCAGTTAATAAGAGCTACAAATGAAACATTTTATGGAAAAACAAGAAATTTAACGAAAACAGAGAAACAACAAAGTAACATTTACTTGATCAATTTCATTGTCATCAATTCCACTTAAATCAATTTCTTCTTCCTTTGTCTCGTTCTCACCTTTTAGTCCTGAAAGTAAATAAATCAATGCATCAATGACCTTTGAACAAACAGTATGGGTTATTTAAGAAAGATTAAATTGCTTTTCCAAGATCTTTTTTTATAATGATATTATGATGATAAACACCTCATGAAACACAATCATTATTATACAAAAATTTTTTAAAAAAAATCTTTAGATAAACATGAGTGACATCAAAATACGATATTGAAAATCACAACTTGAATTGTCAAAACAATTTTTACCATTTAATGGATCAAGGATTTCCTTCTTGACAGAACTTGATGGTTCGACACGCTGGTTCACTCCTTCCAATAACAGAGTATTACTTGCAATACTTTTACCATCGGTATGATCACCTTCCACTAATTCTTCCTTCTCCTTGTGTATAACGAAAAGCGGATTTTTTAAGTCCCCATTTTCATCTAACTCATACGTATATAGAGAATAATCAGATGGAAGTTCTTTGCGATAGTCAAACTGTGCAGACTCTGATTTGAGAACATCTAAGTCAATATTTATAGATTTTCGCTTTTCCAACAGTAATTCTAATTTTTCTTGAGTTTTTACTACTTGTGCTAATACATCACTAGAAACAAAGTTATATTTACTGCCAAGCTCTTGTGCGAATTTTACTCTGTTTCGACCATCAGTGTAACAAGGTGGATCAGCTTCCTCTTCCAGGTCAACAGTTTTGAATTCGTCTGTGGTAAGTTTACCAGTAGCCGTCTTACTGAAATCCATTAAACGTTTGAAAACAGTAGTTTTGCTCATTCGTACAAGTTTAACGATGTCATCCATTGTAACATTGAAACTGAAGAGCTTTCCAGCGATTATCAAAGCTGAAAACAAAATGGTACATAACATAACAACATTTTCTTTAAAACACAAAAATAACCAATCATGTTTTTCAATCATAATGGTTACTTATAAAAAAGCAACTTCTGAGGAAAAGACATAGTTTTTCAGGCTTTTTTTAACCAGGTAATCAATGAGGTTTTGCTAAATACTGAGACTAGTGCAGGTGGGGGAATGATACCAAACTGCTGTATTAAGATGTGTGTAAGAAATAGCTAATGATTTACCTTAAAGTCACAATAAGTTGCATTCACAAAAAGTCGCGAAAGTCACAACTTTACAAAAAATTAACTGTTGCGAGTAGTCTAAACTGATAAAAGTCGCATACAATTAAAGTCACCAAGACACCATTTTGAAAAATTTTTTGTACGCATAAAATCTTGTAAAATATATGAATTGAAGCAATACCAAAGAATTTTCCTCTAAGGACATCATTCTCAATAAAAATGCACCCACTTTTTGCATTCACTGACTTTTGGGCTGACACAAGGCAATGGAATACAACTAAAGGATGGCTGGCAATTCTACGTGGAGGAATTCTTCAGAGTTCACCTTCCGGAAATGAGAAAAAATAGCTGAAGACTTGCTAAATATTTTTTGTGTAAAATATTTAGAAGTCGCAAGCACAAAAAGTCGCGAATCCTAAAAAAGAAAAATGTCGCATACCGTATTTCCTCTAATAAACGCCGCCCTCTATTAAACGCCGCACTTATAGCCAAACATTTGTAGTAAATGCCACCCTCTAATAAACGCCTCCCTCTATTAAACGCCGCATCTTGAAAAGCGGCGTTTATTAGAAAACGGATTAAACAACAATTATAAATCTCATACAAGAGAACGGCGACAGTGATATTGCTCTTCTTTGACATTTTCGTGAAGATATCTTTTGTGTAAAACATTTTCACATAATCTTTTGTAACGTTTTTAAGGATAAGGAAACATTATTGCTTAAGTTTGCTACTGTCCAATTTTTCATTTTGTAATAAACGCCGCCCTCTAATGAACGCCTCCCTCTATTAAACGCCACATTCAAATCCTTGAATTTGTAATAAACGCCGCAGCGTTTATTAGAGGAAATACGTACGGTACCCAAATATCACAAAAGCCACAACAATTTGCTCGCGACAATTTGTGCTCGCGACTTATTATGACTTTAAGGTAGTTGACAAGGCAAAAAGCAGAGACATGAAAATTTAGATCACATAATCAGGAGGGGAAAGGTATATAGGGCTTGAAGAGCTTATCAAAAAAATGTATGGGACAACATGTTGACCGTTTATTATAGATTTTGTCAGCATGCAACATCACAATTGCATAAGTCCCCCCAAATTTTGACATTCCTGCTGGCTCGTGCAAACCCAACATCAATTATCTTCATTCTGCTGACATGTCACAGTATAGCTGTAAATTTCACTATATGCTCAAACCTTTTGCATACACAATATTAACCTTGATTGCACAAGTTATATTTCAATTATATATATTCTAACTTAGTAATAGTCATGTTAGTTCTTTGCAAAAAAGTTTGAACCATAAACATCTTTTCTGAATATTTCCCCCCGCTTTCCCTGGTTTCCATGATCCACTTTTGAATGCATTATAATGTAAATTTTTATACAATTTCACTAACAGGATCATCGATTGAGTTTTTTCTTACTTCATACTTCATTTTAGTAAACACTCTTCCGTGTTATATATGTGTTCAAATTTTGAAAATAAAAACAGACGTGTGATTGTTACTAAAACGGAAATAAATTACCAGCACCACATAATGCAGATGGTCGTCTTCCAAAATGTATCCAGTCCTTTTTCATGCGAGACATGATACGCAGGGCTGTCATAGAGACTTCGTTTTCTTTGTCCCCAAAATCAAGTTGGTGAGCAAATCGGTGGATATATAAACTGGGATCTGATAAAGAAGAACAAAATGAAAAAATGGTAAAGAAAAACATAAATCAAATAAAGAGAGCTGGACTCTACAGAATACCTTACCAACAATTGGACAATCGATGCATAATTCTCTAGCTAATTGAAGAAAAACTCTTCCCAAAGTTACAACATCACACTGAGATAGAATTAAATGAAAAATGAAAGATAAAGGAGAAATTAAAGTAAAATAATGACAAGCATAAGAAAATAATCTACATACTTGGACAACATCACAGATATCTAGTAACATGTCTAGTTAATAAGTTAAGGTTAGATTATAAGTGATCATTTTCCATGCCATTGTAAAAAAATATTAATTATAAAAGAACGCAATATAGAAAGGATACGAGGAGTTTTTTCAGTCCTTGACACTAAATATAAGCAAGCACCAATGACATGAGTTGTCTTTCTTCCAGTAGTGAACCGTTTACTTACGGCCATTTTGTAAAACATAAATGCCGAATCCAGGCAGTGATGACTCATCTTTAATTGACTACCCATTTGATTGATCAAATTTTTACCTAAAATTTCATATAATACTATTAGGTTTTTTTTTGTATTCCTAAGCATGCAAAGGTTTCGTTTTGTATTTACCATTGTCTAATGTGATTTGTCGATGATCTCTACCGGTGCCATATCGCAGACTAGAGCCCATGCTATGATGATGTCCTATAAATTTTACAATTTTTTAAAATATACAATGCAAGATTGAAATACTATTGAATATTCTGAGCAGATATCAAGGATAAAATATTTTTAATAAACCTAAAATGGGCTATTTCTTCATCTTTTTACCTTCTGCAGATACAAATTGACCAATAACAGAAGCATTTCCTGCACTATTTTCTTGAAATTCAATTTCACTGACAATGCAAAGGCTTTCAACCACAGATCCACATGAAATGCAAACTGCATCACCTCGTGCTTGATCATGATCAATTTCAGTACCTCCACAATTTTTACAAGAGATACCCATTCCTTTTTAACAGTCTAATTTACTAAAATACTAGCAAATTGATGTCAATGTAATAGGCTGGACTAAAAATCTTAAAGAAGGATAAGCTAATATATATCTATGAGAATTCAATAGAAAGTTAAAGGTAATGGACATTCATGGACAGCATTATATACAATATTATACTATAATATAATATAGAAGACAATGATCATTTAAGATTAGGAATGGTTCGTTGAGCATGAACAAAGGCTGGTAAACAATAGAATCTATTACAGTGCAGGCCTGTTCAGGACAATTTAGGGTGCAGGTTTCATAGCACTCCTTTGTTTTTAACATCACACTCAGTGACTGCCTAAATTAAGACATATTAATGATTAAAAAAGCAAATACACACATTGAGGTATTACACTTTACATGGTACATTTATTCTTTCACTTGAATACATAGTTTATATAATAGGATAGAAAGAAATAATTGAGGAGATAAAATTTATCTCCTTCATACTACATATATAATTCAGTCCTGATATTATTATCAATAGAAAATAAAGTTGACATATACATATTTATTAGTATGTTTGAAAATTCAGTCGCTAAGCAACAACATCAACAATTTTTACGTTTTTTAGGTTTACATCCATGTCGGCGAAACTAATCAATTTTCACAACATTTTATTCCCTTATGATATTTTCAAATAGAAGTCCTCCTTCAAAGAAAATTTATTAATTTCCAAGCACTTTCCAACCAGGCTTGCAGTACTACTGACTGCCAATTTTGGCTGTTTTGTATGTATATAAATAATTTTTATAAAATGTTTAAGTCAGCAGTAAATAGCTAGTTGTTTAGCATGAACAAGGATTTCTATGAATTACCTTTTGAATTATGTCAATTTAATCATTTGTTGAAAATTAACATAATACTATTATACTAGTAACCCAGGTAAAATTTTTTTACCAAGTTTAACTTCGAAAAGGATGTGTCAATTTCGCGAACCCCATGATGAAAATTTTAATTTGGGAATTGGAAACAGAAAATATACCCATGTTGTAGAGCTCGAAAAACTGATAAAAAAAGTGTATTAGATTGCATAGTGTCCTCAGATTTTAGAAATTTGACTGCTTGAGAGGTTTTGAGGGAGGGAGAGAGCATAGCATTCTCCAATTCAGAAAGTAGTGAGACTTCATTATGGGAAAAGGATAACAAAAAAAATGTAAATAAAAACTAAAAATGGTTGCTATTGCCGTAATAAGATCATATTTGTTTAGGCCATAGTTATTTAATACTTCGTTCAGCGTAACCCGCCCGCATTATGATTTTTCGGACAAATAATGCGCATTAAAATACATTATTTTTACAACTTAAAGCATCTTTAAAAAACTCAACCAAAACAAAACAAAAAAAACATTATAGAGGAACCTCGTCACGTACATTACAATGCTTATGTGAAAGGTACTTCGCCATTGATGTTTTAATACATATTTCTATTTAATTATGACTCCTCAAAGTTTTATGCTCTGGTTTCGTAAATCTTTCCTCTGTTGTTGCAAATGGAATGGTAAATAGATCTTCAAATCAAATTCATCGGAACAACGGTAAAGAGATTTACGAAACAGTTACTTCTTCGCACATTTTCATTTTAACGAAGCTTTGTAAAAGATGTTTTTTCATGTTTTAAAATGAAATATACATCAGAATTAGCGACGGCAATCCATCATTGTTCAAAAATTTTTATTTCATTTTTTTTTTTTTTTGTATAACCAGCAGTTTTGATTTTTTACATGTTAGAGACCTATAAAGAAATCGAAATCGGCACAACAATTTATCATAAAGAAGAAAAAATAATTTCTTTTATGAAAAAGAAGAATAAAACTTCGTCATCAACATAAGTGGTAACTGAAATTTCAGAATAATATAATCACTTTGAACATAAACGTTGCTAAGATACATGTCGCGACTTTTACTTGACTGTCTAGACAAATGTTAGTATATCGTAAAGTGAAAAAAAGAAACAAACACACCTGATGTATTTAACGAAAATAAATAGAGAATGACTCGTTATACTTCGTAAACATTTATGAAAAGGTCTGTTCTAAAATCCGCCTTATAAATTATCGTTAAAAAATGTGCATTGTATGTCATTATTTCATTTGCAAAATAATGTATAATGAATAATGCCCGCTTTCCGCATTGCTATTTTTCTTAAGTCTGTTACGCTGAACGAAGTATTAAATAACTATGGCCTTACATCATAGATTCCATGTTTCATTTATAATGAGACTTTTTATTCTTTTGTTAATTTCATTTGAAAATGTCTGAAGAGCCTACAAAGAAGAGAAAAAAACATTTTATATACGTGTATGCATATCTTTAGATCGTGGTTTACATCTACATTAAGGGTTGGGGGGATCACGGGGTGGAGGACACTATGGATTGTTTCATTACGATCAACCATTAGAGATATCAGTGATCAAAGACTTCGATGACCTCATAGCCGCACCACCCAAAAACTTTCAACACCCCATCGCCTGTATTGCAGACCCCATAAAACGTCAGTTATCCCCATTGGTTCTCGAGATATTTCTCCAAACACATCCCGTTTGATTGGGGATGCAATGCTATGATTCCCTCGTGATCATAAAAAACTGATGTCACACCATGTGCTACTATCAGCGCTTAAAATAACAGGTGATCACCGATCAATAATCGGCGAGATTCGAAAGACGATCATCTGGAATGTAAGTGAGACGATCTATGTGATCCCTGAACATTTACTCATTTCATTTCTTTTCATTTTCTTACATCTATTAAAACTTGAAGAAATCAACTAAGTAAATCTATATATATAAAAAAACAAACACAGTTATATTATAGTAGTATTAAATGAATTATGTTCGCAATAAACGTGGTATCGATTTTTTTGGGTATAATACTCAAACTGGGAAACGAAAAATTATTTTTGCTGGTAAGGGGGAGGGAATTAAAAACATACTACTCTATTTATTTGAAACAAAACTTTCTCAACTTAGATTACTCAATTGACAAAATAAAGGTATATTAGACCATTATTCAGCAAATACTCTGTTGCTAGGGGGAACGACCACTGTTGCTAAGGTAATTTAGAAATTTCCTTTGTTATACAAATTCATTTCTTCACCTAGCGAATGAATATGAAAACGTAAGTGGTACCAGTAGGACTCGTTTTCAATGTTATTCAATGAAATCAAAAACATCTTAAAATCAGACATGATTATTGGTCTCACCGGAATGAGAATTTGCCATTTCGTGTTTGGGTGTGTATGGAGGTGCGCGAATGTGATTTCACGCCTAAGTTATGATCGGTAAATATATATACATCGTGATCGCCCGTTTCTTCAATGTAACGATCTTGTGATCGTCGGACATAAAAACGTTATTTTAAGCGCTGTACTATATATATAATCATAAAAAAACGCATGGCCTAACAAAGAATATGACCATGATTAAGAAGATTTTGACCGTAAAATTTAACAAAATTTATCACTTTCTAAAATAAAAGTGTGACATACACTCGCAATGATACAAAGTGAACATATAAAATGAAAATGTGCATAATTATGTGATTAGTTTTCATTAAAAAGATTTAATAAAATGTCATGAAGTCAACTATTTTAAGATTTACTAAACAAGATTGATCCCTTATATCATATCAGGCGTTACCATAAACGCTTTAATTTTCCTTGTT
This sequence comes from Turritopsis dohrnii, assembly GCA_027922465.2. Lineage (NCBI taxonomy): Eukaryota > Metazoa > Cnidaria > Hydrozoa > Anthoathecata > Oceaniidae > Turritopsis > Turritopsis dohrnii. Next base: position 98,520 of record BQMF02000124.1, on the reverse strand, counting down.
TCTCAACTGCATATCAAACAACAGATAACTACATTATGTATTAACAGGGCTCATGCAACAGTTTTTAAAGTGAGGGGACCATATTTCAGTGAGCATTGTGAGCATTTTTAGGAGAATCTAACTGAAAAAAGTAAGTCTCAACAATGGTTTTAGTCACTATTGCACTTTCGTACTTCCCATTATTCACGATTCTGATGCACAGAATCACACTGCTTATCGATCAACCCTAACCCTGACCCTAACCTGTTGATTGTGAGATCCAGGTACAGGTAATCATCGGAGAATTCTGCATCAGAATCGTGAATAATATTAGGGGGTACGAAAGTGCAATATAGTGCCTGGTTTTTGGTAAATAATCCCATGTGCGCTAACTCCAAGAAATAGGAAGGGATTTTTAGCAAGAATAATATATATACCAAAATTAATTAACAATTTTCTTTGATTCCATACTTAATACTTATGTAATAGGTACATCAATGAACTATTATGTGATAATTATTCCATTAGGCACATAAAAAAAGTTCTTCATTATAAAAATATGAAAATATTTGTAAAATTTATATATAATTGTAATTTTGAAGTTTCTTTTATATAAGATGTCTTAAACAGTATTGAAACAGTTACTGATAATATATAACCATTAAATTAGTGAATGGGGTAAAATAAAAGACGATTTCACTTGAAATGTTTGTAAAATGACCTGATGCAACCATTTATATCCAAGCAAACCATTGAAACTTCTGTGTGTAAACAATACTTTCTTGACTTATTTCTAGATCGCTAGGGTTTTCTCTATTAAAATCAATATTAAATCCAGACGCTTAGGAAAATTTCTTCATTGACAAACAACACTGTGCTTTATCCGACTTTCATACTAAAAAGGAATTCCAGTATTTAAAGTCCTGTGACGAAATTGAAGTATGCCGTAAGATTTAATCAGTAATAAAATACTCACTTGAATCCCCGACTATCGCGCGAATATGAAGGAACCACTTTTAAGGAAAATAAAACTGAAATGAAATAACCAAAAACAGAAATGTCGAACACAAGAAGACGTGTAAAGCTATATGTTTTAAATGAGGAAAGGCAATGGGATGATCATGGGACTGGATATGTATCAACACTTTTTGTAGACCGTGATCAAGAAACAAAGGGGATAGTCTTGCTAGTCAGATCCGACGAAAATGGTTTGTTTGACAATTTTTCACTTATCTACTGTTTTTGTGGTATATTACTTTAAATTCTAAGGCACCAGCTACTCAAGATGCTGTAACTTAGTTTTTAATTAGCTTTTTTTAGTAAGGTTCTACCAAAATTATTTACAATGTAAATAATGAGATGATTGTGTCAATTTTATACCACATGCACATGTCACTATCTTTATTTAATGATTGTATCAATTAATTTTGTTTTCTATTTTATTTTGCTTGACTAAAAGTATATTTTGATGATATTTCACATTTCAAATTCCACTTTTTTGATTGATGAGTATATTATATTTTCTGCAGAAGTTTCAGCACTTGCCTAGACCATATCATGGATGATTTTACAATGTTATCATAGATTCATAGATTCATTTATTTAAATTATTTTATACAATATAAAATTCCAAATGTAAATTATCATCAATCACCCTAACTTCGGACATCCTTTAACTGTACCCTTGAGACACACATTGCATGGAGATAATTTCTGATTTTTGCAATGTGATTACGCTCGCATTTTCTTACTTTGTCTTCGTCTTCATGCTTAAGATGATTGAATTCTGGTAAATTCACTTGGTTTGATAATCAAAGTTTGACTTTTTTAACACCGTATAGCGGTGATTCTTCGCACTTATTGCGTTTCAAGATCTTTTGTCTGCTTCATCTGATATTAGTATTTATTAGTATTTGTTGTGACTTGGTTGAGCATGGTTATGTACATTTTGTTTACCAGACAGGTCTGTTTATTAGCATGTCCAAAGTTAGGAAGGATGTCCGAAGTTGGGGCAATTGACAATAATTTTTTGTCTTTACACTATATAAAAGTTTGTTTTTTTAGCTTTTCCCATATTTGAACTTAGTATATATGTTTATCTTTTTTATGAATTTTAACTGTTGCATCTGAATCAGGTTTGATTAAAATAAACATTTTTAAAAGTTTTTTAGCATAAGCTTTTTGGGTTCTAAATTCATTATCAGTGCAAAATGATGTTTCACGAATAAGGTTTGTTCTGTTTTAACTAGAGACCATAGACTATATCAGTATTCTGTTGTGGCAAGCTAATGACAATGACATAGAAAATAGATAATTATTGTGATATGTGATTTAACTTGTCATGTCAGCCAAATGCAAAATTTTAAATTTTATTTTTCTTCTGTTTTGTCATTCATTGCGTCAGGCCAATGAATGAAAAATCCCTGACTGAAAAATGTTTTCTTTCGTTAGTAACTTTGTATGTATTTCCAAATTACCTTTAATAAATTAGCAAATTCAAAGCATCCATAATATTTATATATATACTTCCCAAAAATAATTTTAAAAAAAAACAAAACAAAATTTAGTTTCTATGAAATTATATTCCTTTGGTGTACTCACTTTCACTAAAAGATATGACTCTCTCATGTTCTGGCTTGAATGGATGCATATTCAGTGTTGACGATGGACACTAAGGGAAACTTGTGGCATTATTACAAATGAAAGTACCGCTTATGAGCCACACTGAAAAGTCCTGAGCAAAATTTTAAAATCACAATTCCTTTCTTTCATTTTAACTTTCATTGAAATTCTACTTAAGTATACTTTGAGAAATTAGCTTTATCATGAGATAAGTGTAAGGAGTAATTATTACGCATGATTTTACTCCTTTAACATAATGCCTAGGTTAAAACATGATTTTGAAACATTTGAGTCAAGATGAAATAAAAACTTCTGAATGTTTCTATAATTCTATAATGTGTGGAATAAGGCTATATATCTCATAACAGCTATTAAATAATGCAGCCAGATGAAAATTTCCCTTTGTCTTTATACTTTGTTCTTGGTTTTTGGTAAAATTGTTACTATAAAAGTTTGTGCAATTAAATGCACTTAGACATTGGTTTGAACGTATCTACTGGATCTATCTTAGTAGTATGTACTGAAATGCCTATCCTATATAAATATTTATAATAAATAAATAATCACGATAACTTGAATGATACAAAAAATATTTTTGAAAAATTATTTCTAAGTTTTAACTGGTGCGTATTTTGCTCTCCTTATTCTTTACTTTAACCATTGTCTCATTTGAACTGAGCAGTATAAAGAGTGAAATTGGAAATTGACATGAACATGTAATATTGCATGGCGTGACTAAGGGCGTGCTTAAGACATTTGACATTACTTCGTGGCAATAATAAGTATTCTGACATGGCAATAATACAGAAGCACTTATGCCATGGCAATTATACCAAACTTACAAGAATTATCATTTGTAGTTTGACAAACAAGTACTATCTTCTCCATATACTAAATAATATCTTTTATCTTAATTATCAGGAAAATGGAATTTTAATTTATAATGCAGTCAAAATTCTTTAGAAATTTCACGAAGTTCAAATTTGATGTAAATATCGTGTTAAAAAATGTTTTCAAACTTTTGAAAAAGCAAAAACAGTTTGGAAGTATTAAACGTATGTTGCTATTGATCAATAGAAACTGATTTTAATATTCTTTATGCCATGATCTCATTTTAGGAAAAGTGATGTTAGAGTCTCCGATTGAGACAGATACAATTTATCAAAGGCAGCAGGTATGCATTAATGAATGTTACATCAAATTTAAGCATACACCTTTATCTTGTTTATACACAGATTGTTGTCTTTAGGAAGCTACTGCTTTATATATATATATTATTTCTGCCTGCTTGGGTAGATAATAAAAGAGTGCAATCTGTATAATGATAAGAATCCTCTATTTTCAGGATACCTTGGTAGTATGGTCTGAAGCAGATAACGACTTAGCATTAAGTTTCCAAGAAAAAGAAGGGTGTACTGAAATTTGGGAAAAAATTTGTCAGGTAGGTTGAAAAAGGTTTTGAGTATTAAAACTGAAAGTAATCCTTCATTGCGAAATTTAGAGAGGCTTCCTTGGCCGTATCCTACAATTATTTTTGATAATATTTTACACAGTAACTTTTTTGTTCAGTACTAGTATCCACTGTAGAATACTTTTAAAACTATAATTTAAAATTTGCACCTACTGCATATATATGTAAAAAAGGTATCTCTCATTTCCAATGCATTTTTGGACATTATCAATGTACGTTAATGATACGTTGATAATGTCCACAGAGGTTGGACGAAATATCTGTAGATAATATATGTCGTTTCAACTTTTCGTTATCATTTATTGCATTAAGTTATATGCCCACACAAACATATTTCAATTCATTTTTAAATCGAATTCAAATAAAATAAAAATTATTGGTTTATTCTTTTGTCTCTCTTCTCTCGACCGTAATCACTTTCAATACAAAAATTTTTTTTGTTTGTTTGCTTTTTCAACCAATTGTTTGTTGTAGTTTTTTTATTTTGTCAATCAATCAAAACGGCACCGAAAAATATGAGTTAATCAAGGTTTATTTACTTATGCTAATTAACTGGAGGTAAAAAAAAAGCACTTGCAGAATTTGACCATAAAATTTTATCAGAAGAGTCATTCTTAAAGAAAACTAGGAAGGACACTCACAATTACATAATAAGGTTTTTTGATTTTCAGGTTCAGGGTAAAGACCCCTTAGTTGATATAACACAAGAAATCCGTGACGTTCAAGAAGATGACCCAAACAATTATGAAGTTCAAGACTTTTCTGTTCCTATTGAGTTGCCACCCTGTGAACTTAGTAAATTAGAAGAAATCTCAGAACTCTTTTATAATGTATTGTCTTCTCCTGTTGGTCGAGAGAAGCTGGCAACAACGATAGAACAAGAAGATTATATAAAAAAGCTGATTGACTTGTTTCATATGTGCGAAGATTTAGAAAACACAGACGGTTTACATGCACTTTTTGAGATATTTAAATCTTTATTTATGCTGGAAAAAAACAGCTTATTTGAAATCATGTTTTACCAGGACAGTATCATGGACATTGTGGGTATATTAGAAAACGATCCGAATAAAAAGGAGCCGGTCCCGCACCGGCAATTTTTAAATGACACAGTCAAGTTCAAAGAAGTAATACCAATTTCAAATAAAGAACTCCTAGAAAAGATACATCAGACTTATCGTGTGCAATATATAAAGGACATACTTGTTCCAGTACCATCATTGTTTGATGAAAACATGTCTACGCTAAGCTCGTTTTTATTCTTTAATAAAATACAAATAGTCACCATGATTCAGGTATGTTATTTGCTTATTTGTTAATTATTTGTTAATTATTAATTATTGTTATCAGATGGCCTTCAGATTTGAGAGGAACAGTTATCAATCTTTCTGACTACTTATCCCTTTTGCATGAATTTTAATCTTTCTGGTTTAGGAGGATTCCGTCTTCTTGGATGAACTGTTCTCAAAATTAACTGATGATGAAATATCAGATGAAAAACGAAAGGAAACCGTATGTTATGTTTTGAAAGAATTTCAGTATCTAAGCTTTGGTTGCTACAATAAGTTTAACAGCTTGGACATTGCCTTCTATACCCAGTTGGCAAAATCGTTAAAAAGTCATTGTAACGGAGACAATTTTTATTGAAATTGTGTGCATATTTATATAGAAATGCACTCGTTCGCAGAGATTTTCTAACAAATGTGCCGGCTGGGTAGTAAACTTGATGGACAAGAGAGGCACACTTGGATAACTTACTTTCATTTTTCATTTTGAAAGAAAGCAAAGCAATTTATCCTTTTATGTTTTTGACAACAACCTAAAACTCTTAAAGTGTAAATGGATTGATAAAAAATGTCATTTTGGCAACCTGCTCACGGGCCAAATTGAAAATTCGAACTGTGCTTGTGATACGTTTTGCTCTTATTTAGGTCATGCTGCTACGGGAGTTATGTACATTTTCACAGTCTTTACAACAAACAAGCAGAGATGTATTTATAAAGGTGAGTTTAACTTTTTTCAGCAAATTCTTTATCAGTATAGGGAGACGTAAGGTTTGGGGAATTTTTTATGAATAATTTCATTCTCTGTAGACTCTATCGGAACATGGTTTACTGCAGTCAATGGAGCAATTGATGGTAAGTAGATATTTTTTCCAACTATTACATTTTCTTGTAAGTTATTTAAGCTTTGATTAGCATACTACACTTTCAGTCAATTTAAGAACTCTTTTTTCTTGATTTCCCTCTAACCAAGTCGCTTTCAATAGATCATTTCTTGGTTTGCAAAATGTTTTTGTTTCACTTAGAATATTGATGATACTGAGATGAAGAGTGCTATCATTGATGTTGTATGCAGTGTGGTAGATTTCAGTCCATCTCTTGTTCGAGAATATTTAAGTAAAGAAGCAGATTTTACTGATGAGGTAATACCATTTCTGGTTATTCTGATTAAAACCACTTTTCTGGGTTTTTTTGTTTTTTGTTTTTGTTTTTTTCGTAGTTCTTTACAAATAGGCATCAGGTGTATTCTGAGCTACTTTACTTTCATTTATTGAATGCGCTTTTAGCCTTCTTTAATCTTAACAAGACAATTCAAGTTTGAACATATTTTCAACATGTTTTTCTGTAACTTTTAATGTTATGGTTGTTTCAGGATTCAATGCTTCTCAATATGTTGATTGATATGCTGTTAACAAGTTCCGAAAATGGTATGTTGTATTTGCTATCCTTCTACAGAAAACAACGATCGCTTCTCATGTTAACTTCAAAAAAAACTTGATCGAATTGATGATTGTGTTTGATACGCTTTAGCTCTGTTTTTCACTATAGTGTGAAATTTGTTCTTATCTCCCAATTTTAAACACCCCTTGTACTAAAAACTGTCATTTTTTAATTGACGAATGCTTTCTTGGGGTTCCCTTTGAGATTTGAGTTGTTGAGTGCTTAATGTATTTCTTAAATGGTTTTTGCTTCTGTAGGTATGGGAGTCATCATCTTGCAACTTATTCGTAACTTACTCGATCCAGAGAACATGAGTCTGGGAAGTAATGTATGTATTTTCGAAGATGTAATTTCGTTTTTTCTTAAAATCCAAGCAGGAAGCTTGCTATATGTAAAAGTTAATTCAAAAAGAAAGAAAAAAAGATCTTTATGACAAATCCATGTTATGTATCGTTTTTTCTTGTTGCAGTTCTTCAACAATATTTTATGTTTACTTCTGACTCTTAGAAAATGGAGAAATCTGAATTCCTTGGTTATTTTTATCGACATTGCATGCATGTTCTCACCGCACCCATATTTGCAGTAACTGCAACCGAAGATCTTAGTGGCAAAGGTGGGTTGTGGGTTCCACGATTATCACACTTTCCATTGATTTTTTGTTTAAATACACAGTTATGTAATCCCTCGATATGTTATATGTATCTCCGGTCAACATAGAAGATGAGAATTGTGTTAAGGCTGAAATACATTATTCATTTAATGGATCAGTTTGAATTAGCTGAAATAAAAGAAAACGTGATACATATAGCGAATTAAATAGAAGTATAGTCCCCGTGGGCAAAACCGTCATAAATTGAACAATTTAAAACAATTTAAACTGATCCATTAAAATGAATAATGTATTTCAGCCTAAAGAGAAGTCCTAAAAAGGCGTATCTTAGTTTTACTGAAGTATTTGCTTTCTAAATTATGTGGACAAGAACTTAATGTACGGACAGATCGGTTTACGTTTAAACTCTTATAGAAGAATCACTTTAAAGCAAACATCTCCAAAAAGTGGATGGACTGTTCCCTTACACCGATATTGTCCGGTTTAAAGAGAATCTGCCATGTGTAAATTATGACGGCAACATTTTCGAGACTCCTCATTTATTTCGATCACGTGGCTATCGTCCTTAATGTTGTATATCCTGCCGTTATTCTCGATCAATTATTCTGTTTGTTAAATGTTTTGTTATGTTTTTATTTGGATTGAAGAGACCATTTATTTGTTCTACATTTTTTAGATGATTTCAAACGAGCTACAGTGCTTGACCACATCATTGACATATTGACGTTCTGTGTGGAACATCACTCTTACCACATCAAAAGTTTCATCATCGGAAAAGACATCCTAAAACGTGTTCTCATCCTCATGCAATCCAGACACAAATTTCTTGCGCTAGGTATGTAGGGTATGACGTCACATGATGACGTCACGAATCTGTTGGTGATGATTCATATTGAACTATGGTCACTCGTAACCCAACGTGATGTCACCAAAAACCTTTAAAACTGACCCCCAACCCAGATTAAACGGTTGACCGTCTTTCTATAGACGAATGAATTACTTGATCTGCCATTAAAACAATACTGTTTATGTTTTCAGGTGCTTTGAGATTTTGTCGCAAGATCATCGGTATTAAAGACGAGTTTTACAATCGCTATATCATCGTAGAAAAGTTGTTTCAACCCATTGTGAAAGCGTTCTTAGCGAATGGAAAACGATATAACTTATTGAATTCTGCTATTATCGAACTGTTCGAGTTCATTCGAATTGTGAGTGAATTGTTATACGGATGACGTCATTGTGACGCCACCTTTTTAATGTTGCGCTCGTATGTCGGAAATCTATGTGGAAATTCAGCTTTAATTGGACACTAAACACGAAGAGGCCAACGGTTTTCTCCGTCGTTCTCCTAAAGCGTATATTTCTTCGTATTTATGAGTAAGAAATCCACGTCAGCATGCTTCTACATTTTGTCTTTTCTAGGAAAATATCAAAACTCTGTGTTCATACGTGGTTGAACAGCACATCGAGGCGTTTGAAAATATTGGTTACGTGGAAACATTTGTTGGTTTAAAAACGAGATATGAACAAGAAAAAGACAGAATAAGAAAGAATAATGATGATAGGTGAACTTAAAATCCATCTCCTATCTGTTCTGTGAAATCCAACTCCTATCTGTTCCGTGAAATCCAACTCTTATCTGTTCTTTAAAATCCAACTCCTATCCGCTCGGCAACAAATTATACATTGGAAATATGGGCGGTCAAGTTCGTTCAAAATAACATACATGTTTATAAACAGTTTTTTTACGCCTTATTAGCATCCTTTTTCAATACTCCACAATCAACTTCTCACAGATAAATATCTAACGCCATTCCTTATAACGCCATTATAATTAGCGCCATAGAGGATCAGTGTTAACTTTGGACCGGTTTATAGAGGTCTGATAAGTTATTCGATTATTTGAAGCGATTCGATTTTTTTTGACGGCCTATTAAGGAAAAATAGATCGATCCATTTCTCTGTTTAAAAGTGAAAAATGAATTTTCTCATTGAAATGAATTTTATGGCCATTCTCAATGATTACGGTATCCAATACTGTTCAATAATTTTTGTGTGCTCACAATTTCTTAGAGATCAAAGTGTCGGTATAATCCACGTCAACAATGTATCTCGAAACCGTCGTGACGACAGAACGTTGGACGAATATGAAGAAAATTGGTTTGAAGCAGAGGAAGATGAGATCAGCGCTGTAACCACAGATTCCGAATCTTCTTCTACTAAACCATTAAGCGCCAAGCTTAAGGATGTGGATTTATTAGACAACATACCATTGACAAGATCGGACTCACCTCCGCTACATACTAAAACAAACAGTCCCAAAAAGTTATTAAATAGTAGTGGAAACGATACGAACAGACCATCCAGTCCTCAGAACTGTAATAGTAGACCTTTGAGTCCACAAAGTTCAAACCGCCCTTCTAGCCCGCAGAATTCAAACCGACCTTCTAGTCCGCAGAATTCCATTCAACATGCTGGGCAAATAAAATTGAACTTACACAATGGAGCAAAAATATCTACTCAAAACCATATAAACCGGTTATCAAAACAGCTACCTACAATAAATAATAAACCTGTTATGAATATTCGAATCAGCTCCACGTTGGCCAGCTTGAATAGCAGCAATGACGTCAATCATATAAGTAACGGCCCGACGAAAGATGCGACAAACAAATGTTCGAATGAGGAGCGAAAAATAGAAAACGGTCCTGATAGTGATATATTGACTGTTAAAACCAAACCTGTGGTAAGTGTTTGTTTTATACGACACCACTCCATAAACTTTTGCTTACTGAGACGCTACCGCTGCTTTCGTTTATTTCTCTCCTTAAAACACTCATTCAAGTTAGGTGACATTCTCAAATGTTTAAATAACCTTGATAATCAATGTACTCTTAATATTTTAGCTTCGTACAAGCTTGGTTGATTACCCCGACGATGACGACGATAACGACAGTACCGACGACGATGAAGTGCCGTCTTCACCAGCTAAAAAACAAAGGATAGGATCTACTTGATAGTGAATGTACCGAGGCTACAAGATCATGATAGCCTGTTTTCCTGGGACATCCGCAGCTAACCAAGAAGAGTTGCAATGAAAACGGAGTATTCCACGTACCACAGTCGTGACGTCATCACGACTCTCCGTCACTCTCCTCCTCCACTTCGGATAATTCATCATTCTTCGATGGGTTTGAATTGGTGTCATTCGCCATGGAATTCTCTGGATGAGAAAACATTTAATCGGGACATGAACTGAGTAATGTAAATATGCCCGGTTTTGTTCCCAATTAACTATTAATGTATTATCGGATTTGTGTGGCAAATTTGCTTCTTCACATCCTTGCAAGATGTTAACTTAACTTTTAAGAAAATATTATCCCTCACTGTATTGGTTTATGTGGAAAGACCTTTATCTATGCTTCCTTCAAAAAATTTTACGTTTGGACGTATCGTTTCGTTTCTCCTAATATTTTATAATCACAGTTGATGTGAAAATGCTTCATAAAGTTCGAGAAGATGTACATAAATAGTTTTTTTATAAACTAGTTTTTTCTTAGATTTTCAGCTGACCTCGTTGCTTATAATGATTCTGTGGTTCACAACCAATTAAGTGTTTACGTGTGGTCCGAGTCTTGTCTGCTTTCAAAAGTCGATTTATTCAAAATGGCGTTCAAAAATGTCAAAACAAACCAATTCGTCTAACAAGATAATATGTATTTTTCAAAAATTGATGTATTGAGGGAAAATCATTTTGGATGAAAATAAAGTTAACCCTCCAGATCCACGAAAACGAGCTAAGGGGTCTACTACAGAACTCGCCAGCTCTTCATAATAGAATATGAGAGATGAGAGTTTGTACCGATCGAAATATTTTCCATCCCATCCAAGATTCCTCCGGCCAAACCAAATGTCTCCCCGTTTGACTTATCGAGTCGAGATTGCGCAACCATGTCTGTTAATCATATATGTGGCGCTATATATTCCGTGATGTTAGGATTTAGTGACTCAAATAACTCCACTACGCCATCTGGAGTCAATGTTGTTTTCAAAGAACTTTCGTACCATGAAATTCAGGCGAAGCGAGATGCTTTACAGATGAAGCTCATTTGTTCAAATGTAAAGACGCCAAATGTACAGGTCCGTTTCAATGTCCCAAATAAATGTGAGGCAAAATGATTATTTTATTGCTCTGATCATCATTACTAGACTGCAAAATCTGTATAAATTTTTTCAACATAGTCGGTGGAGATCATATAATAACTTCAACCATAACTTCAGCCTGAATTTCATGGTACGAAAGACATCCTGGGTTCGAGGTTGTAATTCGTCTAATTCACTCGAGCTCATTTCTGTTTTATTTCCAAGACTTCAACAGCATTCTGGCAAAAAAAGAGTTTTTCCCATTTGATTCAAGATGTTTATTCCTTGGGTATATCACAGTAGATATCTCCTTGTATAATAAAGGGGAGATTGTAAAATTCTATGTTAGAAGTAAAAAAATGGACAGAAAATTCTTGAGTGTATCAAGGTGAAACCATAGTTTAACTAAGGTGAAACCCGCAAAACCCCAGTTACAAAATTGAGTTATAAGGTCGAGTTATGGACTATTACGTCATAATTCGAGTTATTGACTCGAAATTTTTAATTTTCGATATTGCCTCGAGTTACTAATTCGAAAATATATTTGTCGCTTCTACAACTTGTCGGGGAAAAGTGACCAATTATTTAGGGGGCTGACTAAACTTTTCCCCGATGAGGTATACAATAACTCAGACGTTATTGTAATATCTTGATTATTTTCTTCTTATATTAAAACTATTTAGTCAGGGAAAAGTGATAAATTTCAAAATTTAGTCGGGGAAGTGACTTATTTCAAAAATTGGTCAGGGAAAGGTGACTAAAATTTCCTTAGCTTAGGTGACTAAAATTTTCCACGACTAACCTTTTTTACCGACTTTTTTCCCCCGATAAGGTATATCATGTATTCGCATAAGAAGAATCAATAAAAAAAAATCATGTTCCTCGATAGTGTATATTTTTCCCTCGAATGATTTCCTTTTTACTCGAAAATCCTGCAGTGGTTTTAATATTTTCAGTCAATAGATTGATTATTTTAATAGCGTTCGCCAAAGTCTTCTTTGCTGCTATCTGAATATCGAAAAGGCAAAAGACCCTATCGAAGGTCACTGAAGTAATAAATTCTATTATGTAACATTGCTCCATTGGACGCAAGGAAATTTCTAGTGCCACCACCTGCAAAATATTACATCAGTTTGCTACACGTATTTTGACATTATAAAGAAGGGATAAAGTGTTCAGAGCAAACACGGAGATTAAAACAACCTGTGTTGTAAATGATGGCAGGAATATAGAACAAAGTTGGTCTAGCTCTTCTGTTATTGGATGACGAACAAAATGAAAAGTCTGTTCCTGGAAAGGGATCGCATTCAACCATGGTTGGCGAACAAAAATACTTTTGGGTTCTTCCATACCATATTCGGCAATAAGCTTTTTCTTATCGTTATCCACTATCATTGAAATACTGTCTTCTTTACACCAAACTACTTTCGCTATTTCCCGAGTCAAATAAAAAAGGTTTCACCAAGTGTGATGCACTAAAACATGTTTTTAGGTGGCATCATTAATGTTACATTGCATTCGCGCAAAAAAAGCTCTAGTCCCCCCTTAGCTTAATAAATGGAAATGAAATAAATTTCATGAAGGGTCCACATTTGCTAATAGAATGATAGTAAGTTAGAAGTTGCACACGACCAAATCAAAATCCATCAATCGAAAAATACTAAAATTCCATCGATCAAATGTTCACACTTTTTGCCTTTCTGTGTTGATAGATTGCAGGTGGAAAAAACTATTACAACAAATCGCTGTTGCGTCGTTTCGATGTGATATTTCAAAACAACATATCGCTGTTGATATTTCAAAAGATAAAACGTTTCCGAATACAAAATAATAATAGAAATTTGCAGAGAAAATATATTATCCTGCTTCATTACCAGCAAAAATGAACTATTATACACCATAGTCTTGTGACTATGATTACACCAAAACGAGACAGAAAGTTCGTGTAATATCAGCCTTTTTTTATATTTTTTTGATAATTAAAAGAAATCGGGCAAATTCCTAAAATAGTTTTCATTGGTTACAGCAGTTTTCATTAGGTCACAGCACATCAAAATCAAATCAAAAAAATAATAGTATCCCTGATGATGTCATAAATACAATTTAATTATCCAACATGAAAGGATAAGCTGAATTCAAAATAAAAACAATCACCAAACATCATAAATATATTTAACCTAACCACTAATCTGAAGGTTTAACGTGGGTATAAGTACATTTAAACGTGAGTATGATTAATGGAAAATATCCTAATCGTTTTCACAATAACATTTCATAGACCTGTGACAACAGGCTGCACAGTTAAATCAAACATATACTTTGTAAATAAAAAAAATTGAGCTAATAATTCTATATCACGAGATGCGCATATAACAATCCCAGCACTACAAATTCTTTCTTTTTTATGTTTTAAAAAGTTACAAAACCAAAAAACACTAACATTTTTACCTAATGTTTTCCACCCTCCCACTTATTATCAACTAAATCTTGAATAATCTGTTGCGTACGCTTTGGCCATATCGGATGCCACTCTGAGCTTTTTTGTTCTGCAATCAAGGTTGCAGCTTCAACAGGAGTAATACCTTTCTCTTGTACACTTTGCAAAACATTATGGACAGCATTCCAAATTGAGTCTGGCCAATCTCTGCTAAAATGCTGAAGCAAAGCAGGATCATTATGCAATCGACCATATGCTTCATTTGCACAGTTAACAATTCCCATTCGATTACACAAAAAGTCAACAATATACGTTATTCCACGATCCATCATTAACTTGTTATCACTATCTTTACCAAGTTGATTGTTAGCAGCGCCACAAACAATTTTAGCATCAATCAATGGAATGGTTTCTTCATTCAAAATGCCTCCCAAGGCATTTGGGGAAAGAATATCACATGGAACTGCCAGTGTTTCTGTTTCGCCTCTGCCCACATGTTTTAAATGTAAACGCCCACCATTTTTTTCAGCAAATAATTTTTCAGCAAAATCCAATTGCTCTTCACTGATATCACTAGCATAAATTTCGCCAACATTCTTATCCAACAATGTTTCTATGATAATACGAGAAACATTTCCGCATCCTTGGGAAACAACTTTTTTCCCTTCAATTGTTCCCATATTTAAGTAATCTAGTGCTGCTTCCATAGCATTAACAATTCCTTTCCCAGTTGCAATCGAAGGGTTTCCTGAGCCCCCTTTTCCTTCTGAAATACACGTGATAAAGCGTGTTTGTTCATGTACAGCATCAAGATCAGATACCACAACTCCAGCATCTTCAGCACCAATATAACAGCCATTTAAAGAGGTCAAAAAATCACCATAATCTAGAAACAGATTCTTTCGGAAACTTGGGTTAGAAATTTTATCATGGCCAGGAGATGCGATTATACCTTTTCCACCACCAGCCCAAAGTCCAGCTAATGCAGATTTAACACCCATGCCATAAGATAATCTCATGCCATCTTTAAAAAAATCCTTCATTGAATCGTACTCCCACAAACGTATCCCACCACATGCTTGTCCACGATTCGTCCTCCAAATAAAAGCACCTAGTAGAGCACCACTTCTTTTTCCGGTTTCTAAGAAAATTCCTTCATGGTTACGATAATCATGTTTATCATTCTTGCAAAATTCGGTAATTTCTCCCAGTAAATTGGGACTGCTTGATACTGATTGCATAGCAGCATCGTCATAAACTAAGAAACATCTTCGAAGACCTTTTTTCTTGAGAAAGTTTGTGAATTCGCATGGGCTCATTGACATTAACGATATAGAGCGATTATTGACCAAGGTTCCAAATTTCTGCACACGTGAATGGATTCTCCATGGTCCCAGACAAGCAGCCATCTTGAAATAGAAGCGGAAATAATTCATTTCTACACTGCGTTTTTTTTTACAAACTTCATTTTTAAGGCCGGTTTTCACTTAGCAAACATTCTGACGTAGTCACACAGTGGAACTCACGATATTCACGAACCCCCGAACGAACATCTCGACTTTACAAATCAAACTCTGTTCTCCCTGGTTTTCTACTTACCTTTTGAAACCCTTACATAAAGAACCCCCGATGACATAACACGAACTTAAAACGAGCTAAATTTTCTCACCCTCGAATAAAAAATCTCTATGTAACAACCAAGTTAATTTACGACGTCAATACAACGTTGTTTTATGGCTGTTCTAACGTCGTAACCAAAAACGACCATTAACCAACGTCTAGAACACGTCGGGGTTGGTCGCAAATAATTGCGACTTGAAAAATAACATTTCAAAATCCTACAATGGTTGAAAGCTTATGTCGTGACTGGAGTGGTATATACTGTAATTTTGTGTTTATACTATTAAAATCATTTACAGTCAATTCTGACGTTCTTTCGACGTCAAAAGAACGTTGCATTTTGTATTTGTATTTTGTAACGTTGTATGCCGGCATTCTGTATACAATTTAGTTCGTAAAGGTAATCATCTTGAAAACCATGAAAAATGTGTCTTCCATTATCTATTTACTTGGATCAAAGGATAGAAGAATGAATTGCCTGAATGAATTAATATAATCCAAGTTTAAGAAAGAAACGAAAAACGTTGGTTTGTGAACTGTACACTGCAAACAGTTTAAAGCGATGTTTTAAATAGCAAGTAAAAGTTGTTTTGCATTTCTTCTTTCATTTTGTCATTTCGTTCTTTTGCATCTTAACCTACTCGAAATTAAGTTGGCGATTTTGATAATAGTCAGGCGCCGTAGTGCAGTGGTTATCACTCTCAGAATTCATCCGAAAGGTCATGGTTCGATTCTCGCTGGTGACTTTTCATTTGTTGTCATTACCCTTCGTCGTTAATTTGACCATGCTACAACGTCAATGCGACGTTGTTTTCGGTCATTTGACTGTTGCACAACATCCGTACAACGTCATTTTTGGTTATTTTTAATCGTCGTTTTGACGTCAAACTCCGACGTTGTTTTCTGGGTATACCCTAGGGCATACAATAGAGAAGGGCGAATGTATTGGACACGTCTTAAAGAAAGTTGGTACTCGTTTGCGTGAAATAATACCCGACTACAAGGGCCGAAAACTAGGAGACGGTAAAGGGATCGGCAGGGGTAAAGGCCGTTTGACGGATACATTGCAAAACCATTATGGCATGGCTATCCGTCAAAACACCAATAATTTATACGCAATGAAGAAATCCGTTGCCGCTGTGTTATTCCACTCAACCGCAAATCCCGATCCTGAAAAGCGCCATCAGTATTGTCCACGCCGTGAAGATTCTTGGTGTAAATATCAGAGCGACAAGATTACTGGAGAAATCACATACAAAGGAAAGTTAAATATTGACAAAACAGTGTCAGATGTCATCTCTGATGTTTTCTCAAGTAAGGACTTGGGAAGCGAGGAATTATTGAAAAAATGCCTCCCCGGCCAGACGCAGAACGTCAACGAGGCTCTTAACAATCTGATCTGGACCCGCTGCCCAAAAAGAATTTATGTGGGTAATTCCACATTGAAGACTGCTGTTGCTTCAGCAGTGATTTCATTTAATAAAGGACAGAAAGGATTGCTTTCAGTCTTTCAAAAACTTTTTTATCGAACCTGGATATTTTACATATACCGGGTTTGAGAAAGCTCATATGATACGCGTGAAAGAGTCTGACCGCAAGGCCAAGGGAAGATAGAAAATAAGAAATAAAAAGCTCAGATCTGTAAGAAAAGGTTTTGAGGACAGAAACTTATGGTTATGGTTATGGAGCGTTTTTAACTGTCAGATTGAGTGCTGATTTCATTTTGAATCAGAATCACATTTTCGTATAATTTTCATCCTCTTAACAAAGATAACTTTTGAACGGATAAAGATTTTTGGCTGAAATTTTCAACAGAGTTTCTTTAATCTATTTAGCATGTTCTGTATTAATTTCTTTTTCAAGTTAGGTTCTAAATTTTGTTTAATGAGGGTATATGCATGAAGCTTTATGTCCAAATTTTGCTTTTTTCGGGTTTGAGAGACAACCTGGAGCGAATCAGGGAAATTTTCAAAACGTAATCAATACAGAACATGCTCCTACTATAAAGATCATTTTTGGAAAGTTTCATTGAATTTGAATTAGTCTGTGAGAAGATATCCTTGTTAAGAAAAGGGTCACTTTTTGGCCTAAAAAAATCTTTAATTATACGCATAATTAGTGACGTTATCAATTTTTGTTTCAAACTTTTTACTTTTCTCCCTTTTTTCACAGGATACAACTTTGTGCCAAAGCATTTTGAAAAATTCTCATTTTTTACAAAAAAAAAATTGTTTTCCCCTGGAACCACCCCTGGAAAATGGTAAATTTTATGGATTCCGTCCAACATAATAAAACTCCAAATATCTTTTCCCCTGTAATAGGTATTGCCTTTTTAAATAAAGTCAATCAAAATAGATCTATAAACGACTCATTAACATGAAGCATCAGTTATTCTTTTGTCAGTAATTTTCTATTGCCATCAGAGTTATTGAGTTTTCCGTCCGACATTTAATTAATAAAAAAAACAGACCTCTCTAGAGCTGTTTGGTAGTAAGGTGTTGCCTCATGGAATATCTCTTCGTTTGCAGAGAGGTTTGGTAGCCGGTTTTGGGATGGAAATGGGGATCTGTTTGATTATGTTTGGCGGATGGTTGGAATGAACGTGTACATAGTTGATGGTACAACTAGATCTAAACACCAGAGCTTACAAACCTTATCGCAAACCTGACAACGAAATTATATGAAAAATAAGGATATATGCGTTCATTGGCTTCTAAGTATGCCATAATAAATCTGGCAATATTGCTTCTGTGAAAGTGATAAAAATTGATGAATTAAAATACATCTCCATTACTATTTTTTGAGAAAAAGGGGTCTAAAATATTTCGTTGGGGAAAAATGACGAAACGTTTCCCCGACAAAAGATTTTACCCGATGTGATTAATCCCCGATGAAGTTTTCCCCTACAAGATATCTCCGATCAACAAAAGGAAGAAGTATGCACTAACTTCAACCAGTCACCTAGGTTTAGTACTTCCAAACTTTTGTTTGAGTAGCACGTAGAAACAATAAAGACATAAGAATATGATCAACCTCGAACCCAGGGCTTTTTGCTTTTGTTATATACGTTGTTTATCAAAAAAGCAAGAAACGCTGAGTTCGACATTGGTCTATGATAGATGAAATCGAGGAAACTTTAAGTCATTATCAAAAATAAGACCTTTTCATAAATTACGCTTGTAATGAAGCTTCGCCTCGTTTCTAAGTTTATGGATGATTAAGTGCTTAACCGTAATAAAAGTATTTCGTGAAAACTTTTTCCCTGAGGTGTCGTTTCTCTTTGTAAATAACGTAAACGTCATTAATATTCAGTTTGAAAACGAGGCGTTGCTTGTTGTGGCGTAATTCATGAAAAGGTCTAGTGCTCACGTGAAATCATTTTTTGAAGTTGCTTAGGGGTTGTTTATATGGAGGTGAGCTGGCCCGGTTAGGCTCACCTTTGTATTTTTTTGTCTATCAAATAGTATGCGCATGCTATGAAATTAGCCCGCTCAGCCGGGCTAGCCCGGTTGTGGATGTTTATATGGAAAATTTTCATCCCACTGAAGCGAGATCTCGGCAAATTGAACCGAGATCTCGCTTAGGCGGTCTGGCTCGGTTATCATATAAACACACTCGAATAAAAACATATATTTCTTAATGTAAGTGAGATCTCGGCTAAGCGAGCCAGCCCGTTTAACCGGGCCAGCTCGCTTCCATATAAACACCCCCTTACTGACAATTTGCGTTCACCAAACCTTTGGCTGTAACCTCTTTATAAAAACAATTGATAGAAAACGTCATTGCGTAAGCTTTTGCTCATTCACCCAAACCAAGGTTCACCCAAACGTTTTGATGAATTGTATGTTGTCGAGACAAAGTTATGAATTTCCCGAGTTTTACCTCAAACCATAGAAATACGAAATACGAAATACGTATTTCTATGCTCAAACACAGCATTTCAGCCGAATCATGATTTATTGCCTGGTTTTCAATCGACAGTTTGAATGATCGAGATTGAAAAGTCGTTAGTGAGTAAACGAATCAAATGTTCAGAAAAGTAAGAGACTACAAAGTAATGTAGACGAGGCCATAAAAGATTATGCATACGGTGTCTTTATTGTTTAAAATTTCAAAAACTTTTATACCGTGACATTCGAGTTTCACAATTAAAGCAATTGTTAAGCCTGGTTTACATCTACGACGCAAACGCAAGCAACGCACGCATGCGCAAGGATTTAAACGCAAGTGCGTGCGACTATACTTGTGGCTGCGTCGCATATGTGAACCGTGTGGAATGCATTTGCCGCCTCCGCCGCCCGTAGGACGCCATTGTAGAATATAAGCGTAGTTTAAAAATATAATTTTTAGTTCACAATATACAGTCCTCGTGGTCGGTCGTGTCTCCACCGTTCCCACATTTTTGATTTGAACCTTCAACTTTGATTTTTAACTGATTAAATCACCATGTCTGCTGGTTTACTTAAGAAGAAACTTGCTACTTTCGAAGCACTTCGAAAAACCTTGAACGATGGCGCCATCGCAGCCATAGATGCTTTGCCATCTGAGAACTTGACCGAGGAACAAATATCTGATGTGCAAAGTTACCTCGAAATACTTGATACTGAGTTAGAAAACATTAATGGTATTAATGATGAGATTATGGAACTTCTTTCGGAAGATGATGCAGCAGCTATTGAAAAACAAGTCAAGGCCCATCTCGGCTTCAAAACACTGGTTAAGAAAAACTGTGTTAGGGGTGACATCCATACTCAACTTGCCACGAGAAACGGCCATTGGCCGTTTATTTCAAAACCCACCCACCCACCAACAGAAACGGCCAGTCGTGGCAACCATATATTCAAGTCAAAAATTAAAGCTTTTTGCCTAACTTGAAAGCCCTGTGGTCTTTGTTTCGTGCATATCCTCATTCTGCCAACTGCCATCTTGAATTCCCCGTTTCTAAAGTCCTTTTCGGCAAAGCTACGAGACCGAGTAGCATGACGTCATAAATCATAGATTGAGCCAGGGCGGGTTTTACCGACGACCTTAGAATCCCACTTACCCTTGTTAGGAGCAAATTTTGCCATCAAAAAAAAAAAATTTGATGAAAATGTAGAAATAAAAATTGTGACATGATCTTAAACACGGGGGTTTGCTTGCATAAATATCTTGTTTATCAATTTGTTATTAATTTGAAAATTTTCGAATATTTTATTGCTTTCACATTCTTGTATTTTTATCATATTAAGAGTGAGTAAAATACTATTTTCTAACAATATTTTAACAAAAATCCTAATACTAGCAATAATAAGAACATCGACCCCCGACGTGGTTTTTTGATCCCGTTCTTTCGACTTGATACAATGATACTTTTTCTATGAATAAAATGTCGCAATGACGTCACGAAAATGTAGCCTTCTTATCTTTGAGATTCGATGCGTGCTGATCACGTGATACAAGTTGTTGGTTCTAAAAGCAATACAGACAACGCACACAAGACGGAATATCGAACAAACGGATAGCGAGGATAGAAAAATGGGGCACAATGATTGTACAGTTTTTTGGCTTTGAAAATAATTGTTTGGATGCTCAAGGAAAAAAGGTAGAAATTTTAAAAACATTTTTGCCACAAAACAAACGGCCAGTGGAAAAACCCACCCACCCACAAACGGCCAATGGCCGTTTCTCGTGGCAAGTTGAGTATGGATGTCACCCCTTAAATTGAAGAAAATTCTTGCCAAGAATACCTCTGTCGCTACCTCATCACTTGGTTTGTCAGAGACAGCCTCATCCGTGGCAAGCACAAATGTAAAGTTGCCAAAACTGGACATCCCTACGTTTTCTGGGGATCCATTAGAATGGAAAATGTTTTACGACTCCTTCATGTGTACCATCGACTCCAACAACATTACCATGCATACAGAAATTCACTTACTTGAAGTCGTACCTTCGCGGAACAGCTGCTGAAACTGTTTCCGGCTACACACTTACGTCTGATAATTACAAGGAAGCTTTAGACCTTCTCGAAAAACGCTTTGGTGATACTCAGGTACTGATTTTGACTTTCCGTTCAAATGCATTGGTTTGGACTATTTGGGTCCTCTCTATTTCTGTGACTCAAATGCAGAAACTTTCCTTATGAAGAAAGCGTGGATATGTCTCTTCACCTGTACTGTTTCGAGAGGCATCCATCTTGAAGTTGTCACAGACAATACAAGCACTGCATTCATCAAAGGATACCGACGTTACGTCAGCCGACGAGGTATGCCTACCAAGATTTATTCCGACATCGCTTCGACATTCAAAAGTGAAGAGACCCAAGAGTTCATCAAATCATTACGTGACTTTGTTTCAGATACTGGTGTTGCCTGGTCCTTTATCCCCCCCTGCTGCGCCCTGGTGGGGAGGGTTTTATGAACGTATGGTACAACTTGTTAAACGACTCTTGAGGAAGGTACTCTTTAAAGCGAGAGTAGATCTTGATGAACTTGTTACCGTAGTGGCGGAAATCGAAAGCCTCCTCAACGATCGCCCGGTTGCGAATGAACATTCGCAGTCACAGCTGGAAACGACAGTATTGGCGCCAAACCACCTCATCTATGGACGCAGATTGAACGTTTTACAACAGGAAATAGTCACGAACATTCCGTCGAACATCGCTGAACTTATTCAACGCTTTTGGAACGAATTTCAGCACGAATACATAACAACCCTGAGAGAACAACACTCGTACATTGCACGAAAGAACGGTGTTAGCGGTGTAAACGTTGGCGACGTAGTCCTCATCAAAGAGACTAAATTACCGAGGTCGCAATGGAAGATTGCCGTTGTTAGAAACTTGAATCGTTCAAAGGACGGTCTTGTCCGAAGTGTGGACTTAAAACTCACCTCGAACGGCAAGGTCATCGTGACCAGACGTGCCACAAAACTATTATGTCCCATCGAAAAGAATATTTCTTGACCCGTATTTTTCTAGGTTACTTTAGACTTGTCACTATTTAGAGGGGGAGTGTGGCATGTATTTGCCGCCTCCGCCGCCCGTAGGACGCCATTGTAGAATATAAGCGTAGTTTAAAAATATAATTTTTAGTTCACAATATACAGTCCTCGTGGTCGGTCGTGTCTCCACCGTTCCCACAAACCGTGCGAAACCGTGGCTTTGTTATAGTGAAAGCCATAAAAAATTGTTATGGAACTGTTTTTGTTTTGATTGTTGATATTGCAAATTGACCTATTGTTGAAGATCTTAATTGTTCGTTAAGAAATTATGAGTTCTTCCAAACTTATTTTTTCGATTTTCTCTTCTTCTTCTTTTCCATTTCCTACAAAAAATGCATCATGGGAATGACAAAAAGTTAAGGATTCCATTGATATATAATTTATAAGTATAAATTGGATATTTACTTTAAAAACTACGGTATTATTTCTTGTTTCTACTTTTTTGAAACACATTGCATAAGATATAAAAATGGCTGCTTTGAAATGTTTTTTGTTACCAAGCTCCCCATTAAGATATTCCATATCCAGACCTCGTGAGAACATAGCTTTAACTTTAGTTCATAAGTCACATGACTTTCTTACCACTGCAACTACGCATGACGGTTTTATATTTCCTTCAAACATTATTAAATAAACACAGCGTTTTATGTTGGAGCAAACATCGATCGAATTTATTTAGATCGAAAACGATACTAAGCAATAAAAGTAAGTTTTCGTTTTGTTTTTGAGAAACCTTTTGAATTTTGTCATTTTGAATTCAAGGGATTCAGATGACTCTCAGTTTACGTTTTGCTCGATAATTTTGTGGGATAAAATGTGAATGATCAGGTACAAATTCTTCCAAAAAGCATGTTCAGACATCTTGACTACATCCACATATTCCGCCCATGATTACTGATAAAAACCTGCAGCTACATTCCACCGTCTTTGGCTATAGTGTTTCGTTATATTTTCACCAATTAATCTTTGATTTTCATTCACGCAAGGTACGACACCACCTGCTATATCTCTGGTTGCACACTCTCTCAATGAAAATGGCAAATCAAGCATCAATACCGACAGTAAGTACTTGTAAAATCTGTTGACTGTTTTTTATCATATATACTGTAATTTACAGTATGAGTTTGTATTTTCAGCAACCTACTCAGGGCACTATTTTGTATACGCAGGCGATAAGAGTGAAAGTTCCTTCCATCTCAGGCGTAGGGTACAAGTAATTTTCATCAGGTGATGAAAACACAGAATTGCGTGTGCGTGTGCGCTTGGTTGTCATGGATTTCAATCCATCGAATCTTTAAGGAAGTGTAAAGTCGTTTTTCTGAAAAATATCAAATTACAGAAGAGAAACTTTTTGACCAAAATTCCCAAAAATTATTCAGTATATTTTGCATGTTGGTCATTCGCTATAATATCTCCAATCATCTTATCGCTGCTAAAAGTCAACAAACAATATCTATACCTTTGCGTACAGTTTACCTTTAATGGAAGAAAGAAACTTTTGTAGCTCAGACCGACTGTAATTGTTGAATTGAGGCTTTGTTTACTTTTTCGTATTTTTCTTTTGGTTCTTATACATGATGTAAAAAAAAACAATGAAATATTGACAGAAAATATGCATCCATAGTTCCCGCATTACGTTTATTTATTTTGGTTGCATCAAAATACTTTTTTTTCTAGTGTTTTTTTTCAGTTAAGCTTTATGCACACTTGCGAACTTATTTTAAGGATATAGTGGCGTCAGTGTGATTTTTGCTAACAAAGTTTCATGAGGAATTTCAAATGAATGAGTTTAGATCTATTTGGTGCTATCGTTTCAGGCAGCTTCACGTGGTTCCTGTTGCCTTTTCGGTGGAGTAAATACTCCAAAAGTATTCCATCTTGCACTTTGTACAACTGCAAGAATTTCCAGAATTTGACAGTGATTTTTTCAGATTGGACTAAAATTGGGCTATTCGGGCCAAATTTCGACCAAATTATGAAAGTTCTCCAATTTTCATAAAAATTTGCACGGCTCACAATTGAAAGGTGCTGATTTCAAATTTGACAGTCATTTTGTCAGATTTGGCCAAATTTGGGCAATTTTGCAATGTTGTATTTGTGTGGCTTTCTATCAACCTCGAATCCAGGGTCTCTTGCCTTTTCGATATACGGATAGCAGCTTCTTCACTGCTATCCGTATATCAAAAAGACAAGAGACCCTGGGTACGAGGTTGGCTTTTTATAATAAGTGTTCTCTTCTGCAGAGCTTTTTCATCGAAGTTACCTATGGAGTACCTTTCATGAAATTAACCAGTAATTTCATATGTCAGACGTCAAAATCGCTTGACATTTAACATGCGATCGAGGCCTTCGCGCAGCTTTCAAGTTTTCAATACATTTTCTTTAGATAAAAAACTCATTCGATGAACAACAAAAGAGACATATCAGGCTGGATTTACTAAAGCACTACGCTTTGAAAACGCTGATCGATCTGCTTCACTCGACATACAGGGTCCCAAAAGATCCCAAAAATTTTTACGTGTTCTCGATGAAATTTAAAGATCTTCTTAAAAAAAATAATTGGCACCGACCAGTGGAACCACTTGTATCCACCCAATAAGGAGATGGATTCTTCAAATTTGGATGTCAGTTTGATCATTATCGTTCTTCGCAACTGCTGCAATCTTACGAACCACCACGAACAATTAATCGACAAGCTCAGAAAACTTCGGAATGAGCAAAGCCATCGCGGCATTAATATGGAAGAAATCGACTACCAAGACAGTATCAAAAAATTTTCAAGTTGTTTACTTGGCCTGGGATGTCGAAAGAACGATCTCGACCGAATATTAAACCGACCAATTTACAATGACCGTATAAAGATAGAATATGGCTTAAAAAACGCAATTTATAATTTCTCTGGCAGAGATAATGAAATTTTCCAGATTCATCAGAAATTCACAACAGGAAACAGTAGTAAGGTGGTACTTTTCGGATTTCCCGATTTCCCGGTGTTGGGAAATCTGAGTTAGCTCGTGTTTACTTTGAGCAGTATAAAGTTTATTATGATGGAAACCTTATTTTCTTAAATGCCGAAAATGAAAATACGATTGAGATATGTTTTTTTGAAATTGCCCAAGACATTGGCTTATCTTGCGTGGATGCAAACGGCATTACCATCGATTTAAACATCACTGTCAAACGTGTATACGAATTCCTATCTGACAAGAAACATCTAATAATCTTTGATACACGTTTTTTTTTATATAAGAAACACACTTTTTGAGTTCAGCTTCAATGTTTCTTAATATTTTCATATTTTCAGCCTAGAATGTTTCTTAAATGTTTCTTAACAACAGTTCAGTTAAAACTATAGAAAACTCTTTTTTGGCACTCACTGGTAGTTAGTTAAAGCAAAAAGTGTGTTTCTTATATAAAAAAAAAACGTGTATTGCAATGTCTGTTTATGTTTTCAGAACTTAAGAATTTAAATGAAGCCAATGCAGTGTTCAGTTTCGAATCTTTTTATTTGTTCGATAACTTTAGTGACATTTAGAGACAGTTTAACAGTTTGTAGCACTTTGTTTTTAAAAATATTTCGTTCATCAAGATTTCAGCCTGACCATGTTTCTTAAATGTTTCTTAATTTTTACCAAATTTGAGCTTCATGTTTCTTATATAAATGTTTCTTATATAAAAAAAAACGTGTAATGCAAAGAACTTGGCAGAAATACAAAACTTTCTTCCTCGAACAAAAGATTACAAGGGTGATGTGTTGATAACGAGCCAGTTCATAAACTGGGGGAATAACTTTCAATCGCTAAGTCTACTTCCTCTAACTAAAGATGCCACTCTTCAAATCTTGCAGTGTGAACTTAAACAAGAAGAGCTAGTATCCATTGAAAAGCTAGCTGAACTCACCGAATGTCTGCCGCTAGGTATCCAGATTGCACTATCTTACATCAAAAACACAAAAATTTCTGTTGTTGAGTACCTGGATCTCTTTAACAAATATCTAAACGAAATGTTAAAGGAAAGCTCGATATTTGACATCAATACAAATAAATCAATATATACATCTTCTATGATGGCTCTCAATGAAATAAGAGCGGATAAAACGGCTGTTCGCATAATTAACATGATGGCACTAATAGACGGGAAATCGGTTCGTGGAGATTTTCTCAAAAAGTTACCTGAGGTTGAAACAAAGTCATTACTGGACGCATTAGCCACTTTGACATCATATTCATTGATACAAACCGACGAAGATAATGTGATGTCAATTCATTCATTGCTACAAATGAATATAACTAACCTAATGTCAACAGAAGAGAAGCAAAGAGCGACGAGAGATGTGTTAAACATTTGCAAACAATTCGTGGAAGAAAGTCAAAACAAGAAACACTTCAACTTTGGAGATTTCTGGTTAAATCATATTTACCAATGCTTCACAACAAATGCTATACCGACAAAAGGTGACGACAGTTTTGGCGTTATTCAATCGTGGGCAGTTCAGAAGTGCAGTTGATCTATTGCGTGGATTTGCAAGAAATGTAGCATTCTCATCCAAAGAATTGGTCTATTTGTACTATTTGACAGCAAAATCTTTCCACAAAAATGGGAACCACAAGGATTGCCAGCAGATCCTCGAAACGCTTACCAATCAAGATAATACGAAGAAAATAGAACAAGATATCCAAGCCAAAATATTAAATCTATATGGTATTTCCTTATTAGACAGTCAGCAAAACCTTGTCAAACTCAATGATATCATTAACAATCCTATTTTTGACTGCGCCGATCTTTCCAGTTCCCGTCAATTAAAACTCAAAATTTTGAAAATTCGACATATGTTATCTACTGGCGCGATAAAGAAAGTGGATTCAATATTGGAAACTATGGATTTGCACAGTAATATGAGAGAGTTAGAACTTTGCCTCATAAGAGTTTACACATCCCAGGGTAACTACAAATTAGCATTAGAAACAGTTCAAAAATTGTACGAAAATACATTAAACTGCTATGGTGACGAAAATCCGGTGACAACAAACATTAAAATCGAGTATTCTCAGATATTGTGTTTAACAGGAAATATATCTGAAGCATTGAACGTTTTAAAAGCAATGACCAATCAATTGATGATGTTTCAAATGAAATCACATCCAATAGCAATTAAAGCAAAAGAAGTGCTTGCAGAATTACAACAAGTTCATGGTTTGTATGGAGAAGCTAAATTGAATTTTGACGATGTTTACAAAACACAAACGAATGTTCTTGGTTATAGTCATCCTGACACTTTAACCACGAAACATTGCATGGCACTTGTATTACAGAATCAAGGCAAGTTGAATGAAGCAGTGTCGTTATATAAAGAGGTCCTGGAGATTAAACAGGACGTTCTTGGTTATAGTCATCCGGACACTTTAACAACGAAACATAATATGGCTGGTGTATTACAGAATCAAGGCAAGCTGAATGAAGCAATGTCGTTATATAAAGAGGTCCTGGAGATTCAAGAGGACGCTCTTGGTTATAGTCATCCAAGTACTTTAATCACTAAACATTGCATGGCAATTGTATTACAGAATCAAGGCAAGCTGAATAAAGCAATGTCGTTATATAAAGAGGTCCTGGAGATTAAACGGGACGTTCTTGGTTATAGTCATCCACATACTTTAACAACGAAACATCACATGGCTGATGTATTAAAGGATCAAGGCAAGCTGAATGAAGCAATGTCGTTATATAAAGAGGTCCTGGAGATTAAAGAGGACGTTCTTGGTTATAGTCATCCACATACTTTAACCACAAAACATAACATGGCTGATGTATTACAGAATCAAGGCAAGCTGAATAAAGCAATGTCGTTATATAAAGAGGTCCTGGAGATTAAACAGGACGTTCTTGGTTATAGTCATCCACATACTTTAACAACGAAACATCACATGGCTGATGTATTAAAGGATCAAGGCAAGCTGAATGAAGCAATGTCGTTATATAAAGAGGTCCTGGAGATTAAAGAGGACGTTCTTGGTTATAGTCATCCACATACTTTAACCACAAAACATAACATGGCTGATGTATTACAGAATCAAGGCAAGCTGAATAAAGCAATGTCGTTATATAAAGAGGTCCTGGAGATTCAAGAGGACGCTCTTGGTTATAGTCATCCAAGTACTTTAATCACTAAACATTGCATGGCAATTGTATTACAGAATCAAGGCAAGCTGAATAAAGCAATGTCGCTATATAAAGAGGTCCTGGAGATTAAACAGGACGTTCTTGGTTATAGTCATCCACATACTTTAACAACGAAACATCACATGGCTGATGTATTAAAGGATCAAGGCAAGCTGAATGAAGCAATGTCGCTATATAAAGAAGTCCTGGAGATTAAACAGGACGTTCTTGGTGATAGTCATCCACATACTTTAACCACAAAACATAACATGGCACTTGTATTACAGAATCAAGGCAAGCTGAATGAAGCAATGTCGTTATATAAAGAGGTCCTGGAGATTGAAGAGGACGTTCTTGGTTATAGTCATTCAAGTACTTTAACCACGAAACATAACATGGCACTTGTATTACAGAATCAAGGCAAGCTGAATGAAGCAATGTCGTTATATAAAGAGGTCCTGGAGATTAAACAGGACGTTCTTGGTTATAGTCATCCTGACACTTTAACCACAACACATAACATGGCTGGTGTATTACATAATCAAGGCAAGCTGAATGAAGCAATGTCGTTATATAAAGAGGTCCTTGAAATGAGAGAAGACGTTCTTGGGTATAGTCATCCGGATACTTTAAAAACGAAAATGAGCATGGCCAATGCGACGAGAAGCTTAAAGCTTTCGAAATGCTCCATATTATGAAGTTGTTTTTTTAATTTCATGATTATCTCGCTTTTTATTGAATTAATTCATCTTTGTTATAGTTTTATCTGAACTTCCTAGCACAAGTAACTCACAAATATTAGGTGGAGAATAATAACTGTCTTTATCTTAGTCAATATTTATCCGACACTTTTGTAAAAAAATATGAAAGAGGGAAAAAGTATTACTGGAACTTATAAAAAAGAAAACTTTTATAGATTTTAATGATTTATTTGTAATTGAAGGTATTTTTTATGACTTCTGTTGAGACAGTGTTTAGATTTGAATCATTAGCTATCTTCATAAATTCATAACATTCTCACTTTGATTAAACTTTTGATATTGATCTTTGTTCAGTTGCGTATGAACTTAGTGAAAGTGAGATATGATAAAGGATAAATATAATAAAAGGTGTAATATTGATTCTTCTTCGTGCTCAAGAGTGAGACAAGTGAACCATAAGTTCTAAAAATGTTTTACCATCAAATTGTAGTGAAAGTGTTCAATTCGCATATACTTTTTATTCATGTTACATTTTTTTGCGGAAGTTTTGCATTTTAGCTAGTACTAATATTTTCCCCATTAGATTATACGTATCTCGTTTATCCATGAATCTATCAAATGTTTTGTTATCTAGGATATTTAATTTTTTCTTACTTGCCAGGAGGTCCGCTTAGCTGCGACATTTACTAAATGGGACAGCTGTGTTATGTAGACGTCTCACATATCAACAGCATACTGGATAACTTGTATTGTACAGTTATAATGCCAGTTAAGCGGGAAACCTAGAGACTTATGTTGGTTATGCACAATGTTCGAGATTCTCTTTTGCTAACATATAATCAATCTTTCAAGGAATTTTGAAAGATCATTTTCCGTTCAGTGTAAACTTCCGGAGGGAAACAAAATCTAAACATTCTGATTGGTCGTTTTTTACGCCTTCTTTGTTTTGAGTCAGTTGTCTTATTGTAATGTTACGTCATGTGTGTGCCGTAAATGACATGTTAGCAAAATAGATTCATCTTCTATATAATAATAATAACACTAATAATTTTATTTCGGGGTAATCAATTTACGTGGCTATTTTATGTTGTGGCTAAGAGGGTGTTTACATGGATAAAATCGATTTTGCCGAGATCTCGCTTTTCTTATCAAAACCTCATAAAAATCTGCAGGTACTCACATGAAAAATTGCGCTTGTTTTTCTTTTTAACACATAAGCAATGATAATCACGTGACATTTTTCAGCCTCACTTGTCAGGAATTTTTTTCTCATGTGAACCCAAGACGAACCGAGCCATCCCGCTTTTCCGGGCTAACTTTTCTCCATGTGAACATCCCTTAAGAAAGAAATTTAGAATTGTAGAATTTTTTAACTATACTTTTTATGATGTCTTAAGGTTAGGTTTGTGTTCTTTTTTGCACCGAAAAGAATTCTTACGTCGTGCCTCAACATTATATGTCCATGGTTGATGCAAAACAGTCATAAATCTGTAAACTTCCTGTGCCATTATGACACACAATTATATGATTATCAAAAAATTACTGCCAGCACTCTGACTTTAAAACTTTGAAGTATGATAAATGTTATATCAATAGGGTTACCGTTAAAATATCACGGGAACTTTGTGAGTTTTAATTATTTAAGATTTAATTGTAACAGAATATACAGTATACTCTCGATAAGTGGGACACTCAAGGGACAGAACAAAAGTGTACTACTTAGCGGGCGTCCTACTTATCCGAATTTCCTTGTAAGTAGGGATTTCATACAAAGGCTTAATTTGTCCTAGTTATCGAGAGATTTTTTGTAAAACTTAGCGAACAAGAAGACTTTGAGGCTAAATTCATAAATAAGAAATGGTGATAATTGTATTTACTTTTCTATTCCATTCAATATAACATAAGATTACACTACATTAAACGGAAAAAAATTCTGTCAATTTGCTTTGCCTGGAACCAGCTATTACTTCATTTTCGACAATTCTAGAAACTTTGATCGTAAGTGCTTTCAGTTCGGTCGTGTCAATCATCATGGAGTAGTTCATCAAGGTATCAATGGCATCGTGTAATTGAGATGTGGTTGGTTTCTCCAAAGGGCTAGCTCCATCTTGACCATTATCCTCCTCGTCTTGCATTTCCTCGACCTCATTTCCCAGAATATCCGACAAGATCTCTTCATCGGACATCAAACCTTGAGTTACAGGAACTGCGTCATCGAAAGAGGCGACATCTTTAGCAGACAAATCTTTGAAATTTTCATCCAATCTGCTCAGTTGATGGATGGTATCATTCAGCGCGCGAAACGGATCGTCGGATGATAGCGTGTTTTCATCGATCTCAGTAAATCCAGCTTTTTTGAATCAGTTTTGAACGGTTTTCTCTGTTACCTCATCCCAAGCCAACACCAGCATCTTCATTGCATCCAACAGAGAAATTTGAGGGAGTTCCTTTTTCTTGTTAATTGCTTCAATCATCTTTTGGATCACTTTCACTCTGTACTTTGCTTTCAAAGAACGGATTACTCCTTGGTCCATTGGCTGAAGGACGGAGGTGGTGTTAGGAGGAAGGAAAAAAATATCAATTGCTTTTAACCCCCCGATTTCTGGATGAGCTGTGCAGTTTTCAATGATGAGGGCGATCCTACGATTGTCCTTCTCCATTTTTTCACCAAGTTCCCTGACCCATTCTTCAAAGAGCGTTGAGTCCATCCAACTCTTCTTCTGGCCACGATAACGGCATGGCAATTGCTTTAAGTTTTTAAAACATCTCGGCTTTTGCGATTTTCCGATCACGAACATAGGGAGTTTTTCCCCTTTCATGCTAGCTGCAGCTAGACCAGTCATTCTGATCTTGGTATGTTTACCTCCGGAACATTTTTCATCTTTTAAATGAAGAGTTTTGTTTGGCAAAGCTTTGAAAAATAAACCAAACTCGTCGGCGTTGTAAATATCCTCCTCTCTGCATAATTTATTGGAGGGGCTTCATCCCAATCATTTGTGAAGTAGAAATGGAAATGAAATCATTTGTGATGGGTTTTCACGAATACAGAGTGATTTGGACACCAAAGGAAAATGATGTGTTACATGCCCACATGGAACCAGGAAACAAAAAGGACAGCTATGCTGTTGCTGTTCACGGAGAGAAAAATGCGATAGTTGGTCACTTAATGAAAGGCAAAAGTGGAAGATTCGCAAAAACAACTTTTTATTTTTTACAAGCCAATGAACACCATGGATGTACAGTTCGCGTTACTGGAAAAGCAGTCAACCAAGGAGACACGAAAGGCATGAAAGTCCCATGTATCTTAATGTTTAAAGGACAGCGAGAATATGTAGATGTATTAAACAAAGAACTTAAGAAATATAGTTAAAAGTACCTGATATTGTTTTGAAGGATACGTTTTTTCTTTTCTTCCAGCGATCGAGCCAGCCATCTGATGCACTAAAGTCGGTCAATCCTAGCTCTTTCGCAAAACAAATAGCTTTGGTTTTCAAAACCGAGGCAGACACAGGAATGTTCTGAGCCCTTGCATTTACCAGCCATTTGTAGCAAGCGTCATCAAGGTGTTCGTATGTTGACGGTTTAAATCTATGCCTCTTCTTTGTTGACGAATTCGAATCAACAGCTTCATAAATCTTTGTCTTCTGTTTAACCCAGTTTGAAACAGTTTGTTTGGACATTCCATGTTTAAGAGCAACAGATGTAAGACTTTTGCCTTTATCAATTTCCTTGAGTATAACATAATTTTTGGTTATCGGTGTAGATTTCAGCTTCCTTTTTAGACCTAGCTGAGGCATGACTGCACACGTGAAGAAACAACCAATGTGTAGAATAGATTTGTTGACAAGTTTTTGATTAAAATCAATGCAATGTCTTCTGTTTCAAGAAAAAAATATGAAGTCATTCCATTGCATGTCCCACTTATCCGAAAAAGAGAAAAAGTGTACTACATAGCGGGCTTCCTAGTTATCCGGGGTCCCAGTTATGCGAAGTTTTTTTGCTTGAATAGGGTAAGCAAGTTCAAGGGACCGAGAAAAAGTGTACTACATTAGCGGGCGTCCTAGTTATCCGGTGTATCACTTATCGAGAGTATACTGTATATATTTTTAAAGTATAATTCACAGCAGCATAATTTTGATAAATTTGAAATCGTCATGCCTGTAACTTTTGCAAAAAAATATTCTTACGTGAGATATTCCATTGTCAAGTTAAGATGATGGTAAAAACTAAAGGTCAGTTTTTTCGCATCTTTTTGACATAACAATCGCTCCGAAAACTTTTGTTTATAGGATTTTTCGTCGTTTTTATCGATTCTCCCATCGACTATACATGGTATAACGGAGATAAAAGTATTGGCGGAGTATTTAGGCTCTACTTCTAGTAGCAACATCAAAAAAATAATAACTGTTATTTCTGAGGTGGCGCTTGTATTATGATATGAAACATAGCTTTTACAGAAAACACACCATACACTGAATCTGTGTGAAGTTTGTTTACAGTTATTGTTAAGGACATGAATAAATATGACACCTATATTACTGACGCGATGCTCGACACAACCGAGGTGTGCCGATATGTTTAAGAGGTAAAGATTGTGAATTCTTATTGTTATTTTTCCATTGCGTTGTGTATTACATTCAGAAAAAAAAGCGCCTATTGTTTACTTACATCGGGCTAGTGTCGTGAAAATTACGCAAAATCTGTGTAATTTTTTTTTAAAACGTGGTCGAAAGAAATTTTGTCTTGCAGACTCAGTTTCTTGTATAGTCACATAACCAATGTACCAATGTGTGACAGAGACCAAATGAAATTCGTTGAGTTTACCCGAGCTCATTTCTGCAAAACTCGAATTGTCATCATTTTAGATTTTCCTTTTATTTCAAAGACTCATTCTGAGTTTTTTCCCAACCATTTTATTATTTATCAAGCTTATTTACAGTAGACATCCTGGAATAAGAAAGGGGAGATTATAAAATTCCTGTGGTGCTGCGATTTTATCTTTGTATAAATGACATCTAATATCTGAAGGATACCATTTATAACGTAACTTAAAATGAATCAATTTGAGACGGTGCTCAATGCAGAAATGTAGAGCGAAGTTTCACACTGTCTGCTGTGATTTGAAAGCACGGTTGACAACATTTTCCTTTTTTCATTTCTGATATCTGGTTTTAGAAGTTGCTATGTATTGTTAATATTGTTGTTACCCACCGGGCAAATTTGTTGAAAAATAACTGTGGAGGAGTACTTTTCTATAAAAATATACACGCAATTTCAATGAAACTGCACTTCGTCGCGATGGCTTTTTGGCGATTTTACCCTCTTGGTAGGGTCTAAAAGGTAAAGTTTACCTTCATCCTTATGTATATTTTGCATAACATACATAAGTCAAATAACGGGATGCATGGAAACTAGTTTATTGGCTTTTACTGGAAATCGTAAGTAAAGGATCTCGAGAGATAAATATAGTCAAAACAAGTCATTTTAGGCTGAAAATAGGACGATGTTTTGTATTTCTATGAAAATACCGTATCTGAGTGTTCCGGTTTCAAACTAGAGAATTATTTTTCATGGCTCTTTCAAAAAAAAAAAAAAAAAAAAAAAAAATACCATAATGATGTAGGGGCATTGTCACTGTATAACGGTCAATGGTATGTATGTGTTAGTGTTGAAATCATGTTTGTGTTAGGAAATATCTTATTAAACAGTGAAATACAGAAAAATGAAAAGAACATCTACAACTGATGTTGGCATTATTGATAAAACATAAAACGATGTAAAAAATATAAGATAGTAATTTCATTATCAGACAAATATTCTATTGTTCTTAGGTAAGTTTCTTGTCCGGATCATCATCAAAGTAAGATTTGAAATAGATACTTTCAACTATTTTGAATTTTGTATCTACTAAACAGATTGATAAAGTAACGCCAGATAATTGTACGAATCAGTTCAATATAGTCCAAAAGGATCAAATAAGACAAAGTTTACACGTTATAACGATAAGTATAACGATGAAAGCCGATTAGTTTATCCGGAAGTTAATTGGTTGATACAGTTTTCAATAGCCCCTCCTTTGCTACTTGTGATTGCTGTTTTTGAACGTTTTGTGCACGAATCGACACATACTCCGATATACTTCCACTCAAAACCAATAACTTGTCCTTGGTAGCTCCAACTGATCGTGCATCCATTTGGAAGGGGTATCTGAAACGAAAAAATGGACAATGATTAGATATATTGGAAAGAAGACCCAAATTCAGGGTTTTACTGATTTGGGAAGTTTTATCATGAAGAAGTTTGGAAGTTAAAAAGTTCAAATTGAGGTAAAACAATACTCATGCTGAAACAATACTCAAACTAAAACAGCATTCATTCAATTCTTTTTCAAACGTAAAAACAGTTTTATTTTAGTTAGCGTATGTTTTATTACAGACTCGGTAGCTTCTTATGTTGCATTGTTCCTGGAAACACTACGGTTGAAAGTTTCATGAGCATTTGTTTTTGATTCTAACTTGTTTTTAATAATGTAACCTATTCTTTTTACAAGAAGTTGAAACTTACCTCTCCTTTTCCTGATGTTCCCAGTTGGTTAGCTATGCCTTGTGCGTTCTGAATTCCTTTATGAACATCACCAATAAAGTCACTAAATTCTGCATGAACGTTGCCTGGAAACATAATAAAACATGAGAACAACGTACATAGAAGATGGCAGAAAAAATTGACATGATTCACTACAAAGACAGCCATCAGCAATACAAAGTATCTATTTATCTTGACTCTCTTAACGAAATTATAGCGCAAAAAATTCCAGCCCAGCAACATGAGCCGGTTAATTAGTATGCAACCTCTCTATGTTAACTTACACCCTCCATCAGTTTCCTTAGCATTGCAATCACAGATTTGTGTTGCGCCTCGAGGTAAAACCATAACAATAAGAACTAAATTTCTTTTGGCAGTAGGCCTTAATTATAATATGTTAGTTTTGGGATATGAATGATCACTAACGGTATACTTGGAATTGACTAAATATCTAAAGAACAATTTCATGAAGAAAAATAGAAGAGT
Organism: Turritopsis dohrnii; assembly: GCA_027922465.2. Taxonomy (NCBI): domain Eukaryota; kingdom Metazoa; phylum Cnidaria; class Hydrozoa; order Anthoathecata; family Oceaniidae; genus Turritopsis; species Turritopsis dohrnii. The sequence goes on along the minus strand of BQMF02000124.1, from coordinate 62,006 downwards.
ACAGAAATGTGTAATTTTGGGTTATGGTGTTTATGAATCCAGACCACCCTTATTGTTCGGCTTTGTTGTCTTGGATACTCACCTGATAATAGAGCAAGGACAGCGATGCATAGTAAGCACAAATATTTGTTATCTTGCATATTAAGAATGTGGTATACAAGCACAAATATGCTTTTCTCCCAGTTGATCTCAATGCTAAAACGAATGAAAAAGGTATCGGGTAATGCAAGCTTGTGGGGTTTTCTCGCAAAATAAATTTTAACATGTAATTCATGAACACTTTACCCAGCCGGCACAATTGCTAAAAAATCTTTGCGAAAGAGTGCATTTCTATGGAAATACAGTACACTCCCGATAACTCGAACCCGATAATTCGAACTTCCAGTAACTCAAACTGTTTTTGAATTCCCGTTGAACCTTCACCAATACTTTCTCACAAAAATCACTCGATAACTCGAATCCCCGATAACTCGAACATTCGTTAAGTCGAACCATTTTTCCTGTCCCCTGGACAGAAATTTCCCCGATAACTCGATCTTCAGAGGGAAAATGAAAACAATCTCAGTAAAAAGTGACTACTTTTCTTTCAATAATATAAATTGTTCTTCCAAAGTTGACAAAAACTTTTTTTCTTCTGTAAATTGTAAAATGCACGGAACTTGTAAACCCTCGCCATCGCCATACCAAGGTTAAATCAGTTTGCCCAAAAGTTGGTGATCTTAGGGAGGCATTGCAAGTGCTGCATGACTACATGCCCTTCAGTTCAGTCCATGCGGTGAAGATATTCAACAAAAGCTCAATGCACTCTCAATTTCAATTGACAGAGACGTTACCGCTTCAATGAAACAGAGTGACATTAGAACTTTTTTTTAAGTGATGTATAACTATGTACTGTATACCTTTCTTGTTAAAAAATAGAAAAGAAAAAAAACTTTCAATAACTCGAACTATTTTCTTTTTTCTGCAAAAGTTCGAGTTATCGAATGCCCCGATAACTCGAAAATTCGATAACTCGATCTATTTTCTCGGTCCTTTGGAGGTTCGAGTTATCGGGAGTGTACTGTATGCACACAATTTCAATAAAAATGCTCTTCATCGCAGTGACTTTTTGACGATTTTGCCCAATGGGATACAACTGTTTTGTATATCTGAATCAGATTTTATTAAAAGTATTTTAATTTCATTTTGCATTATGGAAAGTGATGTACCATTGTATGTACCATACCAATTGCATCCACGATATTTCTATTTCATAAATGGAAAAGAAGTCAAGATACTGAAAAAAAATAAGAAAACAACTAAAATGGCGAAAATTACAACCTCCAAGCCAAGTTGAAACTAAGTAAGTAACTAAGATCCAAATGAAGTCATGTTGACTTTTTCTGCCTTTTTATAGGATTTTTAGCAGTTTGGGAATTTCCATCACACAGAAATTCCCCTTTGCTAGAATGGTTGATCATTGTTGACTTGTTGAGAACTTTTCTTTAAATGACGTGGGAGTAATATCATTGCATAAAAGTTAAGTTAATCCAATAGATGTCAAAGTTTATTCATGATAAAATTCTCTAATCTACTTCATTGTACGTATAAGTTAAGATATAGTGTTCCTAAGATACCTAACCTTAACTCCTAATTTTTCCTTCTTCACAAGATAAGATCAGGTGAAGGTTTTGGATAGACAGAAACTGTTTATCTTAACAACATTCAGTTGAGGGTTTTTTTTATGGAAACAAACATCATCACATCAAGAAATCTCAGGGTTAATAGAAAAGCAAGTTGAAATTTTTAGCTGCTCACCAAATATTACTTTGACTTGCTGCGGAGATTCATTTGCAAAATATCGTTCTATTAGCAGATTGTCGGATTACGGACATTCGAATTGCATATTATGATATTCTATTGTTTTGATAAACACAATCGTTTTCAATTGATTTCAATTGATAGCATAGTCTTATTGAGTAGATTATCTTACAAAGTAAATATCAGTGAAAACCTTCACCAAAAACTGCTATATTTTCTTACAATGCTAATCTAGTGATTTCTAACTTAATTTTCAACTGTTAGGGAACTTCCCAGTTATATGACACAATGAATTCCTAGAATCCCAAGGGAATTCCCAATCATGTGACACAGTCACAATTCTTACACAAAATATCATTTCGACCCAAGTTTTGTTCAAAAATAGTCAAAGTATGAAATCGCGTACCACCCTGGGTTTCTTGTCCTTTCAGTATACGGTTGTGTTATCAGGAGTGTGAAGCTTAATTTTGGGCAAACAAAGTTAATATATTGAAATTTATTTAGAGTATTACAGAAGACAAAAGTTTCTTTTCGTATATTTTTATCTGCAAACGTTTCCTTTTTCAACAATAAAAATGAAGTTTTGCTGAAGAATACATCGCTTTCTTGAGGCCCAAACACAGTCAGACACAAAGCTTTCTTGAGGCCCAAACATAGCCAGACTCAACATGAAATTTTTCTAAACCCTAGATTTTAAAATTGTCTGCAAAAACGTCAAAAGAAACTTTTTGAAAACAATTTACAACTACTCGCTACGTTGATGTTCATTTTAAAAACAATGTTTCAACTGGTTGGACGGAAAGGATTTAAATTCAGCAGCTTTTACAAAGACGTTATAACTCTCCTCTGGATCCTAATTCATTGAAGATGTCGTTTAGGCAGTGTTCAATAGCTCCTCCTTTGCTGTTCTTTACAGACGTTTTCGAGATTCCTGTACACGTGTCCACGCAAACTCCAATATATTTCCACTTTATTCCAATAACTTGTCCTTTGAAACTCCATGTTATCTTACATCCATTACCACGTGACACCTACAAAAGTAATGTTTACAAGATCTGAGAGAACAAGAAGATAAAATGTTTTCTTTACTTTTTTTATAAAAAAGTTTCTTGGTAGATATTTTAACGTATTCACCAGGAATAACCATAATAACAAAAACACAACAAAATGTTCATTTACACTTCAATTAGCGCGAACCTGACAATGGTATGTCAGGAAAAAGATAAAACGAAATATCATACATATAAATATTTTATTAAGGGTTTACCCCTCCTAGACTGAACCCATACTTCCAATTAAAAAATTAATCTCTTAAACATACCTCTCCTTCTCCAGATGTCCCCAATGCATTAGCTAAACCTTCAGCTTTTTTGATACCATCTTTAAAGTTATCAAAAAATCCAGCATTCGTTCCTAGGGAGAAAGCGTGTTTGTTTATATGAATTTTATATATATGATTTTCTATCTTTATGGTCTAAATGAGGCTTTACACTATAATTAAAATATGATATTAACAAGATATTAACGTGGGGAATGGTCAAAAGATTTATTTTGGAAAATTAAGATGGTCAATGAAAAAAACAACGCAAAATTTACTTCAAGAATGCAAAGTATTATATTTAACACTTCAACAACACTCCTCCATAGAGATTTCTCAACAACATTTGATTATATTACAAACATACCTGATAAAATAGCAAGGACGATGAAGCAAATAAGAAAACGCAAATGTTTGTTTTCTTGCATTATGATAATTTGTCGGATATCCCAACCCAAAATACGAGTTTGTCTCAGAGTTTTAAGAAGAATCTAAATAATTGAATTATTTGTGCTATGAAGAGGAGGGGATCAATTTACGATTTTCATACAAAATTTATACATTTATGTCTGACGAAATATTTGAATAAACTGTTGAATTAGTTCTGTCTGCAACGAGAATATCTAAACTGTTACAGTACTTTTAAACGAAATTAAGAATTAAAATTTTCTACTACAAACTAAAAAAAAATCTCATGACTGCGAAATGGTTCGTCAAAATCTTCTTTTTTACTGACAATTGTATTTTCTTCTTCTTATGGTAATAATCTGGTAAGCTACTGTTGAGAAGTTATGTGAACTACATGGAACTGGGGAATTTCCCAGTTTTATGACACATATTCCTAGACTTGGGAAGAGGGAATTCCCAGTCACGTGACACACTGAAGTAAAAACCAGAAAATGGTGTAATTCCCCTACCACTAGCTTCTCTCAGTTCCAGTCTCCAGCAAATGTTGTTTGAAATTTACAATCAGCGGCTAATCACGTGTAACCAAGGGTTTGTTGACCTTTCGACATTTTCGGCGGTGCAGTATCTAATCAGGAGTGCAAAGCTTATACACAATTTTTGACAAGAAAAATTAATGATAAATGATTCAATCTCGAACCCAGGGTCTCTTGCCTGTTCGATTATAATCCCGTTTATCGAAAAGGCAAGAGACCCTGGGTTCAGGGTTGATTAATGATTATCACAACAGACAACATGTCATTTCTATGTGCCTCTTTCCATCAAAGACTCTGTCGGGTTTCCAGACGTAAAGGAAACATAAGTAAGACGAAGTAGTACGTTCAACACTGGAATTTGAACCGTTTCCATGGTTACACACATGTGGAAATTCATTTTTCTACCTTGTTGCTTGAATCACATGGCGCAGTTGGTTTCCATTTAAAGGAACGGTACACTTGTGTTTGAATGAACATTATGGTTAAAATACTTTTAATATAGTATATCATGTCAGGTGTTTGATCTTCGTTATGATCATGTTGAAGATGTGATCTTTTGCAAAATTTTTAAAACGCTTTTTCTCCGTGTTTGTTTTTTAGCAAAGTTCCTACTACATTTTGGGTCTCTTTTACAAAGCTAAACTAGAAGCCATTAGGCTTGATCAATTTCCGCATCAGCCCGCTTGAGGCTAATTTTTAAGACATCTGAATGACTTGGGCCAGAAAAACAGTTCACCAATATCTAACGCATGATGTTTATTCATGAAAATTGAAGATTTTTCGAAATTTGGTCCAAATTTGGCCCAAATCGTCCAATTTTAGTAAAATCTGACAAAATGACTGTCAAATTCGAAATCAGCACCTTTCAAATGTAATCCATGCAAAATTTCATGAAATTTGAAGAACTTTCGAAATTTGGTCCAAATTTGGCCCAAATTGTCCAATTTTAGTCAAATCTCACAAAATGATTGCCAGAATTGAAATCAGCACCTTTCAAATGTAATCCATGAAAAATTTCATGAAATTTGAAGAACTTTCGAAATTTGGTCCAAATTTGGCCCAAATTGTCCAATTTTAGTCAATTCTGATAAAATGACTGTCAAATTTGAAATGAGCACCTTTCAATTGTAATACATGCAAAATTTCATGAAATTTGAAGAACTTCCGAAATTTGGTCCAAATTTGGCCCAAATTGTCCAATTTTAGTCAAGTCTGACAAAATGACCGTCAACTTCTAAATCAGCACCTTGTCTAAATTGCCCAATTTTAGTCAAACCTGTCCTAAGTTCCTAGCATAGGTCAGTCATAACTATTCTGAATAAACAAACAATCCGAAATCCGAACGGACTTTCCGAAAACGACGAAAAACTGTGACAGAGATAGATACTTAGATAGAATGTGTAAACCAAACAATTTCCTACGCTATAAGAGCGGAAATTGAAAAAGCTCTGTGGGAGAAACCGCCACCACGTTCAAGCCATAAAAAGCTACAAAACTGCTCAATTTTATTTGTGACAATGGAATTCTACATGGCTGTTGGAAATGTTATTCCAAAATTTTAATGCTTTTTTATCTTGAAGATCATTTAATAATTGAATATGTTTCCATTTTATTTTAATACTCCAGAGTCAGCAATTCCTTTTATATCTGCAAGTGCATTTCTTGCAAGCTTTAACTTGTGGCACACATCAGGAATGAAAACAGCATAATTCGTAAATTTAAACTACCGTCGGCTAAAGGTACAGTCGATTGAAGGCAGAATCTTATCAATATAGCATTTTCATATCAGTATTTTAGAGTGGCTACTCAATTCAGAAAGTATCTTCAGTTAATTGGGGCTGAGTTTTCTGAAAGTAACTTTTTGTCTTTACTCCTAAGCTTCTGGTGTAACCTTTTTATTGAGGTTTTGGCAAAGTTTTTTTTCTCCCAATCAACATAAGTGGATCCTTAGCATTTAAGACATTTGAGAAAGTTTACAGCCTTACCAAGAATTTTGCAAAAATTTGTTTACATGGTTTTTAAACAGCGCCAAACGAACTTAACTTCATAGGGCATAAATCCTTCTGCTTCAAACGATAACTTTAAAAGACATTGTCAAATGTGTAGCAAATCTGGAGTATATTTAAAAATTTCTTTCCCTGATTTAAGTTTTTGTTTTTGCATCTTTCGTAATGGACGTGGTGTCTTCATTATGCAGACAGCATATGTAAAATTGTGCCTTTTGCCATGAATTTAAGGCAATGGATAATATATTATAAGTGAGGCAGCTGCTTCTTTCAATTTTGATTTGAAAGCACTAGAATTTTTAAGTAGCTAAGTAGAAGTTGTTGATGTAAAATTTTTCGGCTTCTTCAATATACGAGTTGTCTTTCATCGCATCTTTTACAGCAAGTTGAACTCTGTGGTTAACCTAATGAATTTTCAACTACCAAGGCCTTTCTCGTTGAAGTTGGGTAAATGGACCATGTCTGTTTATATTCGCTCCATCCGCTGTTGCAGTGATTTGTCACTCATGCATCGTTCTACTTAGACTCAAGTCTGCGTCATTTCAGATAAAAGGGGAGCAACAAATTTGGAAACAGTCTTCATAGGCGTATAAATTCGGAATATTTCTTCTTCTTCTGTTTTATAATGTTCAAAATTTTGTTTTCCACCTTGTAGAAACAAACAATATGACAGTGCTCCTCCGTACTGTGAAATATGAACGGTGGAGTTTTCATTTAGAACAGGCAATCTCAAAACAAAATGGCCGGTCCGGCGCCATCATCGAACGATGCTTGTCTGAGTATAGTTCATAGTTTAATGTGTCACAGACAAGGTGGCGAATCAGAATCTTTTGCAAAAAGAGCCATAGAATCTCTTGTGAAGAAATTAAAAGAGAAAAAGGATGAACTAGAAGCACTTATAACTTCCATTACTACAGCAGGAGCACATCCAACTAAATGCGTTACAATTCAAAGAACTTTAGATGGAAGACTGCAAGTGGCTGGGAGAAAAGGATTTCCCCATGTCATCTATGCTAGGTAGTTACTCTCAATTTTCTACCTGTAGGAAGGTCAATAAGCCATCTTATGAGCTTGTAAAACATGTAGAAAATTGTGATGGCACTATTTCACTTTCGTACCCCCTAATATTATTCACGATTCTGTTGCAGAATTACATGCTGATTACCTGAACCTGTCTCACAATCAACAGGTTAGGGTTGAGGTTACATATCAATAATCAACCTCATTTTATAGTCCTTGTTTCGCTGATTTCCCAGCTGACTTACTTGGAATCTCATCTTAATTTCCTAGACCTTGTTTATTAAAACTTATATAAATTTTTTCTTCTTTTCATCCTCTTATAAGTACTATAAAACTTACAGATATAGAAAGATAAAAGTTTACCTTTACCTTGATGATACATTATATATTAAAACTGCACCCTGGCCTTGTCAGACGCAATATCGAAAAAGTCTATAAATGATAATTTGCACCGTATGGTTGAGATCTTTTCCTATTGGTCTTCTCGTATCAGTTGATTTTCTCTGCAATATAAGCACTTTTAGAGAAGAGATAATCATCTACATGCTAAATTTTACTTATATTTTATAGTAGGTCTACATTTGTCTATGACTGCATTTGTAAGTATTGACCTTCTTGACCAAATAAGTAGATAAATAAATAACAGTACTATTATGTGGCCTTATACTCCCAAACAAATTTCTGAAAGCTGTGTGGTATAATGAAAAACAACAAAGAATTTCACTGTTATGCCCAATGCATGTTTTCAGATTATAATTGTAGTTTTTATTTCCGCAAACATCACAGTTTTTGAAGATCTCATTATTGTTGGCTTTTATTGATTATCAAAACTGCAATTTATTTCTGTAGGATATGGAGGTGGCCTGACTTACATAAGAACGAACTTAAACATGCAGCTTTTTGTCAATTCGCTTTTGATTTGAAATGTGAAAGTGTCTGTATTAATCCATATCATTATGAAAGAGTTGTATCACCAGGTAAGACATCCTTGTATGTTGTTTGATTAATTTTCACTCTGTAGTAAAGTAATTGATTAAGATTTTGAATTATTGTACTGTATATGTTATATATACCAGGAAAATTATTGATTTCAAAGATTTCTGTGACCAAAATATGATACTGTTCACTAAGAAATTCATGCAGAGATTAATTTTTTACTCAATATTCATAAAGCTATAGGATAAATAAAGTTTCATGCCATCCTTTTGGTATACAGTCTTCAGAAGGAAATGGTTCTTGCAATATACCAGAAATCTTTATTGACTTCAATTAGTATGTGCTTCTGTATGTTAAAATTCATTATCTTTTCACATTTGTTTAATAGATTCTTGCCTATTTGTGACTATGTGTTTTGTAATTATATATTAACTTGTATCCTGTGTAAAATGTTTTGATGTGTTTAAATTTCTAAAGCACTGGTGCAAATCCTGTGTCAGAAAAAGGTAAATAATTTAGACCCAAATTTTTCATCACCCCATTACAAAGTATTGCAAACCCCAAAAAATGTCAGTTATCCCTAATTGCTTCTCAAGATAATTTCCCCCAAAATTTCGCATTTGATTAGCGATGCAATGCTATGGTTCCCTGTTATCAAAGAAACTGACATCACACTAAGTGCTATTATAAATCTTATGAAGAAGTTGACCCTAAAATTTCATTAAAGCAGTATGTTAGAAAAGTGCAGATAGTTGTAAGATATCATTCATAAAATGTTTCTATTATATTATTTAAAATTACAAACAATACTGTCTTTGTCATTTATGGATATTTTGATTTTCAATGATGTGACATACTTAAACTCCACTTTTAGATCTTTCAAGTTTATCAATTTCCCAACACACACCAGGTATTTTTGTTTACTTTTTTTGTAAACCATAAATCAAATAGATGAATGTTGTTGTAGATGTAACCTATACTGAGAGGGAGAGCAAACCAATGAGATGGCAGCACTGTACAAGAAAGCAAGAAGGAGGGACACCGACAAAAGGGTGTAGGCAAGGCAACTAACAAGACACAACCTCAGTGGATAAAAACCTTAGCCTGCCTACCATGACTGGAAACTACATGATGGTAGCTCAAAATGAAAACAATAAAATGTATAATACATATATCAATATAATGTACATGTCTGTATACATACCATAATTATCTACATTCCCACAGTTACAGCTAATTGAGAAAATCTACATGTTGTAACCTTTGCCTACCAAGGCAAAATTCTTCAATGATTTTATTTTAATTTTTAGAAGGAAGTGCAACTGTGAGTCCATCAGCTAATGATGAATACAAATCCCATGAGGTGAATTCACCTTCCTTCCGAGGTATAGTTAGAATTTTATATAATATCGCTACTTTGTTTCAATTTCTGAATATTTATTTGAATAATTTGGAATGAATATTAAATTTACATAAATGGTAACGTACAAATGATAAGCAGCATAGAATCTATGCAATAGCATTTCCAGAATGCCTTACTAAAATGTTTGAGAGGATTGGCATTTTATCGTCAGCCACGTTTTAAAAAATAAAACTTTCTTTTAAAAAAAATTATGCAATAAACAATAAGTTCTAAAATACATTTTTTGGTATTTAAGTGAATATTTTGTGTGTTCTTTTTTCGCCGCAGGTGGAATGCCGATGCCTGCTCAAGGTCGACCACCTCTACATCCAGATATGCATTATCGCATGTTTCCACCTCAACTGAAGCCAGAAATTGATCGACCGATTCATCAACTCGTACACGAGGAAACAAACTTGAACATGAGTCAAATAGGTTCTGTTCGCCATGACAAACACACACATGAAACGCATTCTCAAAAGCAAAGTCAGGGCTTTTCAACGATGGGTTCATCCAGCTTACAAGGTCGACCAACCATCCATTCGAACCACATGCATGGGCATCATCCACCAGGCATGTATAGCATGTAAAGGTTTTTTCGTTTCGATTGTTTATTTAGAAAAAAAAAGACTTAAGGTTTTGGAACGAAATACGATGTTTGGAATGATATAGCCAATAACATTTAGGAATTAGTAAAAGTTTTGTTTTTCAAGGTTTTTCTATATAGCTATAACAAGAAAGGGATCCTGCTGCTAAGGAAGCTTCTTAGTTTCAATTTTATTGTGCTTTCTTTGCTACCACAAATTACTACGTGTGTGTAAAGTGATAGAGTAAAAGGTAAAAGATCAGATCTATCTAAATTTGATTGATTACAGGACTTCAATCACCACATGGAATGCCAACACTCCCTATGACATCCTTGCTCAGCCCACATTCTCACAGTGGCATGAGTGTGCTTGATGGCCAACCTCACATGAGAGATCATTCTCCTGCTGCTGTGGATTCACGAAGCCATCTGGACATTGCAAGTCGTCATAATGACCATATGATGCACCAAAATATACATAATATGCATCAACAACCACCAGGCAACCGGCCGCATGAACGCCATCATTCCATCTCAAGCCAGTCCTCATCTACCCCTTTTATTCATCACACATCTGCTGGAGGATTGAATTCATTACCTGTTTCAATGAACTCTATGACAGGTGGTCATATGACCAGCCCACTATCACCAACACACAGTGGAATCTCATCACATCATGGAGGTATAGGAACTAACTTGTCAAGTGTAAGTAGGCCGCCCAGCCATGCAGCAAGTGTCGGGCTACCCCATGCCCATTCTCCTGTACATGGTAAGCTACAACATGATCTGCAATATATCTTGTTCACAAGAAAAGTCTATACCTTATAAGCATCATATATGTCACCAGTGAGACCATTACACTACTTTGCTTTTGTTTTGTTTCCGTTTCTGTTGTTATGATTTGAAACTTACTTTTCAATTTCTTAAATCGATTGATCAACTAATATATCCCGCTTAAATAGCTCATATGAACCGTCAAGGAAGTATTGGTAACGAAATGGATAAAACGTCGCAACATTCTGCTGGTCCACCATCAAACTCTTCCAATATATCTGCTCCAACAAGTATGAGTATTCTCATAGCAATTTGACAATGTGTAATGAAATTCCTGGCGTACCGATATTCAATAGTAAAAGTTCTAATTATGCCGTTTCGTTTATGTTCTAGGTAGTAACCGTTCCAGTTGGCATGCTTCTCAACCACCCTCGAGCCACATTGCACAATCTCCACTCGAATCGTCTTCTAATTCTCATGTACCTTCAAGTGGGAGAGGCAGTATCAGCGGAAGTAGTGTCAATTTATTTCCTCTACAGTCGCCCAACTCCACAGCAAGTGTCACTGGCGGTCAAACGTTTTGTAAGTTCAAACATCTTGATCATCCATCCCTGATTTTCTAGACTATTATTAGGTACTTAGTTTTAATCATCGAGTTATACAGTATCTCCAATAGAGCGTCTGCGACGATGATCAATTGAGTATTCACTTGTCAATTGTAGGGAACCCGCCAGAGCATCCAACACGAACAGATACTTATCCTCGTCCGTCTTCTCACCAGCCTTCATCGTCTGGTTTGTTGTCAAGGCATCCGCGTAAATGCTTTGTTTTCAGTATCTTTATATATCAATAACTTCTAATATGTCACAAATTGTCTGAACTACACGATATTTTGCTATTTCAGATCCAGACTTCTGGACGTCGATCGCGTACTACGAGCTCGACCAGCAAGTGGGCGAGATTTTCAAAGTTCCACAACGTTGTGCCAGCGTGATTGTAGATGGTTATGTAGATGCGTCCGGTAATGGCGGAAATCGCTTTTGTCTTGGACAACTTTCTAACGTTCATCGTACTGAGGCTAGTGAAAAGGCTCTACTACATATCGGTAAGTTGCATGGTAATATACTATCGGTTGAGACAAAAATTAGATTCTTGTTACGTACTATATAAGTGGTTTTGCTTTTAGGCAGAGGTATTCAACTGGATAAGCGAATGGAGGGAGATGTGTGGGTTCGATGTCTCAGTGATCAAAGTGTATTCGTATCAAGTTACTATTTAGACAGGCAGGCTGGTAGATCACCAGGCGATGCTGTGCATAAAATTTATCCACAGGCTTATATTAAAGTATTTGACCTGCGCATGTGTTATGAACAAATGAAACAACAAGCACAAGCGGCACAAGCAGCCGCTGCCGCACAAGTTGCAGCTGTGGCGGGAGGTGCTGGTGCAGCGTATAGTATGAACCATCCTTCGGCTTCTATCGGTGTTGATGACCTTCGTCGGTTGTGTTTACTAAGGTTGAGCTTTGTAAAAGGCTGGGGTCCAGATTATCCGAGACAGTCTATTAAACAAACTCCGTGTTGGATTGAAGTTCGTTTGCATCGAGCGTTACAACTACTTGACGAGGTCTTACATCAGATACCCATCAACGAACCTATGCCTAGTGATCGCTAGTAGCGTGTTCTACGGTTAGATGAAGTGGACTTGTCCATTACAGTGTAACTTAGACGAGTGGAGTTTGGACTTCGCATTGGTCGTAGAACGAATGTCACGTAAGAATGTATAATGGTGAATGGCAACTTTTGTTCGTTTATGAGATCTGCAACAAGTTGGAGATGTAAAGTTTATACACGAGTTTTGTTCAAAGAAATCTAAGTAAAAGATGTTACTTATAAAATTATAGGAACCCAAGACAACTTTTTAATTTTTTAATTTTCTATTTCAAGTTTTAAAATCTATTTTTTTTTAAATAACACTTTCTTCCACCATCTCTTTCTATTCTTTCTTTCTCTATTTATGACATGACGTCATCTAGTGAGGTTGATATATCCAGGTTCGTCGTTCTTATTCAACCCAGGTTGAAAAATGAAATAGTCCTAAAAATGTCTAGTATGAAATCACGTAAGGATGTTGCATGTGGAGCTTATCACCGAATGTAGCAGCTAGTGATGCCATGTTAGAAGTTTTTCTACGAATTTTTTTGTTTTATACTTTTTGTTACTACGGATATTCTTTCCTATATGTTCATATGAATACACAACGGATACATGTTTCCTATCTAAAGCTAGATTTCCCATTTTTGTACAGCTCGTCTCTCAACGTGAAAATACTTTACATTGTTTTTCATTCGTAAGGTTTATTCAAAAGATGGAAAAGAACTTATTTTCTGAAAATTTACCCGTTTAGTTATCGAATTTGATTTAGTACTTGACATTACTCGATAGAAATTCGCTAAAACATGACTGCTCGTCTTTTTCGAACGTTATATATCGAACAGATATCGAACGTGCTTTCCTTCTATTGTTACTAGTCTCCTAACCAGTTATTTGTTCTGTGAACTTTTATGTGAAGGGGATGGGAGGAACGACACATGTTCTTTTGAACAAATGAGATGAGGTGTGTATAGCTCACTTGGTAAGACGGTGGGCTAGTAATACAAGGGTGATTGCTGGTAGTCGTTCAAATCTCCGGCACTGTAGAATACTGTGATATGAAAATATAGAATAATAATGTAAGCAGCGAAAAGGTATATATGAGATTGTGCATGATGTGATGCAAATAAACAAGTGCCTAAAATTACTTGTATGAAAACCACATATACATATATTATGTGCAAGTTCCACTGCCTTAAAATCTGAGGTATACATTCCTGATGGAGGCCTACATCATTACACTGCCAGTTACCCCCGGCCTCGGAAAAATAAATTTAAAAAAAAAATCATCAGAGCAGCCCTCACCTCTTTTTCCTTTTTGAAAAATAATGACGTCATTAACAAAAAGTGGCGATACCTCAGGGAAAAATTACGTCACAAAGTTCTTTTATTGTGATAAATTACGTCACAGCTATAAAACGTTTATAAACGAGACGGGTACTGCAATGAGAGATAATTTCTGAATTAATGGGTAGGAGTATTGTGTATGATGCATGAAACTTGGCACAGACAATTTCCGTTTTTCAATTAACTGTAGGTTAATTAGTGACCCTGACCCAAGAATCAAGGTTCCTCGCATTTGAAATAAGCCTAGGACAAAATTCTAAAGAACAAGCCATAAAATTCATCTTATTTGTAAATTAACTTGAACCCAACATAATACATTTATATACACAATATATATTTCATCCATAATAATTTGCATAATTTGAAGTTTGCCACGAATTATTCTCAAGCCTTAACTCACGATATTATTGACCTTATTTCACTCCTTCCAAAGTATGCAGAAGATGAGGTTGAACTTACTGAAAGTATCTGTGGCATATGGTAATGGAGGAACGTGGGGACTAGGAAACCCACATATTTGCATAATGAAAAAGTATGATAAAGAAATTTTTGGAAGTGTTAGATATTCGAATAATAGTTTCCAGATAAAAACTTCAGAAAACCTAAGTAACACAAAGTCCAAGGAAACTTATTCTTCTTGCCATAGAAATGTGAATCGAATTTCTTTGTTATTACGCGAAACTTGGCGTAATGTCATCAAACAATTCTCGAATATCTACCGTAAAATTATCATCTCGTTCATCCTCCATTGTTGTAGTTGATTGATTACTGTCACACGGTTGACTAAAACCCCACAGTTCATCTTCTTCGTACTGCTTCAACCAATCCTCAGAAACAGGAACAATTTGATCTTCATTGTGATTTGTTGAGCCCAAAACTGGCTCAATTTCTTCAACTGAAATATTCGGCAAGCTGTCATTATTATCTGTATCAATATATTGCAAATACGCTTCGAACGAAGACTCTATTGATTCGCAAAGCGTTGGTTGTTTACTTTCACCTATTAATTTATCGGTGTTTGTTTTTATTTCTGTATTGTTTAGTGGTGTTTGGTCTTTTGACATATTATTCCCTGAAATGATTGTGGAGATATGTGAGGATTCTGTCTTTTCGGGCACGTCTGCTAGCTCATTTTCAAGCCATTCATTCAACTCATCATTCTGACCATCGATAAATTCGCACAGAAGTTTCATGTCTACGTCTGTTGTGCTTCCATCACAGTCGTTAAGATTTTTACACATAGTGCTGGATAATTCAAGTTCCTGATTTATGTCAACATATTTTGTTGATCTGTTTACGATAGCTTGAGGCAAATCTGTTAAAGGTTCACGCCTAACACGTTTTCGTATTGGTGAATACGATACATTTGTTTCAGTTGAAACATTTACATCTTTACCCAAATTTCTACCAACCTGAAATATTTATCTAAGTAGAATACTACTTGTTTATTATGTAACTACGGTAGAAGCCGAATAACTCGAACTCTCTATAACTCGATATTTTCGAGCAATTTCCTCTCGAGAATTCTCTCACAAAAGGCTCACTATAACTCGACGAATTATTATGAGTTATTGAGAGTTTACTTTATCACTTGTGAAAATGCATCAAATTTTACTCTTCAATAGGTATTGACCTTATTATTTCGAAGCACATGAAAAATTTCATGTGTTTTTAATTTTGCTGAAATAGAGTACCTATAAAACTCACATTCTTTCTTTTCACTTGTCGATTCTTCAAAAGTTTCTTTAATCTGATTTTCGTTTTTCTCCATACTTCTTCTGTGTTATCAGCCTAAAAGAAAATTTCCTAAAAGAATATTTTCTTATGTTAACCCATACAAATGTTTTCGTATTTCTATGGTTAAACTGATTACTTTTTTACATTACTGTTTTTTACAGGATTTGGATATAAAATTCCCGTGAAAAGGTAATGTATTTACATGTCAAATTTTCCATAACACTGATAAATTGCTACATACGTGTTGCTCAGGACCCTAATACTTTAATTAAGTGACCAATAACTTCCCGATTTTTGTTATGCCTGAGCAATAACAAAAGTTGTTGAAATAACTTGTTATCACGCCAAAATAAAGAAAATTGAGATTGAGGGGCAAGGGTGGCTTATTAAGCCGGGTTAGTCCCTATGGCGTTGTATTTGGCTGATTTGTCTGATGACATATCAGGATGTTTAACAAATCTTTCTTGGTTTTACATATATCATTGTGGCGTTATGTAAGTAGCCTTGGGACGAGGTTCGTCTTGTTTTGATGTCATACAAGAAGACCCCGGTATAATTATATTATTGAGTAACCTCTGGCACCCGAAAAGTTAATTAGTAGTGAATGTTGTACTACTTACGTTCACGATTCTTAAGCACCTCTGCCGAAAGTTGTTGTTATTAGATATCTCGATGACATCTGTGACACTTTTTGCAATTTGTCGAATTGAGTAATTTCTTAAATTCTAAATATTCCAAATAAAGGTTACAAAATGGAAAAGGAATCAGTTGTTTTCAATGAGAATAATCCTACCTTTATTTCATCTGCGTCTGCTTTTGCTAACAATGACATTTTAGCTTTTGTTTTTAGGATGTAGATTTTGGAATGAAAAGAATTCGATGGGTTTTCGAGCGTGGATATTCGATTTACAAATCGCATGCGCTGTTCTTTCAAAACAAAGATGGTACTATCACAGTGACAATAATGTCGTACCATCTTCTTCCACTGTGCAGTAGTTCACTGCGAAAAATGTAAACATTGAAATCCGTCTATTATATTTTCGATTTTTTTGATCCGCCTGATACATAATTCTTCCTAATTTTTAAGTGAAAGTGTAAGAACATCCTTCTTGTTACTGGCTTACAATTAATTTCTCATATTTCATTCTGAAAATATGGGTAATGGGGAAATTTAGAAAATTTGGTGAAATATCATCATCTTAAAGTAACAAACTCTAACCTCGTGGTGAGCAAGCTCGGGGAGAATGAATTTAGTATTTGAAAATGTTAACATCTTTAGAAGCAAAGCCTCTTTTCTTCCTCAAACGTTCGAGCGTTATCTGGTTATATTAACAATGAGAAGTTTTTTTTTGGTTTAATAAAATCAGAAAAGCCTGTTGTTTGGCTTTGCAAAAGTGAAATGGGAGATCAGATATCCCAGTGTTTTTACTTTTCCTTTATCTGCCACTATTACTACTAATGTACACCATTAAAATCTCCATTCACACTATGTTTTATAGCCCGGACACGATAATGATTCAGTAATAATAAGAATAATGAGTGGTTCAATGTTACAAATGGCAGATGCTGTCGCTCAAAATCCTTGGAAATTTTGTATGGTCTGTGGCTACAAACTCACATTCAACAATGTAGATGAATTTAGGATTCATTTGAGAAAGATACACTGTACTAAAGAGGGTGGCTCATACGTTTGTAAATATGGGAGAAATAATGTATGCCCGTCATTGCCAGTTGAAGGTGTACATGAAAGAGATTATGTGGATCATGTGGAAAAAGTCCATATTGGCTTAGATGGTTTGTATAGTGATATTTACTGTAATGTCCAAAACAAACTTTTTGTTAACGGAAACCGATGTGCTGAGTTTTTTGTATATTGATTAATGACATTTTCACACAATGTACCTTTCCAATTGCAGCGCAAAGTTATCGGATCGAGTGGGACTCGAACCCACGACCTCTCGCTTGCCGGGCGATTGCTCACAAGGGGTTGGTAGCTTAGTGGTTAGAACAATTGCCCGGCAAGCGAGAGGTCATGGGTTCGAGTCCCACTCGATCCGATAACTTTGCGCTGAAATTGGAAAGGTACATTGTGTGAAAATGTCATTAATCAATAAACTTTTTGTTGTTTTTTATGAGGTATACATATGTTAGCTTAAGTTGGCAACAAAGAAAATATTGCTCCATGAAAATTTGTCATATTTTTGGTTAAAGTGTTTTGTTGCATATGCCAGGTTGTCATTTCCTCTACGAAATAATTTTATAGGTAGGGCAAATGATCATCATATGCCTAAGTATGGTGCAGCATCAACTTTACCATCCTCTCCAGTAAGACGGACAAGCTCAACATCTTCTTTTGTGAATGTGATTTATAAGGATGATCAATTAATTGGGAAAGACAAAACCAGTTGGACACAGTATCCTTGTCAAAATCTGAGTGCTGTCTTAAATGACCCAAGAAGAAGTACAAGAGAGAGTGATTTTTTCACTCGGCTGTGGGGAGAATCTTTTGTCCCTCATAGTGTTGTTCCCCTGACCCTACTTCCTAATACACCACGGTTGTATTTCACAGATTATTGGAAACGCTATGAAATAGTAAGTTTTTTTTTAGTATAACCTTATTATTTCTTTTAACTGATATTCCTGTATCTGAACACCTTACATTCTGTTCTTTTGTCATTGTTTTAAACTTTATAAACTTTCGTGGATTTTGGCCATTTCCTCGAAAAGTTTGCAATGTCTTCATCTGCGAAAATATGTCTCCGCGAAATGTTAATTTTTTCTCTCTATAATACAAATGTTTGAATTTCAAAAATGGGTATAGATAATAAAAACAACTTTTTTATGTCATTTTTTCATTTTTTTTCGTATATATACACTAAATTATTTTTTCAACATATCACGGATGTCTCTGCTTTTGACTTCGCCTTTTAAGTGGAAGGACTTTATCATTTGCCAAGATGGCATTATTTATATATTTGATGTTTTCATTGAAGACTATGAACGGGGCGACACGGCATACAACACTGTATTGAACCAGGGTGCGAAATAACGGCCGGACACCGGACAAAGTCCGGTAAAAAATAGACTTGACCGGCAATTTTATTACAAAATGCTCTACTGAACAGGTCATTGTCCTGCCAATACATTTCCCCCAAAAAAGTAGCTAACTAGTTGATTTTGATTTTTCAATCTTGTGACATTTTTTCTTAACTACATTATTATTATTTTTTTTCTTGTTGCGCAGTAAAAAGTCGGTTTTCTTCTTCATTTCACTTTCGACTTTCCACCTCTTGTTTGCGTGATATGAAAACAAACTTTCTACCCTTCCACTGAGAGTTTGTTATTAAAACTTTTATTAATTACAGCGTATATATGGTTGATTAGTAACAGCGGAGGAGAGCGCATGTAAAATGTGCGAAATGTTTTAACATTCATTTCGGCAGACAACAGGTGAAGTAAGAAGGTGATGTTTTGCAGGTTGACGCGTGGTAAATTTGTCCAGAAAGTTTATTTAGTGTCAGTCTTTTATTCTACACAATCAATGTTGATGATTGCAAATAAAGAAAAAGGTTAAACACAGACGACGAAATAAACGTTTATTTTCATAAAGAAGCAAATTGAAATGTCGAAGAGAAAGTTGATAATAATTCTTTAGATATTCCTGCAAATAATTGCGTTATAGATAAATAATTATTTTTAGACAATCCGATTTGCTCAAGTTTATCTGTGAATTATTTCACCAAAGCATTATGATATTCGTAAGAGACATAAGATCTACCGTTCATCAATAGTGCAGTGGTGAAGAGATAAGGCTAACGTATTGTTAGTTTCAGTGATTGGGTCAGCGTTCGAATTAGCAGATCGCGAATCGCGAATCGCAATTGAATTTAAAATATTAGCGATGCAAAATTATCACGAAATGCTTAAAATCGCGATCTTTGATAGAACATCAACTTCAAGTTTAAAACTAGCTTGTTGTTAAATTATTTTGCGTCACGAAGAAGCTATTAACAAGGTATACTATTGTACAAAAGCTTGTGAGTTTTAATTGAAGTATACTTATTTTTGTTAATAAAAGTTCCTCACTTTCTACATATTCAAATTGACGTCACTAAAGCTGGTTTTCCAATGATGGGTTCAAATAGTTATCACGCGATGAATAAGTATTAATAGAACACCAGCTTAATGTGAAAACGATTTCTTCACTGATAACTAGCTGGCTTGGGACGCCAAGTTGCTAGAATCGTCCCCTTCACCAGCCAGTAATATGAAAGACTTTAAACTTGTTTCATTTCTTCATACAAGCACTTAATCAGTGACCTGTCAACATCTTCAATGACCGTTCAATTCACACTAAATTCGTAGAATCAGCCGGACATTGACCTGCTCAGATAATTTTCTTATTTCGCACCCTGTGAACACTGTATTTTATAACCTTTTCATAACCTTTGTTTGTGTATAATACATTTTGAAGACAAAAAAATTTTTTTATCTACTGCCATCCGCGAAAATTAGTCCACACAAATTATTTGAAGTTGGCCATCCGTGAAAATATGATGATGATGACTTCGTGAAAGTTGAAATATAAGATATGACAACAAACTCATTTTTGTTTTATTTATAATCTCACTTCAAGATTTAAATAGAATGAATTTATTCGGACTCTCATTTATTTTATGAACTATGGTAAGGTCGAGAACAAAGTGTGTCAGCAGTTTTCTTGTGAGATAATATCCACAAGGGAGCCAATCATTTTTTTACTTTGTTTGAGAGCATTGTTAATAATAAACAGCTGCTCCTCCCAGATCATTTCTCAATTGTTCCATTTCTGCTGACATCAGCATAGTGCAACACTCAGCTCTACATGTAACAGCTCATTATCTTTATAAATGACACGAAATTTGATGTCACATCTGTAGTGTGAAAAGATACCATCTTTTTGAGGTGGAAAATTGCTTTTAGAAATACATGCAACACGAACGATTAAAAAGGGCTGTTCTGGCACCACATACTGGGAAAAAGTATCATTCTCAAAATAAAGAAATCCACTCATGCAAGAAAAAACAAGGTAGACATTTAATAATAATAGTATACAGCTGGACTTACAACTGTAAAATGTTGGTTGTTTGGTCTAATAGAGGATTATAAAGATTATATACTATTATAAAAGTCACAAGAAAACTAAAATAATCAGTTTCCTACAAGAGAGTTTCCAAAAGAGAGGCATTCATTTGTTGGTGTCTTTTGTTTGCCATTTTGATAGATGAGCCTCTTGTTCTTGACCCATTCTAATTGATGAGGGATTCCCACTGCGGAGATCAGCACATTGCAACCCTTAGTTACATAAAATTGTTTATTTTTAAAAACTGAAAACGATTGGCTTTTTAGCAAAAGTTCAGGTAGTAATTTCATTTTGTCTTTAGCATTAAAACATTCTTTTCAGGGAACAAAATATTTCTTTAAAATTGTTTAATAATATAAACAAAGTTTTGCTTTTATTATTATGTAAAGTTTTGGTGTGAACCTGACATATCTATCATGTAATTTCTCTCTAGGAGCCCATAATGCAGATGATGTTCCAGAGGTGAGAATTTTCTTGATGATATGATTCATATACCTTATAATACCTTATATTTATATTATATAAGTTAATTTCCAACTCCTTGTCTTAAAAAATCAAAATGTGGGATTGGTCTCAATTTTCCAAAATGGCTTTACCCAATCCACAATGTTTCAGGCACAGGGCCTGTTGTAGTTCTTCATTATTTTCAACAAACCCTTAGCCAAATGCAGCTGTGAATTGAAAAAGAGAGTTTCCAATTTGGACTGATAATAACAACATTTATCATTGTTATTGTTTATTGATTGATTTTTTTATGTTGTTTTCCAGATTTTCCTCAAAGCGGACTTCCAGCTAGAAGATCCAGAGACCTTTAACGTTGTACTGCCATGGTCTCATATCAGTTCAAAATCAGAGATGAGAAAGAATTCTGGGAAACTACTACAAGAAAAAGTAAACCTATGTTATGAATCATGCAAACCAAGAGAAAGTGTGAAAGTAGTGAATGGTTTTGTGACGTTTCTCGGACACCCTGTTTTAATCTCATGATTTTCTTTTTGGTTTTCAGCTTGCACACTACTTGGATACTGTAGAAGTACAACTTGCCCAACAGATTGCAACAAAATCGGATGATTTTTTTGGAGCAATGAGATCTCAAGAATCTCTTGAAGGTGAAGTGAAACAATCTTGTCATGAAGTCCAACAGCTAAGGTAATTAGTTATTCTACAGTCTGTTAAATTGCATGGTTCCACACAAAAGGAAACATTTTTGTTGCTTAAAATGTTTTCATTTCCCAATACATTACTTAATACCTACTAATCTTTATGCTATCTATATATTAATAGCTTTTTCTCTGTCTGTCTGTTTGTCTGTCTGTCCGCCACGCAAAATGGTAGATGTGAGCTGTGTGAGAAACTATTTCTCTTCTTGTACGCGACGTCAGTGTGAAGCCATTGCATTGAGACCCAGATGGAATGGAAAATTTACCAGTTTTTGTAGGAAAACGATCCCATACCATTGTTTTGATCAGTTTTTCCAGCTCTACAACATGTGTACACTTATTGTTGCCAATTCCTTAATTTTATTTTTCGTGAACTCAAAGCAGGCTGAACATGGGCGGTGAGCGCCGTCGCCTTGGCGGCTAGTATTAAAGATAATGAACTATCATAAGGTCGAGAAAAAGTGTGTCAGAACCTTTCTTGTGAGATAATCTCCACAAGAGAGCCAATCATTTTTTAAATTTGTTTGAGTGCTTTTTTAATAATAAACAGTTGCTTGTTCCCAGACCGTTTCCCTATTGTTCTATTTCTACTGACATTAGCATAGTGCAACTCTTAAGCTCTCCATATAATAGTTTAGACAACAAGTTTGAAATAGCAAGGTCTAATCTAGAATGGAAGGGCAGTATCCGGCAGAAGGGGAAAA
This sequence comes from Turritopsis dohrnii, assembly GCA_027922465.2. Taxonomy (NCBI): domain Eukaryota; kingdom Metazoa; phylum Cnidaria; class Hydrozoa; order Anthoathecata; family Oceaniidae; genus Turritopsis; species Turritopsis dohrnii. The sequence goes on along the minus strand of BQMF02000124.1, from coordinate 39,501 downwards.
GTACACATTATGAACATCCAAAGGGCACTTTTTTTAGGAAAAGGGCAACCTGAGCTTTATTTCGGTGGGTTAAACCTGTGACCCCCCTATACAAGAGTGATTTTTGAAGTTTTAAAGTGAAATAAATTTTTGAAAAAAAACAAAAACGCAGAGGGCCAGCGTCCGATCAACGGACGCTCTTTTGGCCTAGATTAGACCCTGAATAGGCTAAAACGTTTCAGTATATTATACCATCTTCAGTGCTCTGTACAAATGATCTTAAAAACAGTATTAAATAAGAATATACAGATAGATAGGTGTTATAAACTTAATAGTTTCAATTATCTATTAGCAGTAAAAAAGAGTTGGATGTACACTTTGGAGCTACGTCATGCCATTTCGGAATAGAAGTAGGGTGTTAGATGTGAAGTATTCATTTAATGATGCTTGGTGTTTTGCAATAAGAGATGTTTCTAAGTTTCTGTAAATTATTGTATTTAATGGTGCAAGTAGAATTGATCGCCATGTAAATTTGTGATTAAGGAACTTTTGGAGGTGCTTAGCAGGTTCCGAATCTCCATTGATATCGTTGTGTTCATTCTAGCTTACTACTTATGTTGTGTTTTTCCAATGTATGTTTCTTCAATTCAGCATTTACCCTCGTATAGATGTGACATGAAGGGTGTGTTTTTTTCTCTATAAAACGAATAGGGGCCATACTTTCTTTGTTTCTCATTTTATGATGAAATCGAACCTAAATTATCTACTTAATTTATTGGATTTTTATAATAGTATCATTATAATAGTATATCAACTGTCAGGTATATAGGAAGTTGTATATTATGTTCATCTTGTTTATCATTGTAGACAAAGGTTAATAGAAATGAAGAACCGACTTGTGAAGGAACCACTAGACGTTATGAGATTGGTTCGGCTGCGTAAAAGATATGGGGTTGTGGAAGAGAAGGTGCATGGATTCTTTAATTCAAAATAAAAGGGCAAAATCATGGCTAGTAAAGATAAATGAGAAATCTGAAAGTTTTAAATACAACTTTTTTTGGAATCTTTTCAACTAAGCTTTCTGAGACATGCATTTCAATCATAGTTAAAGCTGATGGCAACTATACACCAAACACAGCCGACCATTCAACTGTTATTAGCCAATTCTGACTTTGTTAGTGCACTGGATCTAATCGAAACATCTCTAGAAGTGTTAAGTCAAGAACTGGCTGGTGTTCAATGTTTCAGGTGATTCTCTCATTTTAGTTTGTAAGAATCGAAACTTTTCTTTTCCTTTCTTTGTTAATCTATCCATATGGCTTACTAACTGTCCTCTTTACTTTCAGGCATCTGGGATCACAACTGACTGAAATGAGGAGAGTCATCGAAAGAATGATGGTGGCAGATTTTATTGACTTTGCTTGCACCATATTGAATCAACCTTATTCTGAGAAGAGAGAAATTTTATTTGAAGAGGTAATTCTTGTCATTCACAACTGGTTCTTTTTGGGAGAAGATCAGCTGTTTACGACTACTAGTACACTGTTTTTTTTTGTTTTTTTGTTTTTTTTAGGACCGTCTTCTGTCAGTTGTGTTGGGACTGCTACATCAAAGACAATTGAATTTTCTCCATCTTTATAAAACTGAGGCGTTTTCACTGATTAAATCAAACATCAAACAGGTATAATGTTTCAGTCAATTGTTATGGAACTAAATCGAAATATCAGTTCTGTTGTTATAATATTATTGGAGGGAGTTTATGTTGAATACATACTATCAATATTTTATTTACAAAACTATTATATAAGAACATATCTAAAGAGTTCCTTTCCTTACGAAGTCCTTTCATAATTTTACAGACTGCTCACGATGCTGTTCCTGAGGACACAGATGTAGCTGAAGAGCAAAAGTAAGGAAGAGTTTTTGGATTTTTTTTAATCTTTCCTTCATTTGCTTTTGGTATAATCATGTTTGATTCCATATTTCCAGTGCAAAGTTTGGTGATTATATACGTTCACTAGCTCACGATGAGTGGCTGATGGTGTTGGAAGCTGTGTTTTGTGTTGTTTTACAAATACTACGAAACATGAGGGTATATCCTGTTCTTTTATGTTTAATTTTATATCTTCTTGATTACTGATGTAATAATCCAAGGATTGTAAACACTAGGTTATTTATGACGGATTGGTGGGAGTTTTTTCATTGGCTGCTGGTATCAAAGCGGAAGAGGAAGACAAATCGACAGATATTCCTATCACCAATGAGTGAGTAATTCACTACGTGGATTTCGATTATAGACTTCAGGTTTGTGTAGAATTGGATGTCGTGTTGTTGGTTGTTTTTTAGAACTGACTCTTTTTTGGAGAAATCGGAATGTGTGAAGTTAATGGGAGAGAGTAAGGATATTTTGTGTGCAGCCTGTGAGCTTGCACAGACCCGATGTTCCAAAGTTATCATCATGAGAGCAAAGGTAAGTCGGATTTTCTGTCGTATCGTGTCGGATTTTCTATCGTCTTTCTGATTACCTTTATGGCATTTACTTTTATCGCGTTTATTGCAAATGGTTAAGTTAGCTTTAATTTTGTAGGGAGGTTTGCTCGACAAACTTTCATCGAAAGATTTTGTTGTTTTGGCTCGAATTGTCGAAAAATTTGCGACAGACTGCGAACATGTGTCTGGTCGTCAATCACATAATTTACGTGGTACATTGCTATCGCAGGCTAAAAGATTTACAGAAAGATTTCATGAAGAAAAAAAACATAAAATCAGGTAATATTGTTCCCATAGTAATGTTGTTCCCATAGTAACGTCTCCATGGTAATGTTTTCTATGGAAATATTGTATCAGTGTTGCATAATTAGTTGTATAAATTATATCTTGGTACTCTTTTTAGCAATATACTCGATATCGAAAGATGGCGCCAGGCTGATGTACCCGCAGAAATTCAAAGTCTGGTCGATTCCATGGCGGAAGGTAAGTTCCAGAAAGTGACATCATTATTAATATTCTGTTTTTCCTTCGTTTCGAGTTTTTACTTCCACCAATCAAAACGATGTGTCATCGTGTCAACACTATCCAGTCAGCTAACCTACAACAGCAGCTTAATAAACTGACACATCGTGAAATAACGTTTTGATTGGTGGAAGTAAAAACCGACTCGATGAAGAAAATGTGATTTTTTTAACAATGACTCCGCTTCGTAACGTTTTGTGTTATTGTCACTAAAATGTTTCGCCTTCATATGTAATTGTAATATATTTTCTTCGCTCCACTTCGATCTCCTAGAACATTCATGATTTCACTATAAAAACAATTTTCAGGTGTCGACAAAGAATATGGTAACAAAACGCAAGGTAAGTTAATGGTAGTATGTTTGACCACAGCTAGATTATATAAGAAGACAGGAACCGGCTTGTTTCAGTGAAGCCGTGTTTTCACTCTGATCGATTTACCGGTATCTCTCACCTTTCACTTCTTTAGGGACAAATGTAGCTTCGTCTACCCTTATCGTACAAGGTCAGCGCTTTGCTGTGGTCGGGTAAGCCTCCTGCTTGATATTCTGTTGATTTACCTTCCAGAACTAGGAAGCATTTTAAGAAAAGGTCACAACATATAAGAAACAGTACTAACAGCACATTCAATCAAGCGATCTTTGCAAGTTCTGCTAGTTTCATATCGTCGATTTTGTTCTTGTAGTTGGTCTTCAGTGATCTCGATCCGCGAACAAATAATATCCTTTCACAAAAGTTTTATAACAATTTTTTTCGTGACATTAGATCCTTGCTGTTTTAGAACTCTGTTAATTCTGTTGAAGATCATCGTCGAATACTGTCAGTGCGTGGATGACGTTCCAATGCTAACCACTGATTTATTGACGAAACTATGCGAAATCCTTAAAGTAAGTTGCGATTGAATCTATAATAATACTAACAATGGCAATACATACTCTAATCATTTCTATTATCCTCATCATCGCTGTATCAAGTGTTTACGTCACATATAAGAATATTTATGCCAGTCACGTGATATATGACCAAATCAAAATAAAATCGTCAAAAAATCACTGCGACGAAGAGCATTCTTATTGAAGTTGTGTGTATATTTTTATAGAAATGCACTCCTTCGCAGAGATTAGTTTTAACAAATGTAGCCGCTGGGACAACTTTTTGACTTTGCATTCGTTCAGACGAATGCGATAACGTTTCTAAATGTTTTTTTTTCATCAGTTGTTTAACTCGCGTTCTTGTCAGTTGGTGCTGGGTGCTGGCGCTCTTCAAACAATTGGCTTAAAAACAATCACTGCCAAGCATTTAGTGCTGGTAGCTCAATCCCTGGAAGTCGTTATATTGCATGTTCACATCATAAAAAGTCATTTCGAAGTTAGATTATCGCCACGTCAATACGTTCTCCTCTCACAGCTTGATCAAATCGTTAAGGTGAGCACGGTTTGTCTCGGAGATTGTGGAGTGGTAAGCGGTATGTGTTTGAAGCTTTTTAACACAGGGTTGCCAAATGCGAAACATTCCTGAATACGCCGGTTTTATTGTGTTCCAATATTAGATAGTTTATGCTTTGATAATATCTTCTCCCATATTCTACCCAGGTGGATATGATACCTGCTAAGAGTATACACGAGGGACACTCTTTTATAGAGAGTTGTTCTGCGTAATGAGTAATGGTGTGTTTTCTAAGTTCTATCTTACTTCCTATTTAGGATTACAACAACCACAGACACGAATTGTTGTGTAAAATCGTCAACTTGATGGAGGAATTGTTTAGGTCACAATTAGAACACGTAAGTTGATACTTACGTATTGTTTCATCAAAGATGCATGTCGCATATATAAAGGTTTGCTTGGATTCCACTGTTTAGTATGAAGTCCGCCCACCGATGCCATCCAAAGAAATGCGTGCCATTGTAAAACAAGTGATCAAATTAAGAGAATCTCTCAATTTAGTGTTGGTTGAACACCAGCTTGAGGTATGATAACATTCTTCATGTGTATATACCCTCTATGTATATACACATAATATGGACCCTTTACTTTGTATAGTCCAGGGACTTCCAGTCCATTTCCTCTTGAATTTTGTCGGCTACCAACTACCTCTACTGTGACATTTCCACCGTGACATTTTCAACCTTTGCCAAAATGTACTTTATATACCTAGCGTCATACTTCTCTCGTATATATGATCAATTTCCCATATTTTTGGTGCATATTATCCTTTTAGGCACTTTTATTTTTAGCCCATGGGCTTAAATCCGGAGAAAAAAAAAAAAAAAATTGACTCAACATTAAAAATCCGCTTTTAAGCCCATGAGCTTGAAAACGGGGTAATAGGGTAGCTGCTAACAAAGCTTGGTCGATTATTTTTTTAGATGTTATTTCGCGATATCAGACGGTGTTTTAAGGATTGCTACGCTGAGAAATTAGCGTTACTGAAAGTAAAGAACGATGGTGGACCACAACATGGGTATGTCATCTATCTGTGCCTCACTGACCTAAAAGCAACATTTATCTGTGCCTCACTGACATAAAAGAAATACTTACTAAGCTATACTTTAAGGGCTGTTCTACACTAGACAGATTTTGTGACAGTCGTGACGGATCAGTTAAATTTTTTCAAGTGATATTTCGTCATTATCTCTTCAATATTGAAAGGTTGCCTTTTACAGCTACACGCGATCGGTATAACGTAGCGTCAAATCTAAAACTTCTTGTTTTCTTAAGCCTGGTTCAGACTAGCGATTACGACGTTTTAAAAGAAAATGAATCGTCGCAATCGCCAATCGCCAGCTGTGTACACTCTCATGTATTTCATTAGTAATTAGTACTCAATCAGAAATTTTTGATATTTTGTCGTCGTAATCGCCAGATATTTACGACGATTTTGACGATTACAAAAGCGTTCACATTAGACGATTATGACGATTACACTGAATTTTAATCGTTGTAATCGTCAGGTCTGAACCAGGACTTATTGTTTTTATGTTATGTTAACATGGTTATTTTGAATTTTTTTTGAAATTTTTTAAAATTTTTCATGTTACAATCTTTTAGGTTGGTAACATCCGATTGCATATTCTATTCGTCCAGTCTAAAGCAATACTCCGGTTTCACGGATTTAGACAATAAATTTGATGGCTTATGGACTACAGTGAATGAAAAAAGAACTCAATTTGAACAAACTAATAATAAACTTAATAACGTAAACAAACAAACAAATAGACAGACAGGTAAACAAATGAAGTATCCTCAAAGATGAAAAACAAATATGCTTTTACTTTTCTCATTGATCAGCCTCTCTTCCCAGTATTCATTGCAAAATCTTTCATGACTAGAGCGAATTATGGTTCTTGCAAATCAGGTCACTTAAAAATCTGTCGAAAGTTTGTGCACGTGTTTTCGTTTGTTTATAGAACCAGTCTGTTTATAGAAACCAGTTCTTGATTAAACTGAAGACAATGCAACCGAACGCTTACAACTGGTTCTCATCAGCGAATGAAAACAAGCGCTCATGATTTTCAGTCTTTAATAAGGTCCTGCACAATTTTAGTAGATACGATCTCGATGATATTTATTTGTTAGTCTGTTCTTCTTGGACTTAAAAATATTTCGAGAGTTCAGTAAGTACGACGAAGCAGGATGCGTAGTGAGCAACCTCATCCCCAGGGTTTCTTGCCTTTTCAATGTACTGGATGGCGGCGATCCAGATAGAAGCCCTGGTGACGAAGTTACGTAATGAGATGTTAGTGGAACGACGGAGGGGTTTGTTTTGGGGCTATTAGGAAAATCTAGTACGTTGTTAGCAGGAGATACGCACTTTCTACTTGATTCAATATTTTTATAAAATTCCTCTCGTTTTAAATAGCACAAATTAAGTTTTTCTAAATATTCCCGTACCAACGTACTCGCGTCTTGTCGTTTATCTTATTTCTCTTTTTTCAAAAGGCAATGAGGAACTGAACTTTATTCGTCGTAAAATTTTGCAAGCATATCAAAAGCCTTAGAAAAGGCTAATTTCCTTAGAATTTTAGAGAAGAAAAATAAGACCTTGAATCAGAAGGTAATTACAATAGTATAATACTGTGTTTATTTTAAGCCAATTTTGATAACAAAAATTACAAATAATTCCTATTCAGTTGTTGTTCTGTGATTTTTTTTAAAGGAGTTTCTGAATTTCGAGAGGACTTCAGCGGCCGCAATAAAATTCGTAGGTTCACTCTCAACCTTAGTCAGGCTGGACTCATCAAAGTGAGTCAAGGCTAACACACTCGCACTCATAGCATGACACAGATATGCGAGTCGGGAGAACTCATTTGAATCCATCCACAACCCCGACCAGGGATTTAACATATCCCTGCCCCGACCATAAATAACCATCCCTCGGCGATAACTTTGTATTAGTCCAGCTCTTCACCCTTTGCTTGTGGTGTTTCTGTTTTATTTCAATCATCGGAATCAAGACTGATCTCGCTTACTCAAACAAAAATAACAAGGTTTCAGGAAAAGATATTTTCTACTAAACGTATTAATCACGTGACTATAAGAAGGTAGAATGGCGTCAGAAAAGTTCTGCCTTTACAACGCCATCTGTCCAGCTTAACCAGGAAATTTCTCAAATGCAGACACTATCTGAATAACGTTGCACTTAAAGCCTTGTTCAGACATGGCGATTACGACAATTAAAAAAAAATTAATCGTCGCAATCGCCAGGTGTGAATACTCGCAAGTATTTCGTTAGTAAAGCCTGGTTCAGACTTGACGATTACGGCGACTACGACAATTAAAAAAAATTAATCTTCGCAATCGCCAGGTGTGAACATTCTCAAGTGTGTCAAGATATTGATATTTTGTCTATCGATTACGACGAAAAGTGTTCACATCAGACAATTATGGTGATTACGACGATTATACAAAATTTTAATCATCGTAATCGTTAGGTCTGAACCAGGCTTAATTACTAATCAATCAGTAATTTGTTTATATTTCATCGTCGTAATCGCCAGACATTTAGACGATTGTGACGATTACACTGAATTTTAATCAATGGTATGGTTCACCCCAGTTTCACTTCTTAACACCAGATGTGTCATGTCTCGGAAAATATCATGCCATGTAAAAAGTACTTTAAGCAACGTCATGTAAACAAGAGCTTAAAGCAGTAATTAACGCTTTATTGTCCAGAAGAGGGGTCCTGAGATAGCATAACATACTACTTCAGCAATCTGAAGGCTGACGACGACAGATCCTTTATCCATTCCGAAAACATAATTATTCTAGTTTTCATAATGTACCCCTCAATTATTGCAATAACTTTATTAACAAAAGCCATTATATACTGCTTAATGTATAAATAAGTTGCAAATCGGACATGCAACAGGATATTTTCTAACACTATCTTTTTTGTGTTTTAATTACTGATCATCTACTTCCATGCTTTGCGTGGAATCTGTTATTTGATCGTTATCAACATCCATTTGAGACGCATCACCACTATCCACATCCATTGACATTTCGACATCAGTCGGTAACTTTTCAACGGAAGACTGCACCTCTCCTCCAGGATTCGGCAACTCTTCAGCGGAAGAGCGTACCTCTCCACCAGCAGTCTGCGAGTCTTCAACGGCAGTGTTGATTTTTTCAACGGAAGACTGCACCTCTCCTCCAGCATTTGGCAACTCTTCAGCGGAAGACCGTACCTCTCCACCAACGGTCTGCGAGTCTTCAACGGCAGCCTGGGTTTTCTCAACGGAAGACTGCACCTCTCCTCCAGCATTTGGCAACTCTTCAGCGGAAGACCGTACCTCTCCACCAACGGTCTGCGAGTCTTCAACGGCAGCCTGGGTTTTCTCAACGGAAGACTGCACCTCTCCTCCAGCATTTGGCAACTCTTCAGCGGAAGACCGTACCTCTCCACCAACGGTCTGCGAGTCTTCAACGGCAGCCTGGGTTTTCTCAACGGAAGACTGCACCTCTCCTCCAGGACTCGGCAACTCTTCAGCGGAAGAGCGTACCTCTCCACCAGCAGTCTGCGAGTCTTCAACGGCAGTGTTGATTTTTTCAACGGAAGACTGCACCTCTCCTCCAGCATTTGGCAACTCTTCAGCGGAAGACCGTACCTCTCCACCAACGGTCTGCGAGTCTTCAACGGCAGCCTGGGTTTTCTCAACGGAAGACTGCACCTCTCCTCCAGCATTTGGCAACTCTTCAGCGGAAGACCGTACCTCTCCACCAACGGTCTGCGAGTCTTCAACGGCAGCCTGGGTTTTCTCAACGGAAGACTGCACCTCTCCTCCAGCATTTGGCAACTCTTCAGCGGAAGACCGTACCTCTCCACCAACAGTCTGCGAGTCTTCAACGGCAGCCTGGGTTTTCTCAACGGAAGATTGCACCTCTCCTCCAGCATTTGGCAACTCTTCAGCGGAAGACCGTACCTCTCCACCAACAGTCTGCGAGTCTTCAACGGCAGCCTGTAACTTCTCAACGGAAGACTGCACCTCTCCTCCAGCATTCGGCAACTCTTCAATGGAAAACTGCACCTCTCCGCCAGCAGTCTGCGAGTCTTCAACCGAAGACTGCACCTCTCCACCAGCAGAGGAGGGTAGCTCTTTTCCACCAGACTGTAACTCTTCACCAACAGGCTGTACCTCTTCATCGGCAGATTGCAACTCTGCACCGGAGTTAAACTGCATCTTGTCGCCAGCAGGTTGCTCCATATCAGCTGAAATAACTCCGGAGGAGGGATAATTACTTTGATTCTTATCGGAAGAAATCTGACTGTCAAATGGAGACGTTTCACCCTCCGTGGTAGCGGTTTTATTTGCCACAGTGTAATCTTTCAGAGAATTTGGACATTCCGTGTGGTCAGTGTGGCCAGGCGTATCCTCTTCATTTTTCACAGGAGCTTTGTTCGCGTGAGTGACGTCAGTGTTAATCGATTCATTTTCACTTTTAAGGCTATCATCAGAAGCTTCATCTACCATTTTGTCGTTCTTTCCTTCTGCAGCTTCATCTACCATTTTGCCGCTCTTCCCTTCTGCAGCAATTACATTGGATGTTGTTATTACAACTTTGCTAACTGTTTCTTCTTTGTTCGTTGCAGCTGCTGAAAGGCAATATGCCACACTTTAAATGGCACAATGTATAAAGAAATCTTCCGGAAATCTTTCACTGAAACTTATCCAATTACCTTCTGATAGACTCCCTTTTGACTTATCTTCTATGCTAACCAACTTTTCTGGAGTTCCCACTGTTGCTTTTTCTCTCGCACCAGTTTCTATAAATGTATCCGAGAATTTATTCAAAATGGCAACTACCTGTTCCATATGTCTTGTTTGAAAAAAAAAACTCTGTAAAACTGAAACCCGACAAAAAATGACAATATGTTACCTTTGATAGGTTTAAAACAAGGGAAGTAAGTTGTTCTCATCAATTTGTGATAAATTTGAAGGTCTTCTTCCAAAAACGTACAGAATATGATCTTCTCAATCTGAATAGGAAAGGACATATAAAGAAACCAATATAAACTTTGGTTACGTCTGAAATATGGAACATTAAATGAGACTAAAAACCTTTTCGTGGTTTTGTTCTAACCATGATCGAACAGTTCGTAGAGCAACATGAGCTGCGGCCAAATTCGGATAACCTAGAATGAAACATCCATGTATCTAAATTTACTTTGATCGCTATGACAAGCACAACAAAGCTTAATGGAAAACAAATAAAGATGATGACTTACCATATATTCCTGTTGCAACACACACAAAAGCCTACATAACAATAAAGCTACATTCAAACTTGGATCTATAACCACCTTTGACAAGTATTTATTGTGCACAGATGGTTGTTTTATATAGTGAGCTTTAAATTGAAACAACTACCATTAGGGAAAGCTCAAAGCGTTCGAGAGTTGGTGTGTTTAAGGTGGTCGTTATAGCTACGATACTTTTTGAGACTCATATTTTAACATACCTTTCAAAAGTTAACGAAAGATAAAATTCTGTCTCAGTCAACATGGTTAATTTTCGATACCATTAAGTATAGTAATATGGAGTAAGATGGTTCGGTGACGGGTCATTATATCTTGAAGTGTAGATAGAGCCTTAGAAACCGATATTTTTATTGGAACAAGATGGTAGGCGAGTGACGGTTTACAAAATGTTTACAAAAACAACAGCTTTGGCTTGCAGAAACGTTTTTGATGAGGGAATCTTCAAAATTTTTGGAAGCAGCACTTCTTCCTTATGCGACTCGTCTTGCCCCGTATTACGATAATTCGTTCTATTACATTAAATTACATAAAGACATCAGTTAACCAGGCTGTTCTTATTGAGGAAATACATACAACTATGCCAGCCCAGGTCTTGGGTATACAAAACATGATTGCTTGTGATCAAACACCAACATTTATGACAGTCTTTTAATGGAAGCAAGATCTTTATTAATAGAGCCAGCCTACCTATTAGACTGAATATCTTTAAATGACACCATACCGTACAACCATCTATTTATAGTGAACTGAGAGAAAAACTTAAAAAACTTCTACACTCACGATTGAGCGGATTTCGTGCTTTAAAACAAGTTCCAGAGTTGTCTTGTAGCAGCTTTCAAGTTCGTCGCGATTCTTACGTACCGGACCAACGGTATGGATAATATCTAAATCAAAACGGTATGCAAGAATCTTTATAAATTGATATGCACTCAGGTTTGATTCAAATCTACATTGTTTTACTTTTTTTGATAAAAGTGTCAATTGGCAAAGCTCTTAATCCTTAATGTGAGCAAGTTTTGAGTACTGCTATGCCCTCACTACCTTCTAGATCTTATTTACAAAACTAAATAAGCTCTGTGGGAGAGACCGCCATCATGTTTAACTATATAGATTTATCTAAAATCGGTTCAAATAAATAGCACTGGAAACAATTTTGTAAAAGAAGTCGCTCATGATTTTGTTGCTGATTTACCGCAGAGATATGTATAGCATTGCTCTAACTTGCCCTGAAGAAAGACTGCAATCGGTCGATGGCTTCTAATGGGCTGATACACTGCTTTTAGTGGAGTATCGAAATACGACATGACCACGAGATGATAAAGAGATAACAAAGTGTTATCATCATTACGATAACAAAAACGTTAACTATTTTTTTTCATTTGAAATCAATCATCAGGTCTAGCGCACATTCAGATCCAAAGTAACACAAACCACTTTAAACGACCCTCTTGAATTATCCCTAGAGTTTTGATATCATCTATACCCCAATGAACTCGGCCCCTCCCCCAGTTACATTGCTTATGAATACCACTTACATTTTGCAGGAAGTTTGTGACCTAAAAAAAATGATTTCAAATGCTTCAGATACCTTACAATACAATTCCTGGGCATTTCATCAAGTAAACATACAAGATTTCAGTAGAAGGATTTTAACAATGTCTAACAGAATCATTCTCAATAAGTGTAGTTTATACGGTCGAACTTTTGCCTTGTCTAATGTAAATCTAATGACCTGACTTATGAAAACTCTTGGATTCTTAAGTATAAGTATTCACAGGTCAATTGATTTACATAAGAAGGCGAAAGTTTGACTGTATAAACTACCTCTTACTTGTTTTCATATCCACCCCACATACCTGATGTTATTTTAGATTTTCCTGTATCGCAACCTTGCAATAAACGACATTCTTCCACAAGAGAACGACCAGCAGCGCGATGTATACAGCCATCAACTATTATATTATATTATAAGATACTGTTACAGCATGCTAAACTGTACTTTGGTAATTTTCATCACAAAACTATCACATTACCTCCTCCACCACCAAGAAGTGATCGATTAGCTGTAAAAGGCAAAATTATTTTAATACAACTAAACTTTCATAACTTTGACATATTTGACAAAACTCTCTCATTATAATTATTCTGATGAGTGTACAGATAAGCAGTAATTATCAAATCTTTTTCTGAGGAATAATAGCTCAATAATTTTTCATGATCATCATGAAGATAAACTTATCATAAACATATAGCTTTGAAAATCATAAATTTGTAGTAAATTTCAATCGAATATTCTTAAAAACAGAAAACAGTAAAAACAACAAACAACAACAACAAACAGAAAAAATGTTTACCTGCATTGACAATAGCATCAATTTCAAGCCTTGTGACATCACCTTGCCATAAACAAACTTTTTCATTCAATTTATCATCTACTTCATATGGTTTTTCAGGTGCTATTGGAAAAATAATCTTTTATGCTTTTTTATAAATTCACTACTGTATTCCTGAAAGACTGAGATCATACCGTTAATCTTTTTCTGATTTCTACTTTTTATACTATTGGATTTTGACAATAGCTTCCAGGGTATAAGAGAGTCACTCTTAAGAGTCACGTAGTTTTTGCCACATTTATACAGCTCTCTTTTCTGTTCTAGTGGCATTTCCAAAAACCATTTGCCATATTCGTTCTCCATTGGATTGCCTATATCGTCATGGAGAGAATAAAATGATAGAATTATAAAGGTTAGTAACAGTATGAATCTCAAATATTCTGACAAAATCGCCAGGTTCCATGAAATTTTTGCAACACCATAGAGATAAGATTCATAAATTGTGGCATTTATTAGTATTATCATCAAATTGTTCAGTTCCTTGTGAGCAAAGGGATTCTTATACTATTATTATACCATACTATGTAGGACACTACTTGAAGTCTCAAAGAAGAAGGATAACAAAAAGCATAATTAGAGTTGATAATAAAAAAGGGTGTATACAAACCTGTATTGTCGTGAAGTTCTTTATTGGACGATTTAGCATCGGCTTTCGAATATCCACCAAAATAATTAAACAGGTTATTCATCATACAACGTCGATTATACAATTTAAGCATATATATATGAAAATTTTTATGACTGATTATATCATTCAGCTAAAATTTAATGAACATCAATTATTCACAGCATCATAAACAGTATTAAGGTTTCGAAACAAATCAATAGATACAGAGAAAGTCCATGCAGCACTCCTAAACACTTCGCCCAACACTTCTAGAAGTCCACATAAAAAAACACAGACCCGACCAAAATAAATCATTCATAAAATTTACAAGAAATACCTTCATATAGAAATGCTGAGCAGCCACAGAGGCCAAACATGCATTCCCGTGACCGCAGCCACACCTAACACGATAGAAGCTTTGCAGACTTTAAGTCAACTGACAGTATAGAGATTGCACAACATGAAAACTAGGAGTGGAAAGTTTTCTAGAAAAGGTAAAAATCAAGAACCATGGCACTTCTTTAAACTTTTTTCCACATAGTGAAATGTGAGCTACTATCTGATCATCTGCCACAATTTTTAATTCTTAAGGACGGTTGCTTCTCTGACAATAAATTTAATAACACTTTCTACAGGGACTGAAAGTATTGTGAAAAAGGTAAATTTATTATGCTCTTTAACTCAATAAATTGGAATGAAACTCTACAGTTGGAGGGAAAAAACCTAACATTACCACTGACCTTTATTTTTCCAACAACCCTCCTCCGCTTTAGTATAGTATAGATACTAGTATAAATACTATTGAAATAGCAACTCAAAAACAATAAAAGCATTGGATCACTAAGGGTATGAAGAATCTACTTGGATATTTTCAAATTATGTTTGAGATGCTATTAGGAAAAACTAATGGAACAAGAACTATCGAAACAAAATCATCAACTTAATTCAAGATAGCAAATTATCCACTACAAAAAATATTTTGAAACTAATTTGAATGAAAAGAATTTGGGCTAGTATTAATCAACTGATACACAAAGATGACTCCAATCATATAAAGATATTATGAAAAACATCTCTTCGTGGTTTTGAAGTTCATCTGAAGAAGTTAAACTCTTTTTTCTTCACCCTGCAAGCTCTGAAGAAATGGTAAATGCGATGAAGTCTCTTAATCTTTGTGAAGGCACTGGAGATAATTACACTTACTGAGGAAATATACGAAAAGCACTTGACAAAAGTTTGTTTTTTTGTGGAGTATTCATTGATTTACACATTTGAGTTAGGGAATTTGCTAAATCAATGGTTTAATTCTTGTCTATTGAATAAAACACAGTATGTTTATTATTCTGGAGTAAATCAAAGGAAGAATTTATCAGGCATCCCACAAGGCTTAAACCACTGCTTTTTATTTTCTATAAACAACCTGTGCAATGCCATGATTTTAATCAGGATTTTCTTTTTGTAGATGATATAAACATCCTTTATTTAGACTCTTCTCTAAAATATATTGATAGAAATACCAATAATGATCTCAGAAAACTGTTGCAATGGTTGTGTGCTACTATTACTTGACTCAAACTGAATATCTATTTACTCCATATTCATCATTAGAAAATCTAGGTATTTAACTTGACTGCTATCTTTCCTAAAAAATGAACAATGCACTGTGTAGAGCAAATGGCGTTATTTCAAGTTAAAGACATCTTGTCCCTAAAACCACACTTCTCTCAACATACTAAGCCTATTTGCCTCCCATCTCAAGTGTGTGTGTCAAGTCTGGAGTGAAAACAAGTGCCCACTCTAACAAAATCTTCAAACATAAATATTCTAAAATCACCAGATATAGTTAAACTTAACTTCCAGTATCCTCCAAACGAATAATTGATATCTTCAACTTCAAATATTTTACAAATTCACATGACAGCAGAGGGGAATCATTGTGCCTCCTCAATGAACCACAAACTAGAACGATAACTTATGGTCTACTAGTCTATTACATATCATCCATAATGCTCTATCTAGAGAGTGGCCTTAACGAAGCAAACTTAAAAATGATTGCTCAAAATATTTTCTGAGATGCACATCTTTCTTTTTTGTTGCATCTCTAGCTGTTTAGCTTGTCTACATATGCCTGTGATTTTACTTGTTCTTCAGTAGATTTAATATCAGTTAACTTTTCTTTGGGAGGCCTCCTCCTAGTTTTGTGTTAGGGATTCGTTAGGACTAATTAGGGGGTCTACTACTGTTTGTTACATTGTTATAATTGTAAATTAACAATTGCATATAATTATATTGTGTAATTGGCAATGATACACTTCCACATGTTTTCTGAATGATGAAGATTTTTAAAATGGCTGAAAGGAAAAGTTCATAACTAAAAGGGGCTTTACAAAAAAGGGAAAGCATTACATAAGAAATATCATTACCACAATACTGATCAGGGGCCGCGCAACAGGGGGGTGGGTGGTCCATGGCCCCCTCTTCCCCCACACTTTTTTCAGAGCTGTGATATTTTTTTTGGATGGTTTTGTTAAGATCAAGAAAAAGTGTTTTAGTGGTTTTCTTATGATATGAGAGCAAATCATTTCTTTACTTGTTTGAGCGCTTTTTATAAATAAACAGCTGCTCGTTCTCAGACCATTTTCCTATTGTTCTATTTCTGATGACATCTCAGAGTGCAATCCTCATTTCCTCATATAATAGTCCTCAGGGGCGGCAGAACCGGTGTGGGTCTTTACCCGTTGCCATTGTCACTCATTGAATCTATTGGTGAAAGTAACCACAAAACAAACGAAGCTTCTTCATCACCCAAATCGCTGTTCTGATCTAGTAGTCACAAGAGAGCAAAAATTGGAAACAATCAAACTATTGGTTGGGGAAGGGGATGACTTACTCAAAACTGCATCAGCGAACTTTCAGCTGCTTGTTGGAAGGTTTGTGCGAATTGATAGATATTTTTGACATGTTTATATGCCAAAAACATTGTGGTCAGAATTAGTATTTCAAGTAGTATACCAACAATGAGTAATTATTAATTATTGACAATATATTTCTGTATATTTCGGATTACTAAGTTGTCAATAATTAATTACTCGTTGTTGGTATACTACTTTAAATATTTTTGACATGTGTGCACACCTTTTACCCATGAAAATATTTTTTATTATATTTAACTGTAATTAAAAATTATGAGTGCGCTTTAGCCAATCTAGAAAACCGAAATTTCATAATTTTCTTGACTGTCAGCCCAACCATGATGGGACCTTGGTAGACACTAAACCATCAGCCCCACCACTTATTTGCCCCGCTGCCCCTGGTCCTGCACACTTTGACGATATCTTATCACTTCTAAAAGATCCTTCAGCTATTCAGAGAGCTTTGATGCAAAAGGTCATGCATTGTCAGAGTCATCCTTCTTGACTGAAGTTACGGTTGCAACTCCCAAAAGAACATTTTCAATGGCCAGGAGAATTAAGACTTGGAAACACTCAACAATGACGCAGCGACACTTTAATGCACTAGCAATTTTGAATACACACAAAAGTCTTGTGGATTAACTCTCGCTCGTTAATGTTGCAAACGATTTTGTTGACAGATGACCCGATCGTAAGAGCGAATTTGGTGTAATCACAGAAGAGGATATTTTGGCCCCTTCACTTTCAAAAACGCTGCACGGGCCCTGCTGATGGGAAATAACTCTCAAATGAAGTTACACCAAGTATATAATTATACATTTCTTGTTGAGATCATTTAGCCTTCGTAGCTTAAAAATTGGATGGACAAATTTTCTATCGCAAACACCTGTTACATGTGTGTTCACTGAAAAGAATAAATTTTAAAAATAATTTCTTTTTAATATTAAACCATGGATAGTGAAGACGAACTTGTACGTGTTCTCGGTGCTACCTTGCTTTGAAACAAAAAAAAAACAAGAAAAAGAAAACACAAGTATTGTGAATGCACAGACAGGGATATTTTCTAACACAGTCACCAGCAAGAGATTCTTCCTCCAATAAACTCAGTTGCTTTTTCTACCCATTCTTACTATTACTGGTTGTTTATTTTTATATTTTACAACACACACAGTTCATTTTTCATTTAGATTCTTAAAATGCCGTGGTGATTTGATCTTTGAAATGATAGATCTATTCAATTTTTTCAGTTGTTAATGTCAGCTTTTCTTTGATATTAAGATTTTTTTGTGATGGAATTAATTTTGCGATTGAAAACTTTTTCATTTCCAATCTCAAAAAATATGCGACAGAAATTAACTATAACCAGGTGTTTTTGATTCCAAAAGTGTGCCCACTCAACAAAAACTAACATTTTTTGCGATAATTATTTGCGACAGCGCAAATTTTTCTTCAGTGGACACTTAGCTTAAGGGAATTAATTTTTGTGTGGATTAAATTTCGTGCTTTTCAGGAATTTTGGCCAAATTCATGAAAAGAAGTCCATGCAAAATATTTCGAAATGTGCAATTCGCAAAATTAAATCTGATGATGATAGCAAATACTATATACCTGCAACATTTTGTTGATGTTAGGCAATTCGTTTCAGTGGAGAGTAAGACACTGAATAGTTCTGTTTACAATTTCATTTTCTCTAGCTGGGGCTGCTTTTGTTTCTTTTTATGAAAATCAAATTTGAAATTTATTTAAAGAACTTTGACTCAATAAAATAAATCCTTGCAAAAAATTGAGAAACATGTTAATTCATGAAATTAAATCTTCGAGAAATACGACTTTTTTTGTCTTACGAAATTAAGTCATGTGAAAATGTATCCCCTTAAGGTAATCTTTGAATTATGTCCTAGTTGTCACATGACATGACATCACATTTTTAAAAAAAGGTGAAAAGCAAAAGTGATCAAATTGCATAGTTTCTTGTACCATTCAAAAGAGCATCTAAAATAGATAAAAAAGATCAAATAGAACCTGATCTTAAATTGTCTACTTCCCTAGACATTGGGAAAAAGTGCAAAAAATGATGTCATCAGTCATCTTGATGATGTCACCTGTCATCTTTCAAAATTAAAAAGTGAGCAAATTCCAAGAACATGTTTTAATCATTATTATAATTATTTACCCAAGATAGCCTCTTCAGTTCCTTACGCAAGGTACTGATCAATGAGGTTCCTGCGAAGGAGGTCCTAGAGCATTTAAAGCCCCTATTTAGGCTATGGAAGCTGTAATGACAGGAACTGCTCAACTAGACAACCATCCTAAGTGTTAAGCAGTCACACTGTTATAGTCACTGGCATGACTTGGTTGGGGATTGAACCTGCGACCTCCTGAACAGGAAGCGAGCACTATACCACAAGGCTACCAGTCGGTTGATAATATTATTGGGTGATGTTTGGTGCTCAACTTTTTAAATCAGTCAAATATAAAGCATTGAATACAGACAAAAAGATGTAAAAACTGATACCTGAAAATGTCTAGTTCACTACAGATAGGCAAATAAGAGATATTAAGTGACAATTATAAGTGGCCAAATTCAATTTTTTTTATTCAGCAGAGGAACAATTAATTATATATATTACAGAAAACTCTGAAAATCAGTACTTGAATCGCTATGAAGGAATAGGATAAAAAATAATAAGACTTGAAATTATGTGGGTATATACATTTTGGCTATAGTCAAAACCTCATAAAAGTTATTAAACCACTCCCTACACTACACAGTTCACTTTCTCAATTCTAATAAGTATATAACTCTCACGCTGATTATCTGTATCTGGGTCTCAAAATCATCAGGTAAGGAGGGTTATGGTTAGGGTTTAAGCAGCACAAATTCTGCATCAGAATCATGAATAAATGTTAGGAGGTACAAAAGTGCAATAGTGCCTTTCTATCAATCAATCAATTTCAATTTATTTGCCAAAGATTACATGACTGACAAATTACAAAACTTCAAAAGAATAAGAGGCCAGGAGACTACCCCATATAGTCGAGACTAATCTAGGGAGGTAGCCACCTGAGTATATATGCAGAATACAACAACAAAATGAAATCAGAGAAAAACATAGCACCTACACTCATATCAATTTTACCAGAATTAACTCTGGTCTCGTCCAGGGTAACATTAGCAAAGTTTAGTTACACTAGGTCAAAGTTGTAACAACTTTCATTTTCTGGTCTCTCTTTTCCTTTTAGATCTGAAAGTAATGACTGCATAACTTAAAACCTATGAATGAGTAAAAAATAAGGCAATTTAAATTTAATGATAACAAAATGAAAAATACATATTCAAAAAGAGAAAGCCATAATTATCGAATAATAGAAAATAGGACATAATACCTAAAATTTAAGATCCATAACAGTTTTCCGTCAGAATTTTAAAAGTGAAACTACGGGTCTCTCCATTTCGTCGAGACTGCTCTCCTCCTGCAATGTTTTAAGAAAAAAAAGAAAGTTTCACAGGTTTTTGTTCAAAAGCTGTTAAAATATTTATGAAAGGAAAATATGTGAGTTCACGGTGAAGAGCAGAAATTGCTGTGTGAAAGAAAAACGATGAAACATTTTTAAGAGTTCAGGTGAGCAATGTTTTTTGTTGTTTTTTACATGAAAAAAACAACGAAGTATTTTAAGAATATATGTAGGGCATGCATGACTTTAATAATCTCTCTAAAACCTAAAATAATACATTATGTTGTTTTATCTTACTGTATGAAACCGTTTTTCAGAGTTGTTGATTTCTTGGTTGATATATATAGCTACATTCAGCTTTAACGAAAAAATTTTTGAAACAAGAAAAGTGGAGTGGTACTAAAAAAAAATCTATCGTATTTATTCATTTTTATATTTGGGCTTACTCCGTCCCCCAGGGTTAAGCTTGTCCATCCATCCGACATGCTTGATTTTTTCTTTCAGAATACGTTGTTGTTGTTTTTATCAAGCAAACAGAGAGTTTGACTCTTCTTCTCTGATGTCTTTTTCTGCGCTTATTTCAAAATCTAATTTTATGCAAGAGTCAATATTTAATTTAGAGTCCCTGCAAACCCCTTTAGTTTGGATACGACAGCATTACAGTTTTTTCTTGACTTTTCCTGAAAATTGGATTTGATAACATCTTTAATTCATATGTTTTTTGGTTGCGTGGTTAACTTGGATTCCATTGGTTCTAACATTGATAATCGTTGTAAATGTTTTTGAAAATTACCCTCGATCTCCTCTGTCAGAGTATGTTGAGTAATGTATAAGGGAATAAAAGCGTCCAGCTATCATCGTGACACGCACGGAGTAACATTTTCAAGTGGTGATTAGAAACTAACCTTATTGCCAGAATCTTTCGCTGGAAGAAAATTTTCGCTGTTCCACGGTTTTTTTTTTGCGAACCACGAAAATAAATTCCACGATTTTTTTTTTCAACACGAACTGGTGGACTTAAAAGGCATTATAAATCTTGGAAAAAAGTGAAATTTTGCAATGAGACATCCTAACAAATTTCGTACAAAAAATACAATTTTTGTTCATCCGCGAAATTAATAAAGTACTTTCACTTCAAAATTTCATCACGCCATCGTGTGTGGTGCGCGCAACACTCCTCATGAAATTTCTATCAAAAATTTCTTTATGAGAAAGTTACCTTCTTTTAGTTTGATTCACTAAAAAATCCGAATTTTGGTCTTGGTGACGAATACTTTTTTTCCGGTGAATATTTTTTAACAAATTGGTATTTTTATTTGGACAATATTTTGCATTTTGTGGTTTAAAGACGCCTTTGGACTTCCTACACTGAACGTATTTCTTGATTCGTGTTAATAAGCACACGTTTTATAAAGCAACATGTTTATAAGCAACACTAGTACATTTTTTCAAAAAGTTAAGCAACAGTACTACATGGAACCTACATAAATTAGCAACATGAAATTTTGAAATGATGCAGCACTAGCATAACTACAGCACATTCCTTAAAATTGTTTTACTAGGTTGTTATACTACGTTGCAGTACTATGTCCTAGACTTTGTACGTAGGTACTTAAGCTTAGACAAAGGTTTTCAAGACTGGAAGTAAATACTTTATACTTAGCAACAAATTAAGCAACATTACTAAAAAATGGTCATTTTTTAAGCCACATTACTACTAAGGCCGGACCTTGGTTGCTTATAAAAAAAAAAGTGTATTGAAAATAAATCGAATACGTAAGTTTGGAAAGTCAGTCGAGCAAATTTGATTTGCAGATAAATAATGAAGACGACACCAAAAAACGTTTTATAATGTTTTATATAGAGCCATACAAAAAAATTTCTTTCCTAGGTGACGAATATTTATTACCGGCGGTTTTTTAATACCGATAATACCTGAAATTTTATTTAATGAATGAAAATAACTTACGGCGGACGTTCTATAAATATTTTCGAATGTTGTGAACACGTGAACAAAGGAAAAATTCGAATGTTGTGAACACGTGAACAAAGGAAAAAATTACATTATTGAGTGGAACGTGCCTCGTGTGCGCAGTGTGTGAAAATGCATTGAATGGAGAGATGACGGTGCTAAGCTTCAAAAGTCAAAACCTAATGATGATGTTAAAAGACACTCTAGAAAACATACAAACGTTTGTAAAACGTTTGCTACCATGTATAGTAAGCAAAAGCCACGTAAATCTAGTACGGACTATAGGTGGTAAGTCTGAATATAAATTTTTTGAGTAAGATGAAGCTTCATTGTGTCTAGCGATTTTTGTTATATTTTTTAGACAAGAAGCTGTCTGCTGTTAATATGACAGGTCTATCCAGACGCTGTATTGTGCTTTTCGCCGACGAAGACCAGTACGAAGATTACACCGACTTCAAAAGTGAAGTTGAAGAATATTCAAACGGACTTGTTGAATTCGAGGATTTAGAAGACGTTAAAAATGCAAGTGGAAGTTGTGCCGATGAGAAATTAAATCGCTTTCTCTGTCACAGGGATGTTATTGTCGTTGTATGCTCCCGTAAAATGAGAGAACTTATTGATCGACAGACTATGGCGTCGTTTGAAGTCGATGGTAATAATGTCGGATTGAATGGAGAGTTTTTGCGTAAAACGTTTTTACTCGATAGTATGCGACAAAAAGTCGTTTTAGTTTCTTGGGACGTTGACAACAAAGAAATTCCTACAGTATTACAGGATATTAAGAGGTGCGTGTATAGTGACGGGGTGACGAAAACATTTGTCAACCAATTTATTTGTACAGTTAGAGGAATACCGTAGTATGGCGTTAACATTTTTTATTTATATAAGCAATTACTGACTCTACGCAAGCCTTCAAATTTGTTAAAAGTTGCAAATCAATTGCGAACCAAATACAAACACGAGGCTTTGTGCAGGTACAATTTTGACAATCTCACAGCCCTGCTGGAGTGTTAATTTTCATTGTTTGAAGATATAGTTGGTTATCAGTTGCTTACGATTAGATAATTAAATCCTGGTTGCTTTTGTAAACAAATCTTTTTTTTATTTTTCGTTTCTTCCAGTTTTTTTTTTAGTTACCACATTACTTCTTTTTGTTTTTGTTCAAGATTTTAGCATTTCTGAAGCCCATTCATCCATCGAACACTTCTAATTCAAAACATTATTCGACAAACTTTTTCCTTCATAATAATCCACTGGGAATTATGGCTCAATTCCTGTGGGGATGATAAAAAAAACTCAACATGGCACAGAGAATTTACAAAATTTTTATTTGGGGAATATCTTTTAGTTTATTATGGGTATTTGAGGGTGGAGAAATTTATAAAAAAATATTATGATAGTAGTAGCTATACGTGTTATTTTCGTTTATCAGATTTATAACAGATAATGATATAATATTCTTCCCTTTCTTTAAGAAGTAATTCAGGATGATTTTCATTCACTTGTATTGAATTCCACGCGGGAAAGTGTTGGATGAAAATGATAAGCAAAAATATTCAATATATTTAAAGTGGGAACCATATTAATTAATTGTGATTGAAGACACTGTCATGTTCAATACGGGAAAATCCAAACATTTTGACATCATCTAAGGCAAACGCTTTGGTATGTATATATTATGTTTTTACAAAGAAACTTCTTATATATACCTTTATACTGTTTAGACAGTTAAATTGGAATTCTAAGCAAGACTTTGAAATTCAACATAGTGACAAACACTCCTTTTTTTCTCAGAATACTTAAAGTTTGAGGTTCACCTCAAAAACAGTTTAGACAGGAAACCAAAGAAAAACAATTATGAACAACAAAAAAGTGCAAGTAGAATGCTAAGTCCAATCATAGAAATACGAAAATATTTTCGTATTTCTATGGTCCAATAAAATTATTTCAACACCATCCCTTTCCTAAAATTGAACCTGAGCTATATTCTTATAAAATTCTTAAATTTTGGACCATTGAATACTCTCATAAAGTATATTATTATGCTCTACCTACCTTTCGATTTTCACAAGATCTATCTTTGTGATCCCGGTGAGCAAAAACACCAAACTCACTGCGATGAAGAGCATTTTTTATTTTCTGTCATATGTTTTTGCACGACAGCTAGAAACGTTCGCTATTTAATTTGCATCTTTCAACTGCTTTTGCATCATTTTTATCATGTACTTCAAGTTGTTAATTAAGAAAATTAAGAATTAAAAAAATTAAGAAGAAATTTTCCATTTTGTTTCTTTAATATAATAATAATAATAATAATAATAATAATGAATTTATTTCAGCATTTCCAATAAAATACAATTGGCTCTTCATCTGAAATTTGTATGAGTACTGTATGTGGATGGCGTTAATACAAAACTTATTTTAATTTTTTTTTTTTTTTTTTTTTTTTTTTTTTTTTTTTTATTTTATTTTTTTTTTTTTAAGTAAATGAAGTTCTGGCAACAGCCTTGTCTAACAAGTAAGCTCTCAGTGTGTTTCTGAACGTGGATAAACTTGAACATTCCCTTAATGGCTTCGGTAGAGTGTTGAAAATCGAGGTAGCTTCATACTGGAAGGTTTTCGCTTTATCGGTGCTTTTCAGTAGTACTCCGGTGCGGCTGCTATTATTACGTAGTGAGCGAACGTCATTTTTCTTTGCGACCTTGATGTTACAGGGAATGTTTGGGTCATTGAGGGACTTGAATGTGAGCATGGCAATAGCATATTCGTATCTTTCTAGAATTGGTAACCAAGATAGTTTGGTAACATCATCAATAGTTCCATATCTACCGAATACAAAACCAGCAGCAGCGTTTTGAACTTTTTGCAGTCGTTTGATTAGATAAAGAGGTGTCGTGCCGATGTAGATGGAATTCCCATAATCAAGTTTAGATAGGATTAGTGCGTTTACTAGTTGGTTCTTTAATTTGTAGGGCACCAATCGTTTCAGCAACCTTAGCAATTTCAATGTGGCGTAACAGCTACGGATGATGTTGTTTATGTGTTCTTTCCATTCTAGGTGTTTATTGAAGGTGACACCAAGAATTTTTAGACTTGTTGTTGATGTAAGTTCTTGGCCATCACATGTAATCATGTTTTTTGTGTTGAGATGGTGCAGACGTGATAGTTTTTTGGTGCTAAATACCATCGTTTTGGTTTTATTGTTATTGAAGACCAAGTTTGAAGCATTTGACCAACTTTTTAGATTCATGAGATCAGAGGTTAGTTCCGTAGCTTTATGGGTTAGGTTGGCTGGTTTGCAATGTCCATAAAGGGTAGTGTCATCGGCATATTGAAGGGAATCGGACGTTTGAAGATATTTGGGCATGTCGATCACATAAAGATTAAATAGAGTAGGGCCAAGAATTGAGCCTTGTGGGATTCCAAAACGACTTGTTAGTAAGGTTGATGATTTATCATCGACTTGTACATAGTGTGGACGGTTGGTAAGGTATTCTGTCATCCAATGTAGAAATGGTTTAGAGAAATTTAGCTGGTGTAATTTAGAGAGAAGGGTTTTGTAATCAATCGTGTCGAAAGCTTTGGAATAATCAGCAAACACTGCGATTGTGACTTCTCCTCTATCCATTGCTTTTAGTATTTCGTCTCTTAGCATCATTAAACAGGTAATGGTCGATCTAGATTTCCGAAAGCCATGTTGTGTTGATTGGTATAGATTTTCAATATGGTCAACTAATTGGTGAAGAACGACTCTTTCGAAAACTTTAGATAGGACGGGAAGAATTGATATGGGGCGATAATCAGAAGCTTGGGAAGGTGATTCGACTTTTGGTATGGGACAGATTTTTGCAACTTTCCAGTCTTCAGGAAATGTATTGTGTTCAATGAAGCCATTGATAATGTGGGTTAGTGGTGATATGATTTTGTTGCCTACGGGTTTAAGGAGGTTTATGGGGATGTTATCATATCCTGTGGAGCAGTCATTTCTGATCTTGTTGAAGGCTGTCCTAACTTCGTAGTAGGTTGTTTTCTTGAGACGAAAGTGTGCAGCATCGCTGTTTTTCAGGGTATCGATGAATAAATGGAGATCTTCACTGGTTATGGGTTTTGTATTTGTGAGTTTTGCTGCAACAGTATTGTAGTGCTTGTTTAGCTCTTCTACATTGTGATCTATTACTTTATTATTTGGTTTCAAGATGCGGTTGATGATAGTCCAAACATCTTTAGGTCTGCGCGTTGATAAGGCTTTTCTGTAGAAGGACCGCTTCGCTTCTTTAATTTTAGTTTTGAGATGATTGCGAATATTTCGGAATAGTTGCCAATCTTCAATGCTTTGTGTTTGGTGAGCCTTTTTTCGAAGTGTATCTCGTTTGTGTTGTAGGTCGTTGATTTGAAGGTCATGCATCCATGGGGCGGGTGGTCTGGTTATTTTGCAACGTGTAAGAGGAGCATGTTGATTGATGCACTGGAGAATGATATCATTCATAACCTGGAGTTTTTCATTTGGGTCATCAAAACCATATACGATGTTAAGTGGAAGTTGTTCGAAGTCATTACAGTATTTCTTTAGGTCAAAGTTTTTGAAGTTTCGAATGTGCTTGTATCTCGGTTGGTAGCGATCGATTTTAGCGTTTATGCAAATATAAGGGCCGTCGTGATCACTAATTTCGGTACACGGTAAAACGTTCTTGGCTTTTACTTTGGACGGGTAGTTCGTCACAATATGGTCAATTAAAGTTAATCCATGCCTAGTCGGTTTATTAATCACTTGAGTCAGATTGTAACAGTCCAGTACCTGCTGGTATCTTTGGGTAATTAATGAGTCAGGTTTTAACATATCTATGTTGAAATCCCCTGCTATGACAATTATGCCATCCCAAATACTGGACACGTGGTTAATGAGCGATTCAAAACGGTCAAGCCATTCAGTTACACTATCAGTGTCAAAATTTGGTTGATAGACTGCACATATCAGAACTTTGCTATAGCGATTCTTGCCCTCTACTTCAATCCAGATATGTTCCATATGGCTATCACGTGATTTAATATCGTCTCTTAACTTTGTTTTAATGTGGTCTTTAACATATAAACCCACACCTCCACCACGCTTAGCAGTACGATTACTGTAAAACATTCGATAACCTGGGATGTTGACATACTGCAGTAGATGAGGGTTGTCAGTCAGCCAAGTCTCAGATAGAGCATAGATATCGAAGTCGTATTCATTTACCATACATTCAAATTCGGTAAAACTCGACACCATTGATTGTGTGTTTAAATGCATGATTTTCAGCAGATTTTTATGCTCCTTCAGTTCATTTTTGTAATAGTCCTTCTGAAAAATGACATCAGATTCAATTAAAGAGGTAGATGTAGACGGATAATCGAAGACTACAGCATTACATTCACTCTCATTTCGAAAAGGTAGAAACGGTAGCTCAAGATGTATGTATGCATTTGGTAAGCTTTGTTTATGAAAAAGGGTGTTATTATGCGCTACGTAGTCTTAGGGATCGATAAAATAGCAGGTTCTTGTTGGTAAAAAAAAAACATATAACCATACACGTTTTTTATAAGCAACACGTTTAAAGTTTTGGTTGCTTATATAAAAAAACAAACATACCTGATTGAAAAAATCTTTTTACATAGCTATCGAATTTACCCGTAGAGGGGAATTAAACTCAAATTAAATTAAGTTTTTGTTCTCGAACTATTTGAAAGTTATGGGGGCTATAGTTTTTTAATTAGTACCACTTTCCAAAAATTTTTTTTTTCGAAATTTAGATTTATTTTGTGCATTTCTCACAAATATAAAGATTAAAGAACCAGAAACTAATTTTGTTTCAATATAAAAACAGTTTAGCGTCTCTAAACACGAGCTATTCTACTATATGCCCAACTTTTTAATCTGTCGGACGGACGTTTCTAATATTAGTCATTATGGGATAATTAAACTTTTCTTCTTACTAGTAAACATTCTCTATCATTTAATAGAGTCTGTAGATCATTTAAAACCTAACAGTTGCTTTATGTGGGAAACCTAGCGTATTTTATACCTTCTATCTGATGAATATCATCCGTCCGACAGATAAACTAAGTCTAAAAGTTTTCTGGAAACAAACCTAATGGTTTCCCCGCATTCATACCTTACCGAACTATCAATTTTTTTGTCCTTCTGTCAATATAATCGGGAGAAATATTCATCAGAGACACTGGATAACTTATAGAAAAGAATTAAAGAGTTCGTCCGTCCGACAGATTTACCGTGCGTAACTAATTGTTCTGATTTCGATTACTACAGTGTTTTGAGACAAAATATTTTAGCGATGTTTTGATTTTTGTATTCAGAACACTTGCCCGTGCCAGTTTAATAATAATTCTAATTTCTTAAGGCTCTGAACATTGGACAGCATAGGGATGAAAAAATTGAAAATCCGTCCGACAGATTAATAAAAACTATCCGATATCAAAGAAACTTCTTTCTTAGAAATAATACTTTACGCTACAAAAAGGTAACACAAACTTTGTCACCTTGTTACGTCTTTAATTGTGACTTTTTCTTATTTATGAAGCCATTGCATTCCTCCTTTTACGAATTCGAATGCGTAGTAACCCGGGTAAAAACTTTTTACGGAACTTAACTTGGAAAACGTTAGAATCCATCATTCCCGTGTACGTACCCCGTGACGAAAAAATAAATCATAGAATTGCACCTCAAAAGTGTACCTATGTTGTAGAGCTCAAAAAACTGATCAAAAAAGTGTATGGGATCGTTTCGCTACGACCAACCGTTGTTGAGATATTGTCGATTAAAGATTTTGATGACGTCATATCCGCAGTAC
Source organism: Turritopsis dohrnii (assembly GCA_027922465.2). Taxonomy (NCBI): domain Eukaryota; kingdom Metazoa; phylum Cnidaria; class Hydrozoa; order Anthoathecata; family Oceaniidae; genus Turritopsis; species Turritopsis dohrnii. The sequence goes on along the minus strand of BQMF02000124.1, from coordinate 10,564 downwards.
CAAATAAAATTTAGGCCCAAATGATGTGTCACCCAATCACCCGTATCGCTGACCCCAAAAAACGTCAGTTATCCCTATTGGTTCTCGAGATTTTTCCCCCAAAACGTCTGGGGATACAATGCAATGATTCCCCGTCGTGATCATAAAAAAAACTGACGTCAAATGCCACGTGCTTTTGGAATTATCGTGAAAAAAGTGTCTCTCGCATCTACGTGGTTTTACGCGCACATAAGAGGACGTTGACCGTAATCGGTTGCGATGCGCTATGTGCCTACAATGGTTTCATGAAAATTGTTTCGAGCAATAACTTCAGAAGGAGTTAATCTGTCGGACGGATTTAACATAACATATTTCACATACCAGAACTATGGTTATGCTATATTTCACTATGTTCCTACCTTCATTTTTGTGTTAATGTTTATTAATAGTTTAAATATATTGTAAAATTATTGTTGATGGTCACTTAAAAATATATTTCTAACAATTGATTAATCTGTCGGACGGACGCAATTCTTTCAAACCGCTTTCTACCTTTGTAGATTTTTCAAGTAAGTAAAATTTATATCAAAACAACAGCGCAAGAACCGTCTTTCATAGAAAAATGCAGCAGTAGCTCGTATAATTGGTGTTACAAATTTGTTATCAAAAGCGTCCGTCTGACAGATCCGTCCGACAGATTTATTCCGTAACACACAAACGTCGATTATTATTCAGACTTGTAAAATATTGGTCTAATATATTTTGAATGTTGTTCTAAAGATATGTAAGTTGGAAAAAAATAATCATTCACTAGTCTTTTCTTTTTCATTTCGATAGTATTTAGATCGAAAGACAAAAAATAGAACTCCAAAAAAATATCGAATCCGTCCGACAGATAAAGTTTTTATGAGATTATTTCTGAGAGGATCTCTCAATCTTAATGCTTTTACGGTTTTTGGGAAGCACCAATGGTGTATTTGATAAAAATCAAAACAAAAATCTCAAAGGTTATTTGGTTGGATTTTTGTAGCACAGAAAAGTATCGAAAATCCGTCCGACAGATAAACTAATAAAAAAACAGGCCCTATGAAAAGAGATAGGAAAGTGCGGATGCTAGCGCAGAAATTATATCATATGATTTCAGGAATTTCCCTACTATAGCTAATATTATCATCATATAAGATCTTTGTTTTCATAACGCGATATGAGTTATGAAACGTGTTATTTTGATTACGTAAGCAGTTTCTATTATTATATAACCACAAATTACTCATAAATGTAAACAATTAAATATCTCATAAAAATGTAGTAAAAAGCAGTTTGTAGCAGTTTAAACTTTATAACATAAATGAGCTAACAATACTCCCAGCTTTACATACAAATTCTACTGCTTTACTAAAATCAGTAACTCCATTGTTTTTCAACCATTCTAAAACGTCAATGTGTCCGTTATAACAAGCAAATTCTACTCCTTTACTAAAATCGACGACGCCGTTGTTTTTCAACCATTCTAAAACGTCAATGTGTCCGTTATAACAAGCAAATTCTACTCCTTTACTAAAATCGACGACGCCGTTGTTTTTCAACCATTCTAAAACGTCGATGTGACCATTAAAACATGCTAATTCTACTCCTTTACTAAAATCGACGACGCCGTTGTTTTTCAACCATTCTAAAACGTCAATGTGTCCATTATAACAAGCAAATTCTACTCCTTTACTAAAATCGACGACGCCGTTGTTTTTCAACCATTCTAAAACATTGATGTGTCCGTAATAACACGCATCGCACATTACTTTCTCAAAATTAGTTACACAATTTTTTTCTTTCAACTGTGTTAATAATAACATGCTTATCATTTTATTTTGATGATTTGTAATACGTTTTAATCTGTCAATATCCATAGGAATTATATATTACTGTGTATAATTCTTTATACTGTTTTATTCAACTTTTTTGTTTTGTTTTGTTTTTACCTCTTACCTTTTGTTATCTTATACATACCTATAATGTCCTCTAGCATATGTAGCAATACCATCTTTTACAATAATTCTTTTGTCATCATCCGCATTGAGAGCGAGTTTGTTTGTTTTTATAGTGTGGACATCATGCTTAATCGATTGAAAGGTCATCTGTTCTCTGTAAACATTCTTACCATCGAACAAGCATCTCTTGTAATCATCAAACCCCATGGTCTTCTTTACTACGCACTTCTTGACTCCCTTGCACTTCTTGTCTTCTTTTCCATCCAGCTGTTTATATGCATATGTCTTCGCTCTTAGAGCAACAAACTCTGTCATTATCTTACCACCCAACTCATCTTTCATTAGACCGATGACTTTCTTATTCAAACCTATGGGTAAAGGTCTGTTATCTTTCTCATCATACGCTGAAGTGTCGAATCTCAAAGCTACATCATCGGCAATATCTTTGTAGAAGTCGTCGGTTTTGATGTGATAGACAAAGCTGTCTGTATCCATATAGCAGAGCTTTAGATTGTCACCATATTTTGGTTTCATGTAATCATAGTGAAACTCGTACATAATCGTCTTTGACAAATCAAGAACTGTAGGTCCCAGATAGATCGGCTTGTTCAACACGAGTTTGATCTTTTGCATTTCAGCAGCCATCAAATGTTCACTGAAACAGATACTACCCTTGAAATTAGGTTTCATCACCAGCTTCTCATATTGTTCTTTCTTGGTAGCCAAGCGTATGTCTTTATGTTTACGTTGATTCTCCATAGTTTTACCAAAGACTGAATTGTTCATGAGCTTGAAAAAGTCCTTTTCAAAGTCATTCTTTGATTTAGTACGCAAATTGGTGTTGAAATCGATGTACGGCTTCAACCATGCGCTTTGTCTAAATCTCAGTACTCTATGAACCTTCTCAAGAACAAGACCATGCTTCAGCGCTTGATCAAGTGCGCGGATATGAATAATATAGTTCTTCTTGTCTGAAAGACATGGAGTTAGCTTTTCTACACCATTGATCTTCTTTCGCTCAGGCATAAACGGAAGATCGTTATGTGAATCATGAAGCTCCTGAGGATAGTTCACATCAACTTCAAGAAGATAACCATATTTACCGTCTTTCTCAGCCAACTTTGAAATGAAATCGGTGGTAAATTTATTAGCATCTACCCACTTGAAATTTCCTGTCGGTAGCTTCTGAATCATAGCCCATCCATATAGATTATTTGCATCAAGATATTGGAGATAGCTACTTTCTTCAGTCTTCTTATATTTAGCATCCATATACTTGTTATTAGCTTTAGCATGTCTATGAACAGCCTGACAGAGACCTCCTCTAATACCTTGCTCTACGAACAGAAACATATCCATATCTGACAACAGATCCAGCTCAACCTCTGTCTTTTTCAAACAGGCTTGCCAAGCTAATCCTGGAGCAGTGTAAAAATGTGCAGGATCCAGTTTATAGTTTGTTATACATGTTTCCCTAAAAGTCTCAAAAACATCAGCAAGCAATAGAACGTCTGTCTTGAGATAGAGATCATGATACGCACCCATATTTTTATTTTTCATATGTTTCCACACATTCTGCGCATGTGTATAATCAGCATCACTGATACCTTTCATGTTCAACTTGCTGTAAAAAGCATCTTTTGGTGGGAGCTTAGTTTCATTAAACTTATCAAAAGAATCAATGTATTCATAAGGATAAACTCCTTTTCTTCTCAATAATTTGAATTGCTCATCACCATTGAAGAATTTTCGAAGGTTTTTACACTGATCGTCGGATAGATTGTTTACCAAGTTATCCAAACTACTAGCCATGAAACGCACGCTATCGATGAATCTCAACTGTATCTTTTGAACCCTAGTCACCCCATTTTTATCAATGTATTCACCAACCTTAACATCCAATGAGAAAGAGATATATTTTTCTTTGTTTTCAGCGATGACGGCAATCCCTTCATCTCCATACTGTTTGGCTAGTTCTTTGATAAATAGATGAGCATCATATCCACTCAAATTGTGAAAGACGATCGGGATGTATTTAGGCACTTTGTAACGGAGATTACAAGACTGATGTGCAGCTCCACGAAATTTACCAGTAAAATGACAGTGATCCCTAACCTTAATATTATCTTTTTCAAATTCTTTCATACATATGTGACATTTATCTGAATCGGTAAATCCCTGTTCCTCTTCATATGTGAGGTCTCGCATTCTTTGTTTAGGAAACATGTTGTATAGCCTTTTCACTTCACCTACCGCATGATCCACGAAACGTAAAACACAGTCTTCACCTCGATAAAGCGTTAGAGGGTCTGAAACTTCACCATGAGCAAATTTGCTATAACAACAGAAGCCTGTGGGGATATGTATACCAACCTTTTTAGTGGATGATCCAATAACGCTACACGGTTCTTTACAAACCTCTTTTGACAAAGCTTCGAAATCAGCATACATTATGAAAGGAGCTTTGAGCTGATACTGACCGTCATGAAACTTAACGGTGCTACCCTCGTTTGGCATCTCAATCTTAGCGACATCATTATTTTTACAATATTCAAAGTGTTCATCTCGTGTTTTCTCACTTGAGAATCCATTGAGACAATTCAAGCAATAATGTTCTTTATTTTTGTGATTCGAGTTGACCTTACTCAAGACACCGCTCAAGTTCTTTACAGCTATAAAATGTCTCTTTTCCTCTTCACATAATAAAAACAAAACAACTGTTTCTTTGCGATCAAGATGCTTCGACTTACGACACATATAGATACCTTCTTTCTCGTCTTTTGTCAAAACATGCACAGCGATATCAGGGTTCCTCCTCTCAAACAAATCTATTTTATTTAGCGCCATTGGAAACGATAAACCCTCCCAATTATATTTATCAACATGTTTCTTGAGATTCGTTATCCTTTGCGGATCTTTCTTAATCTCATTGTGGTTCAAAGCTGCAATAACAGCCCATTTGAAACACTCTTCATCATCTTTGTTTTTAGGATTGATTATCGAATACTTACCACTGAAATTCTTAGGTAGCGGCAAGTAAGAGCTGCCTCTCGTTAATTTTAGCTTGTGAAAGTCCACATCAATATTTAAAATTTTATCGATAACAAAGCCGGATTGAGGTAACGCAGGGTTTTCAACCTGTTCGATTATCTTATTGAACATCTTATTAATAACATCAGATATATCGCTTTCACTATGAATTGTTTCCATATTGCTATTAAACGCCTTATCAACATAGATTGTTGCTTCAGGATTGGATAGATCTTCTTTTCTCCATTTGATCCACACAGTTGCTTGAATTTTTATTGATTTTTTATTTTTGAGTTCTCTCATAATCAGATCACTTAAAATGGGTCGAACCTTATCGAGAAACGAATCAACGTCCTTTTTTCCATCTGAGTTTATCTTGAACCTTTTGTAAGAACCCTCAAACGCCATTTCAATGGGGACAAACGCTTTTGGTTCCACCAATTTTTCATCTTTTTCATCATTCTTCCTCTTGTAGAGATTGAGAATCTTCTTCTTCATCTCTCTATAAGCGCTACTCACTTTCTCACGAATATGTTTAGGTACATGATTTATTAACCAATCTCTCCATTCATTCAACTTGCTTTTCACAACAGGTCGAGATTTTCCCATTTCTTGTTGCTCAAACAAATCCATATCTTGTTGGGTAGGAATAAATGGAACAGGTCTTGGTGGTGGAACAGGTCGGTTAAACCTAGTAGGTCTTGGTAGTGGAACAGGTCGGACAGGTGGGTTTGCTAATAATTCGATCAACTCAGCTTTTCTAAGTTTTGAGTAACCATGTAGACCGCGTTCTCTCGCAATAGCTTTTAATTCAACAACAGTATTTTTAGTAGTCATGTTTGATATACATATGTAATTAGCTCCCTTTAAGGTAGTTTAGAAATTTCCAATTTTTTCAGACTATATAGTTAACATTTGTTACTCGATTTTAAGTAACAAAAAACACAGCCTCTACAAGGTTGAACGAGCCAATTTTTTTTGTTTCCGAACCATCTTTTTCTGCTCATTATTATGCTCTCGATATCTGAGATATTTTTCTTCATTGTTATTTATCCAGTTTGAATAGCGTGTATAAAATGCTTGTTTAATATCAGGATCGAGAGTATAAGATGGATCCTTATCATTCTTTTCAAGTACATCAATCATTTTAGCTTTATTCATTTGCTTAACATATTTTATTTTTCGTGATGCACATAATTTTACTAACATATCATAAGTCATTGATCGGTAATCTGATACTCCATTATCGTAATGTGATTCTGTTTTGTCAGTCATGTTTATTCTTTATATAAAAGAGATAAAACTTTTAAGCCACTTTGATGTCATTTTTTTAACAAAATGAGCTAAAATAAAACGTTGTTTATAAATAAAAAAATGTCAGACACTAAACTTCAAGAGATTTATTATCAACCTCAAAACTTATGGAAAGGACAAAAGGCTGTTCGCAATCTAAGAGGATTCGACTTCAAACCGAAGGTAATTAAGAAGTGGCTATCAAAACAAGCTTTTTGGCAAGTACATTTACCAGCACCGAAATATGTTGAACGTTCACATTATGAGGTAACTAAACCGAATGAGATTCATCAATTTGATATATTATATATGCCTAGTGATATGCTATATGGTAATAAATACAAGTACATCTTATCCGCTATCGATGTTGCTTCACGTTACAAAGTAGCCCGACCTTTGAAGACTAAGAAAGCCAAAGAGGTTGCCGATATGATAAGAGATATCTATAGAGTTGGACCCTTAAACTATCCAAAAGTATTTCAATGTGATAACGGTTCAGAATTCAAAGCCGATGTGACAAAGCTGTTGGAGAAGAATAACGTCGAAATTAAAAGAGTAACTACTAAATATAAGCATACCCATACAGCGTTTGTCGAGTCATTGAACAAGATACTTGCCGAAAATTTATTCAAAATACAAGATGCTCAAGAACTGAACGATTCGGAAAAGGTATCATCTACGTGGGTCAAATATTTGTATAAACTTGTGGATAGATTAAACGATACGAAGACTCGGATGATCGATATGAAACCGAAAGATGCTATTAAATTGAAAGAGGTGCCTCTCGCTAAACAAGAGAGCTATCCACCTGAAGAAAAATTACCTCAAGATGGTTTGTATAGATATCTATTACAACCGGGTGAAGAGCACGACGACCATCGAAAAAGAGCAACAGATAGAATATGGTCAAAGAAGACATATAGATTGAGTGAGGTAATAGATCAACCTGGTAACCGTGTACTATATTACCTTCAAGATGGACCTGAACGAGCTTTTGTGAAAGAAGAGCTGATATTAATACCTGAAGATACAGAGCTACCTCCTGATTATGTGCAAGGTTGGTGAATCGTACAAAAGTATCTTTACTAGAAACAAGTAAAGATGAGTCGACGAGATTTTATCTAGCGCCACATAATGTCATAATCAAAGAATTGTCTTTCAGAATTCTTTTGAGATTGTTTGAGACCTTTCGGTCTGACAAAGGCTTCTCTAGAATTCCAACCATAATCCTTCAATTCAACGCAAAGTCTTGCAGGCAACCATGTCTTATATAAATTTCCTGTTCTGTCTTGGACCTCTGCATACATAGCTTTTCCAGACCCAAATTCAGATGCGGGTGTGTCTATCTCACCTACAGATTTAACATGATAAATCACGTCTTCAGTTAGCTCTCTCCACTTTATGATTGGAGTAATTTGTTCCATGTTTTGTTCAAATGTTGCAACTGTTGGGAATTCCATTGTCTATATATACTTGTGATCATATCTCTTTATATCAGTTTCATTTCATTTCATTTATCACTTTTTCAAATTGAGGAGCACATAACCACACATCCTAGTAACCATTTTCGTTTATGGATTTTTTCAGGTTTTGAAGTTCTACCATCAAACTTTTTTGAAATTGATTTTGGGTTTCGGTACCCATCTTTCTATCTGTAGAACTGAGTCCTTCTAAAGCGTTGTAATATGTTCCCTGCAAAACCTGGAATTCTTTGTAATTGATCCTTCCATCAGTCAGCGCCTGACTTATGTTAGTTTCGAACACAGCGATTGAGGATGTAACAATATCATATAATTTTATCACTTTTTCTACTTTCTTTTGATATCTTTTGATGACAGCTGTGGTAAGTCCGGTACAGATAGAGCCGGCTAAGGCTACACCACCTAATCCTGCAGAAATAGGTATTCCAATAATAGTAGCCCCTGTTGCAATTGAACCGATGCCGGAGCCAATGGTTATAGCGCTTGAGCTAGCATTTAGTAGCATCGATCGTTCTATCGCCTTGTTGTATCTCTTGAGCTTGATGCTAAACTTGTTCTTAAGTTTTATCAACTCTTCAAATTCTGAATTTATTACGCTTGCGTTAAACTTTTCCTGCTCATCAAATCCTCAGGAGCAGTGGGTAGTTTTGGATAAATTTTAACATTCATATTTAGAGGTTTGTTATAACATAATTAATAATAAATTATCCTCTAAATAAATAAAATGGCAGACATTGACATAGATCCTTTTGGAGAACATGGTATGACGACAGATGAAACAACCGATGAGACGTTTCCTCTCATACCAACTTCAGGTGGTGAACAAATAGATACACGCGGAGCGACGGGTGAAACCTCATTTGGTGGTGGAGATCAAAAAATTAAACTTTTGAAAAGTTTTGTCGGTGATATATACAAAAGATTATCTGAACGATTGCAACAAAAACCTGAGGTGTTATATACCGATCTGTTTGAAATCAGAGATGGTGAATTATACTACAAAGACAGTAGCAAACCATTGACAAACAATGGAAGACTAAGGGCTACCGGTACTATAGCTGATATATTGCGTAAGGAGGGGTTACGTAAATTAGGGTTTGATATACCTAAGGGTAAAATAACAGCACGACAAGCAGTTGCACTTAACAAAATACAAGAAGAGCTTCCCTCGACATCTAAAATCACAAAATCGAGTGATGTAGAGCTTGAGGAGATTACGGGGAACATTGCAAATAGTACGGAAGATCTAATTTCATTAATAAGACAACAATCGGTCGATCATGAAACAACTCAGACCGGTGATCTATTTGAATATCCTGTGCGAGAGTTGTTAGGATTGGATAAAGCACTGAGAAACATACGAGGAGGTCTTCAGGAAGAGGTTGCAAAAAAGGTTCGAATAGAACAGCATATCGATCGAGAGAAAAACAAGTTGGAGGAGATGGAAAACGATGCGACATACACAGATGAACAACGAAAAGAGGTTGAAGAGAGAGTGGAGGGATTACATGAAGAGTTGAAAGCTAGGAAAGAGAACATTGATATTCTCAAAGGTAAATTAAACAGTCAAGTTACGAGCATCAAAGAAACCATTGCTAAAGTCCTCGACAAAGATACTACATTAGGTGAAAGGATACGAACACTATTCCGCGAACAAGGTATAACAATCGTTAGCATTCTGACAGCGTTTGGTATGGCTATCGGTGTCCTTGTGGAAGCTTTGTTACCATCAGCAGCTGGAAACTCTTCACAAAATCCTGACAAAGGTGGTGATAAAAAGGACGATGCAAAGGAATGGATAAAAAATAAACTAAAAGCGTTAGCATCACTTCTAGGTAGATTAGCATCTAAAGCGGCAGAGGCTTTACCAGGAATAATTGGGTCTATCGTATCATGGATACTCACTAGAGCAAAAGAAGTTGTAGGTTGGTTGAGTCAAAATTTATGGGCTCTGATTGTAGGGTTGATCTATACGTACCTTGTCACTAGACGGTAACCATCTGAAAGTGTATATGTTACATGTATCGTGTAACATAATTTTTGTTGATGGTCTTCATCTTTCAAAATACCACACAATTCCACCAATACCGAGCATACTCAGAGCTATAAAAGTCAATTCCCTTTCATGTTGATCATGACTCGGTGTATAAAAGTCGCTCAATACAGGCTCTCGTGGTAGCGGTTCAAGATGATTACTAAATACTCTATTGTACTCTCTCATTGCATCATTTAGTTCTACGAATTTTGAATCAGCCTTCTTTTCGAGCATGAGCTGCTTATTGATAAAATCGATTCTTTCCTGTCGTTTTTGCTGCCATTCAATCTGTGCTTTTTGTAATTTTTCTATGGCCAAATCATGACGTTTTCTTTCCTTATCGATTCTGTCTTTGGATAAACTTGAAAACAGATAGCTTGATCCTGTGAAAGCCAAAGCGTTAGCCAAAGCTCCACCCAACATCATTGCGATAGAAGCCATATTTAGATATTGATATTTTCAGGCAAAATCTTTTGTTTGATTAAGTAGTCCTTTGTCACTTCACTAGCGGCGATAATGGCAACTAGTTTTCCCGTATCTTCCAAGTCGAAACTTTTGAATAGAGGGAGGTGTCATTTTTAACACCTTTTTTCCTAGCATAGAGTAGCCGATAGCGAAAACGCAGACGGCTGATGCATGATATAAATCGTTGATGATACTTTTCTTGTCCATGTTTGTTATATATACATTTTTTTTCTTTTTATTCCATTTCATGTTTATTGATTTTCACTGGTATTTTAGATTTTTGTGGAAGTGGGTGG